>CM073002.1:94524855-94939855 GCA_037038555.1 Rhynchonycteris naso
CACCCCACCCTCCCATGTTCACTTTCATTTTTTTTATGGAAAACACTTATTAATTTTAGAGGAAAAGAGGAAAGGAGAGAGAGGGACATAATTGATTTATTAATTCACTTATGAATGCATTTATTGGTTGACTCCTGTATGTGCCCTGACGGGGGGTCAACTTCGCATATCAGAATGATTCTCTAGCCCACTGAGCTACCCGGGCAAAGTTGGAAAAACTTAAATACGTAATTATTAACTACCACTGTTTTTGCTAAAAACGTCTTTCACTTTTTTCATCCTTATAATGGTAAAAGTTAAGAAAAATGCAAAAATAGTTGTAGGTAGTGGAAAGTAGTAATTATTTATGTTTCAGAAGGGTTGTGATATATACATATAGCTTTCTTTATTTAGTGTTGATTAAGTGTTGAAGGCAGCAGAAAAAGAGAAAGGCCCAGTACGGGATGGGCTCACTTCATGAAAGAAGCCATAGGCGCCCTGGCCAGATGGCTCAGTTGGTTGGAGCATCATCCAGGTATGCAGAGGATGAGGGTTTGATCCCTGGACAGGGCACATACAGAGATGGATCAATGTTTCTGTCTGTCTTTCTGTCTGTCTCTCCCTCTCTCTCTAAACTCAATAAATAAGATATTGTAAAAACGGAGAAGCCACAGGCATGAGTCTATAAGAGCCGAGTGGGGCTGTTGAGGACAGGACAATGTGGACATCACTCATTCCTCGAGTCACGAAGAGTTAGAGTCAACTCAACGCACTTAACACATAATACAGTTGCTGCTAGTTTCACCTTTCATAAAAGGAAACTGAGACTTAATTGTTTTTTTGGTTATTTTGTTCAGTCAGGCAGCAAATAACTTCTGGGATTAAAAACTTGGTCACTTTTGCCTGACCAGGCAGTGGCACAGTGGATAGAGCGTGGGACTGGAATGCAGAGGACCCAGATTCGAGACCCCGAGGTCGCCAGCTTGAGTGTAGGCCCATCTTGCTTGAGCAAAAGCTCGCCAGCTTGGACCCAAGGTCGCTGGCTCCAGCAAGGGGTTGCTCGGTCTGCTGAAGACCCGCAGTCAAGGCACATGTGAGAAAGCGATCAATGAACAACTAAGGTGTCACAATGGCAATGAAAAACTAATGATTGATGCTTCTCACCTCTCTCTGTTCTTGTCTGTCTGTCCCTATCTATCCCTCTCTCTGTCCCTGTAATAAATAAATAAAGGATTTAAAAAAAAAAAAAAACTTGGTCACTTTTGTTACAGATTTCCCCTCTCTGCTCTTGCCAAATCCTATGCTAACTGCCACGGGTCAGTATTGACCCGATGACAAGGCCCCTCTATCAAGTAGTTCACTGAGCTTTCATGACACTTACATTTATTATTACTTTCTTGCGTTGTTAGCCAGGGAATTATCTCTGAAACCAACTTATAAAGCTTTTGCTGGAAGAACCAAAGAGGATTGTAGCTTCTACATCATTAGATCATAAGATTGGGTTGGTCATGTATATATTCTTTAACAAATGTAACTGTGTTTTCATTGTCTATCAAAGTAAATGACAAAAATATCCTAATGAACTAGAAAGAAGATGGTTTCACATATTTCTTTGATTTAAATTTATTTATTGAGCAAGTGAGAACAGAGATGAAAACAACTTTTTCCACCTGAAGTCTAGAAAGTTAAGTAGTTTTAAAAAAAAGTCTATGCTTTTTCCCAAGTATTATTTTTCAAGGTTATTTTTAAGTCAGCCTAGCAATAATCTCATTTGTAGAGCTGTTTTTTTAGGTGAATCACTGTGCAGAGAGCTCCCCTGCAAAATGTATCCATCCTGCTCTGCCATGCAAGAGCGAGTTGTTTTAAAGAAATTATTCCATTAGAGATAAAAAGCAAACCTTGCCCTGAAAATATTACCTTGCATTTAACTTTGGAATTCGCAACCCTCTGACAAGAGTTCTTTGTTGCCTGATTTGGCAGGAGGCTGGTTGCTGTATACATCTCCATACTTCACATTTGTTATCAACTTAGTTTGACAGTTTAAATCTAGCATAATGATGTGGAAATATAAACAAATAGTAAATGCACTTTTGCATTCCAATAGGTTTTTGCTCCCAGATCTCACTGTTCAAACCATTTCTTCACAAGGAATGTGGAATCTGAGAAGAGTTTTGGTGGGGGGAATATATATATATATGTCATTTTCTATATCTAGTAGTCCAATTTGACACGCTATTTAGGTACCTAAATACCTTAAACCAACTTAGATATGGGTTTTGACCCGAAATGACCTCCTTGGCTTTGCAAAGGATCGTTTCAATAAACAGATGGGTCATTTTCCAAAGAGAATTTTTTAAAAATTAAAAATAGTTAAGATCCACATATGACTTCTGTTCCTGAGAACAGCAAATTCAAAAGGCACAAAGCTTCAAACTACTGGGGAAATAGAATTTGTGTTAAATTAGATTATCACTGTCCTTTTATTTTATGTGATTGTTTTTTGCAGCCCTTTAAGGTGAATGTTCACAAACTTCCACACACTGAGCTCTTGCAAACATTTGCAGTGTTGCATTTCATATTTCTTATTGACAGTCTTCTTGAGCACTAGGAAATTGTGTTTATTTGTGGAAAGTGTTAAGTTAGCCTAATTTTTTGGATGTCTTTGTATAAGGGTCTCCACAAAAGGCAGAAACTAAAAGAAGAAATATAAGAATTATATCTGGCAGCATTTCTATTATAAAGCAAAAATTAAAAGTTTGATAAAACACAATTTATTTTCTAAATTTGTGAATTAAGAGACTAGAAACCTCAGCAAAGAGAAACATCTAGATTTAGTGGTAAAAAGAAACCTCAAAAAGTAATAATGGTAAATTCAGATTTAACTGTAGAATTTACTTCAGTAGCACTCTTCTGGTGTATCTAAAATATGAGTTGATTTATTCATTTTAGGAAGCATCGATTATTTAAATCATATGATGGAGATAAATTGTTATTTTGAGGCCCATTGGCCTAGAGCTTCCATGACAAACTTCTCATTTTTGACACAAAGAAAGTTTTATCCAGTAACTCAACTGAGAAAAGAAAATGCATGCCTGAAACTCATGGCAGAATTACTTTTTAGAAGTCTGATGTAATCTATTGTAAACATCAGTGCCCTGTCTTACTATTATACTTAACTTTTTCCTCTAGTAATTATAACAGTAAATTATTATTCCATTTCGTGATCTCAAGGAATATAAAGAGTAAGCATTTTCATGGCATATAGGAGCTTAAAAGCGTTCGTGGCTGTCACTCAGTTGTGCGATGAGAATCAAAGTATTTACCTTTCTGTACCTCAGTTTCCTGAGTCTCAATTTTTCATCTTTAAAAGGATAAAAATATGTTAGAAAACTAAAAATATCAAATTGATGTGTGTGATACATATAGCTATGGAACATTACCTTGCATATTGTAGCTGCTCCAAATATTGTTGAATAAATGAGTCAATAAATAAATCAATGTGTGTGTTTGTTTGTGTGTGTGTGTGTGTGTGTATGTACATTTACGTATGTGGCTGGCCTATGTGTCTGTGTGTGTCTGGTGCTTGCATAATAGAAATACTGAGTAAATGATAGTTATCATCCTTTTGTATAATTTGGGAAAAAAACATAAGGATGAGTCCAAAGTATGTCAAGGTCTCAGTGTTATGAATGGTGCCTGCCTAGTGTTACTAAACAGAGCCAGAAAGAAAAGGAAATATCTGTGCTCCAGTCCCATCTTGTCAGTGTTATTTCTTTAGTCACAGTTATGAATAGACAACTGAAAACAACACTAGGACTTCTTCTACTGCTACAATGACCATGAATATGTGGCCTAAACTTGGGCCATGATGGGACTTCCCACTCCCAATCCCAGTCCCAGGGTAGCAGCATGTGCAACATTTGCTCAGAGACCACGAGGAGAGAAGTAGCACTAGAAACTTCTGTTCACAGAAAGTGAAATGTTAAAGGTCGCCCATGTGGGACGACCATATGAACCCGCTCAGGGCATCTCCTTGGGGGAAAAGCAGATCTGTCGAGGCAGAATTTAGCCAAGCTGCACTTGAATGTGAGCATCCGGTAGAAGAAATTTATAAGTTATTAGAAAACAACAATTCTGACAGGAATCCTCATGCAATGGTTGATTTTGCATGTTTGTATTCTAGATAAATTCCAGTTTTTACTTGTATTTTCATTCTTTGCCTGCACTGGAATCAAAAGTTTGAAAAATAATCATTCAAAAATATATCCATTCATTTGGTATGCATAGATAAGTGGAGAACAGCTGAAAAGATATATATAAAAAATGAATGTTTATACAACCTAAAACTAATAATTACTTTTAGAGGCTGATATTTCAAATTTGAGATATAGGCAGTGGCTCACAAATATTTATATTCCCTAAGTTGAAGTGAAAGTAGTCTCCAAATTTTTGGGACACAAAAATGAACAAGACTGTCTAGGTGTTTCAAGAATTTAAGGGACACATAGCCTAACCAGGCAGTGGTGCAGTGGATATACCATCGGACTGGGATGCAAAGGACTCAGGTTCAAAACCCTGATGTTGCTGGCTTGAGCATGGGTTCATCCACCGTGAGTTTGGGGTCACTGGCTTGAGCAGGGCATCATAAACATGACCCCATGGTCACTAGCTTGAGCCCAAAGGTCACTGGCTTGAGCCGAAGGTTGCTGGCTTGAGCAAGGGGTCACTCACTCTGCTGTAGCCCCCTGGTCAAAACACATATGAGAAAACAATCAATGAACAACTAAGATGCTGCAATGTAGAAATGATGTTTTTCATCTCTCTCCCTTCCTGTCTCTCTGTCCCTGTCTTTCTTTCTGTCTCTCTCTCTGTCACACACACAGAATAAAGAAAGAAGGAAAGAAAGAAAGAAAGAAAGAAAGAAAGAAAGAAAGAAAGAAAGAAAGAAAGAAAGAAAGAAAGATAGAAGAAAGACGGGACACATAGGTAACAATCAAAAACAAAAAGAAAGAAATATAGATAAGGGAAAGAACTATAAAATCCTGACTTCTCCAGACAGAAACATTCTTCCTAGAAGCATGAGAAGGGTGATGGAAGTAATTTGGAGTTTAGCATTCAACAGGAAAAGCCACACGAGATAAACCAGGATAAAAGACCTCTCTCCAGAATGTTGTCGGATGGGATACAAAATGGTGCGGTATATGAGCAGTCTGTCAAGTCACATGAGAAAGCCGAAAGAGAAAAAAGGTCACAGAGTGAGCTAGACTGTGAGAAGCTTTGGGGGCTATTCTAAAGTGTCTGGAATGTTTCTTGTAAGCAATTAGAGAGATATCATGTTGTAAAGGGAAGCATCACATAATTGAATGCTATATGTTGAGAAAGAAGTCTGTTGCGTGCAATAGGGGTTAGAAATTGTCGTCAACCATTCAAGTGGCAAACTAAAACCTAGTATAATTTTAGGGTGTTCTATGCCTATGCCTAGGGGTGTAGAGTAACACAACAATCATTAACTATTATATATTATGTCAAGAGAGAAAATAGTGGAAAGCTATGTAATATAAGTAATAATCAAAGAATTGCTATGGTTCTATTAGAAAAGCAAAAAATAAAATGAGAGTTGTGTTTTTTGGGTTTGGAGATAAAAAAATAGACCTTTGGTTTTATCTATTTCATAGGTAAGTACTTTCATCATTTCTAGTAAATTATTCACTTAGTCTTTAAGGTTATAAGCCCTCCAAGGTTATAGCTTATATTTATTGAAATGGAATCAATTACTGTTACCCATAAATCAATGAGATTTAGTATTTTTATGAAATTAGACTCATGAAATGGTGTGAATAATAAAAATATTAATTATGATTTAGCATTTAAAAAAATATCAAATCCTACAAAAAGTGCATTTTTGACCTATTATCTTATTTGATCTGCACGCTAATGGTGTGAGGTACATCCCCCAATGATGGAGCCACCATGAGACATAAGACTTGATGAAGATGACAGAGAAAGATCGAGGAGAATCCTGATCCCTTGTCCTGTTTCAGCTACCATCCTTAGTACTTCTTAGAGTACTCAGTAAGCTTGCTTCTAAAGTCAAGTATTCTGCGAGTCTGTATTTCTGTGGTTAATAACAATTCGTTATCAATATCAATCTACTTAAAGTACCCATGGGTCAAAAAAAAAAAAAAAAGTACCCATGGGTCATGGTGTCAACCATGTAAAAATAATGACGGTTATTTACTGTGCATCTACTATATCATCAGCTATTTTCTATGTATTGAGTGTTTTATTTCATGCTCACAGCAATGCTGAATGGAAGCTATTATTATCCTCATTCTACAGATGAAGGAACAGAAAGGGAGGTTAAGAAAACTGCCTACAGTCACATGATCCTAAAGTGGATAGCCAGAATTCTAAGCCCACATCCACCTCAATCTCTAGCCACAGCTCTGTCCTTTCTTTTCTGGGAGGCAGGACAATACTCCTGAGTCTGTTAACCCCCAGATAACACAGGCTTACAATTCATTTCCAAAATTATGTAACACTTCAGCTCCAAAGGCTGAATTTCACAGAAAAAATAAAGGGTATTTTTGTGTGTGTGAGTTAGATACATTCCACAAGAAGTATCAAAGAATTGGATTCCAGAAAGAAAAATAAAGAGAAAGGAAGAAAATACTTACATTGTACTCTAAACAGAACAATTATCTGTATTTTTTTGAAATAGATATTAAAGAGAATTCTCTTTAAAATCTTCCCATCTTACGCTTACCAAAATAAACAGAACATCATGTCAACCCTATTTCTGTACACTAGTTCTAGGACACTGTCTAACAGTCTTTAATCTTCATTCTTCCCCACTGCAGGACCTTCCCACGCAGCAAACTTGCTACTCTCATGGTTGTCTGTCTACATTTGATAGATCCACTAACAGAGGGAGGCTTTTAATCAGCACGCTTCCATACTGCAAGGAGCAGCTTCTGTGCAGGGGCTGCTCTTTGTATTTACATGGTGCTTCGAGAATACAGTCATTTCTTTTTTAAAATTTTTATTCATTGATTCTAGAGAGAGAGAGGAAGTGGGCGAGAAACAGAAACATTCATCTGTTTCTGTCTGTGTCCTAACCAGGGATCGAACCAGCAACCTGTGTGCACCAGATGAGACAGCCATTTCTGCTCTCAATCTTACCTGCTTGTGAGTCTTTCTACTTGGCCACAGAAAGTGCTAGAGTCTGGACTTGAGAATAGGATGTGAGGTTTGACCTATGCACACATGTGACATTGGGAAGGTCATTAGAATTTAATTTTTAATAGAAGGTTTGATGACACTTTTTCAGGGAGAGCTTTTTTTTTTTTTAATTGAGCTTGGCTTTTAGTTTTAATAATTTGCAGGTGACTTTTTACTGAATCTAAAAGTCCAACTAGGTATTCAGTTGACAGTAGTGACATGAGAGAGAGGGAAGAAAATCAAGATCAGAAAGTATTCAAGTAAAAATTGACCTCACCTTTTGAATAGGAAAAATACTGCAAAGTTATCAAAGACATTTATTTCTGTAATGTGAGGCTATGTGTTCTTGATTTCCAAAACCAATCTTCCTAATTTCTGCTGTTTGTGGTATATCAAGATGACAGTGCAAGGATCAGAGAGTTAACTATCCATGAGATTCATTAAAAAAAAAAAAAAAAAAAGTCACAATTCTGCAATCGCTGTGGGCTTGGCACCACCTTTGCAAATGTATGTTGTGTAAGAGAGGTCCACACATTCCTATGAAGGCTCCCTGAGTAATCAGTAAATGTGAGTCTTCCTAGAATACATGCCAAATGTGATGTTTCAATTCTGCTGCATAAATCAATAGATGAAAGAGACGAGTCTCTACTAACCCTAATTTTAGATGCTGCAAGCTTTGACTTAGACTCCAATGTGTTACTTTCTCACCTTTGATTACTTTATTACAAATAGCTGTAAAATTGTTGAGAGCTATGAAGTCTAAGATAGCTGCTCATACAGCACTTTCTTGGTTCAGAGAAGCTTAAATCTTAGCTGACTCGTTTTTTAAAAATATCTTTCTTGGATCATACTAATAGGACAATAGAGAGATAGTTGATCTTATAACTACTTTTATTTCTCCAAAGGACTGTGTTTAAAAGAACAATTACAGTTTATCTGAAAAGAAATAAAACATTAAAGGAACAGTTAAATATCACAAAAAACACAATTGTAAAGATGTTTAGTTCCTATTTACTGTCAACTTTCTCAACTGGAAGCTAAATTCTTACATGAAATGAAATGTAAAAATATATAGTTCCAATTGGTTTTGAATATTTTTGCAAACTTTAATAATATACTTTCCCCCCAAAATAAATTATCAAGGTTTTTCTGCAGACATTTTTCTTAGTTAAATGCATACATACACTCATACTCACATATTTACAAATGTTAAAAACAGCCTATATTTAACAGTATAGAGTCTAAAAAATTTGTTGGATAAATACAAAATCACTTTGTCATATATAAATTCTGTAACATTCTGGCATGAAAAGGAATATTTTGTTGGAGTGTACAATGGAATCCCTTTATAATACTGATTTGGGGTTACATATTTAAATACCAACATATCCACAGTTATCCAGTAACTGACCATGTTTAATTAGATGTCAGTTGCATCTATGAGAAAGAATAAATGGTTCACACAAGTTTGCTAGAGCATGATCCCAATGGTCTGAGTTTGTGGGTTCGATCCCCATTCAGGGCACCTACAAGAATTAACCAATAAGTACATGAATATGTGGAACAACAAAGCAATGTTTCTCTCTCTCTCCTTTTCCCCTTCCTCTTTCTCTAAACTCAATCAATAAAATGTTATTTAAATGATTAATTAAATTAATTCTGAAAGCATTAATAAATGTTGTTTCAAGATATATTAAAGAAAAAAGATACGTGAAATAGCCTACTCTGTCCACCTTCCTTTCTGGCCTGATTGAGATCTAGCCACATTCAATTTCTTAACTTTGTTACATATTTGTTTTCACCCATCAGATTTCATTTTTGTTCCCATGACAAATGAGAGAAATTGTATATACTCTTTAGAGCCTTCTTAATATGTTTTTAAAGAAACATTTTATTGATGTAGAGTCACTGTTTGCTCCAAGAACACAGGAATCTGCAACATTCCTCATGATGCTGCTCTGGAATGTAAAAATGCAATCCCACAGGCCCTTTTAATCATCGAAAAGTTTTCACCCCTTTTGTGTCCAACTTTTCATACCCAACATACTGTAATATGAGCCATACCCAAGATTCTGCCTGGATAATTCAGTAATTCTTAACAGCTGACTTCAACTTAAAATATCAAATCGGATGCCCACAGAGGCCTTCTTTCCTCTGGGCCATTATAACTCTCAGTCAATGCCATTTTTTTTCCAGAAAGGAGTAATTAAGGAAACTGATAATTTTGTTATACTTGTATTCTTTAATAGCACACTGACATTATTATCCGGTTAACATTATAGTCATAATGTTTTAAAACTATTTAAGGTTTTTTTTTGTTTTGGTTCTGGTTTTGACTTTGCATAAGACCAGCTACCATAGGAATTGAGAACTAAAGAAAATATGTTTATTTTATCCATGCATACATATAAAGGTTCCTTTGAAAAACGGAGTATATCTCTTTGGGCATAAAAAGAGTTTGTAGATGAAAGGCACTGTACGTTCAACCCTGTCTGACATGATGTTGAAATTAAAGCAAGTTCACGGTTAGCTGTGGTTGCTATAGAGAACCAGAAGGAGTAGTAGCAAGTAAAAAGAAAAAAAAAATGAATCAATTTATGTCCATAATTTTTATTCAATGTAAAGTTTACCCAAATAAAAGCCAAAATATATGAATTGTATAAGTGATTATGTGCTTATAATGAAAAAAGAACAAGAGGGGGGAGAGAGAAAGAATAACATTTTCTAGTTATCTTAAACATGGAGAAGTTATCTCAGAAACGTGAAGAGATTGACTTGTTCCATTCTTATAGGAAGTTTATATTAATTTAGATTAATTTGTTGACCCAAGTCTAAAGTAGTCACAATTTGTAAATATTATGCTGATATTACAGGGACGAGAAGATATTGCTTCATTATTTTAAATGGATTGTTTTTGAAAATACATAGAAAGTACATTTGAAAAAAATATTTATTAATTGTTAAGTCAATAGACACATCTAAAGTTTGTGAGATGCTTAAAAACTCCGAGGGTCCCTAGTTAAATGCCTCAGTGGTCATGGCAGCTTTGCATGACTTAAGTTGTTTAACAAAAGCTAAATTTCAGGTTACTGCATTTGGAAATTGATGAATTTTAAATTAATAGAATACTACAGAAATATTATTTTTATTTTTTCATTAATGACACCAACAATAACTGAGGCTGGCTGACAATTTTAAAATTTAGTAAGTAAATTAGTTCTATAAGAGTAATGTAGCAATGTGCGGCTGTTATTTATTAGGGAGAACATACTAACTACTTCAAGAACAGCAAAGTGAAACAATATTTCTCACAAATATCCAGGAGATAAAGAAATAGAAAGAAGGCACTTGACTTAAGAGTGGGAAAGAACTTTATTTTATAGTGCTTATTTTATATATATTTAAAAACAAATATAAACACACTGAAAACATTTTAAATTAAAAAAATACATTTGTAGCCTGACCAGGCGGTAGCGCAGTGTATAGAGCATCGGACTGGGATGCGGAAGACCCAGGTTCGAGACCCCGAGGTCGCCAGCTTGAGCGCAGGCCCATCTGGCTTGAGCAAAAGTTCATCAGCTTGGACCCAAGGTCGCTGGCTCCAGCAAGGGGTTGCTCGGTCTGCTGAAGGTCCGTGGTCAAGGCAGATATGAGAAAGAAATCAATGAACAACTAAGGTGTCGCAACGAAAAACTGATGATGGATGCTTTTCATCTCTCTCCGTTCCTGTCTGTTTGTCCCTATCTATCCCTCTCTCTGATTCTCTCTCTGTCCCTGTAAAAAAAATAACAATAATAAAAAATAAAAAATAAATACATTTGTATTACTTACTCTAAAATATTAACTATTGTTATTCTGGTGCATTTCAACATAGCTATTACCATACTGTAAGTATTATATCTTATTCTTTTTATAATTCTACAAGTAACACGTTATAAAATTTAAATGGTATAAAATATATACGTTAAAATTTCCTTCCTATTTTTACCCCCTAGGTCATCAAAACGTTATTTCACAACATTTTTTTTTACCAATATTAGGTCATACATATTATTATTTTTTCAAAATATATTATCATAGAATACATATTATTTTCTACCTAACTTTCTTCACCCAAAAACACACAGAACACCTTTCTCTGTCAGTAGCTATAAACCTGTTTTCACCAATTTAATTACATAATATATAAAATTTTGTTTGCCAGTTTTATCCTAAGCAACTTATATCCTTCCAAGTAAGTCATAAATATTATTTTTAATGACTCTAATATTCTATTAAATGATATACCATAGTTTACTTCTTTATTATTTTCTTAATACAAATTTAGCCTTGTTTTAGTTTATTTTCAGTATTCCCCTATTTTAATTAATGATGTAATGCACACCTTTTACTACATATGGAATATTTCTTCAGCTTCTATGAGTTGGAATTATTGGATCAAATGGCATGATGATTTCAGGACACTTGTACAAACGGATTCTCACTTATATTTCCCCCCTTAGAGGCGATGAGGCATCATAGGAAGACCAAGAACTTGGAGTTAGGCAGGTTTGACTTTTTAACAAGCCTATCCCTGGAGCTCATTTGCCTATGTTCTTAAATCTTAAGATGGAAATTGCAACAAAAAGTATTTCTAGTGTATTTATGAAGATTAAATGTAAAAAACTGTAAAGTGTGGTTTTTTTTTAATCACTTGTGAATTGGAAAGTAAAATAAACAACTTCTTTTCCATATTATTGTTATAATTTTACTTTTTAGGTTGAAACCTTTTTCTCTCAGTTTAATGGAGAAAGAAAGACGCCAGGTGACTTACAGATTGCACTGAAAATAAGGTTCTTGGCAGTTGGAGATGAGACTACATTCCAGAATAGAGGTAGTTAGAGTAAGTTATACACAACTATTTGCTCCAGAAAATTGTGTAAGTATTGACAGTTGTTTTGGCAGGGAGGCCATGGGAGAAAATTGTCCTCTTGTTTCTCGTTCTGAGGACAAAATGGGAAAGCAAAGCTCATGGAATAAAGCCCGTTTCAAAGAACCATGACCCAAGTTTATAAATGCTCTAAGGAAGTATACTCAGAGAAATAAAAACCAGATTATTTCAATTTATACTGTAGCTAAAACCATTGAAAATATAAAATAAATTCCAGATTTAAAATACTAGCCGCAATTTTGAACAAACAGTGACAGCTTTCTATTAAACTCTTAAACCAAGCATGTTTTAGAAAAACCAGCATTCTCACTCACCCCACTCCCCGACACCCTTGATAATAAAGTCTGCATCTTCTGCCCTGGAGAAATTTTTGAAATAAATGTAATCAGGCATTAAAGCAGAGTGCAATGCTAAAATGTAGCCAGGTAAATCCATCAGTCTACACATTTTTGTTCCTTGGGGCTTTGCCTCTGTTATTTTTATTAAAGAATTAATGCCCATTATACAACAGTGTTGCTTTTTCCTCACTGAGATGTGAATAGCATATAAGAATGTGTTGAAAGAAATTAAATGTTCAAAATTAATTACTTGTTTAATTAGTAAAGAACTCTAATATCCAGCTTTATTTACATCGTTACTAAAAATATGCTGAGGCTATTTTTTTTAATTTCCTATTGATTTGATATATAGAGAGAGAGGAAGGGGGAAGGGGAGGAAGAGAGAAGGAGGGGGAGAGAGAGCGAGAGAGCACATCAGTTCATTGTTTCACTGAGTTATTCCATTTGATTGTTCATTCTTTGATTGTTTCTCATATGTGCCTTGACTGGGGATTAAACCTGGGAGCCTGGCACATCAGGATGACACTCTATCCACTGACACATCCATCCAGTGCAAGAATATTTTTAACTAGATAAAAATAATTCTTTAAAAAAGATATACTCATACAATATATATCATATTATCATTATAAAAATATTCCACCAATGTGCCAACAATTAAAACATCATACATATCTTGTTGGTATATCCCAAGAATTCCCATACAACTATGAGTCTTTCAATTATCACTTTAAAATAATGAAATAAAGTGCATAGTCTTGAACTCATGAGAGTGTCTAGGGTTATATAAAATAATCAAATTATTGAGCTAATGCAAAAACTAAAATAAGCATAAATATGAGAAGTTTTTGAAACAGGATAAGAATATTTTAGAAACTCATTTTTTAAAATTTTTTATCACTCTAATATATTGTTTTATTATTTAGAACTGTGTCTTTATTTTTCATTATTATTTTTCTGAGACCCCCCAGTTAAGGAGTAGATGGGAAGTTTTATTTATCCTTTTTGAGCCAGCAGGGGGCAATAGAGCATTGTGTACTAAACACCATCAGCCAATTGAAACATTTCATAAAGTATTTTCTTTCATACACAAGAATACAAAAATAAAATATAAAGACACCAATCAACTTTGCCTTCACTAAAATATGGTTATATATTTTTACCTTCAATTTCAAATTACATTTTTGATGGTTGACTGTAACTATTGTGAATTCACAATCCAAAACAAGTCCAAGGAACATGAATGGACTAAGAAATAGCTTAATGAAAATGTAATCCAGTCTTTGAAGGAAATAGCAAAATTTACAAATACCCAATATTTGTAAAAAAAAAAAAAAAAGGGTATTACACTGGAAGATTCTTTTACTCATATCATAGTGGCAAGAAGGAAAGTGATATATTTTTGTGCTGAAAGAATGCCTCTATCTCATTTATGGTTTTTAAATATTAATGGTTTCCCAGTAATTACACTAAACTTCATGTTTTATGCTAAATTTTTATATTACCATATTAATTATTGTTTTAAAATAATTTTATGTTGGAGTAGTGAAATCACTTCTCAAAGACTGTGAGGATTATTTATATAACATGCAATGTGAGGAATATCTCCATAAAAATAAAATATAAATACAAAGTGATATTTCTCTCAAAGTTAAATTGATTTGAAGGGGTTTTTTTGTTTGTTTGTTTGTTACTCTTTAATATGTATTAGAACGTTGGTTTACTCAATACATATCACTAGCATAATGACAGGGAAAATATCTCTGCACCTCCCAGCTATCTTTTTTAATCATCACAAGAAAAAAAAATTTCCCTCAAAATGTTTTAAAGTTAGATTCGAGTTTCTCAATCTTGACACTTTAGCTATATTGACCAGCTTTTTCTTTCCTGGGAGAAAAATGCTTGTGAAATGTGAGCTGTTTTACCAGCATCTCTAACCTTCACACACTAGATGTCAAATAGCACCTTCGCCTCTCCTCCCCCAAGTTGGGACAACCACAGAGGACTCTGGACATTGCCAAACCTATGCTGGGTCAGTGAAAGAGGACAAAATGACCCCGACTGAGATCCTTAAAACTGAGTAAACCTTCAAGCAGCTGCCCCTTTTCCTTTAGCAATGGGATAGTTAGATTACCTGCAAAAGTCATGAATGTGCAGATATCTGCATACAGACTTTCTTCTATTCCTCTTCTTGGTCTAGCCAAGTATTTCTCAAAATTGAGTATACTCCACAGAATAATAGGCACAAAATTAGGCTCAGTTTACCTTGATCGGAGCTAAACTTGCCATAGGTGAGCAAGTCAGAAGTCATTAACACCACTGAAAAGTTTACAAGATTTGCAGAAGATACAGGGTTAAAAGATATATTTTCACAGCAGTTACTTGTGAAGAGTCTATGGAGAGAGTGGGAGTTTCTCCCAGAACGTCGCAGATGCACCTGACCTATTGGGACAGGTGGGAGATGGCAGGTCTGGAAAGCCTTTTCTGTGAGACTATCATCTCAGACTTAAAAGTTGAGTAGGCGTTACTAGGAGAAAGTTGGCCTAACAGCCAAATACTCCAGTCTATGTTCTTGTCCCTTAATAATACAGTTTTCACCTGGAAAATGCATTTAATGATGTTCTGGTATGTACAAACTTGTCTAAAGAACCGTTTCAATATTCAATATCACCTTTTAAAATATTTCTTATATTATTGTGAAACATTAATCAAAGCAGAATAACCTTAACATAGTGCATAATTTGGTTCATTAGACTTTGTCAAGTGTTCTGTCCATTTCTGTTATGAATTGTACTGAATGAACAAGTTATTTTTTAAAAGTGATACAATTGTTGCCCCCAAAAATGTCATTGCATCTTTAATCTCTAACGCATCCAATATAAGAACTGATGAACTTTAAAAATTTTTTCTAACTTTATTGTTCATATTTCACCAGGAAAAGGGGGATAGTTAAAATTTTCAAATTCCTGTTGCACAATAAGTCACATATGGAATTTAGAGGGAAATCAAGAACTAAATATGTCAAACAAAATGTTATTTGGTTAAACCAGGATTCCATAACATGTTTAGATTCTTATTTAGACTAGTGTATACTATGTATGGTCCCATCGTAGTCACTGTCAATAATTATGATAACCACACGTTTAACAATGCATGCTCCCAGATGAAGAGAGCAGTTAGCAAAATGATAAATTGTGCTTAAGTTTATACTTTATTTTCCAAAGGTCATTGTGTAGAAAAGCCTTAAGTCCTGATTCACTGCTTTTACTAAAAAGAAAAGAGTTTACTTTCTGGTGTTATTGAAATACAAGACCTGTGAAATTCTAGCATACTTGTGAAATCCAAACATTTTTATGTATTAATCAGTTGTAATGAAAACAAAAAGCCCCCTCGCCCCCTCAACAAACAAGTAATAATCCTCTTGGGAAAAAAGTGAAAATTTCAGGTGTTAAAAATTGTTTAATAGTTCTTCATTGTTGACTGTGATTTTTAACTCTTAGACATGTTGGTTCTAAGATCATTTAAACAAATAGTCAACATGGCAACTGCAAACAATGAAGAAACTAAATTGTGGACCATTGTATTGCTTCAGTAGAGTGTCTGAGATTGAAATGGAATTTTCTAACAATTTCATTGGCAAGACAACATACTAATATGATTTTAAAAAATCAGATTTTGTGTACCTTAGTGACAACTGGAAATAACTTAAATATCTAACAATCAGAAATTACGTATATTTTAGAACAATCATGTGATGAAATTCTATTTTACTCTTTTAATGAGGGTGTTGAAAAATATTTTATGACATGAAAAAATTTTTATAGCATATTGTTGAGTGAAATGTAGGTCACACAGTAGCTTTTAGAATATAATTCTATATTTAAGAAGAAAAGTCATACAAATAGATCTAAAAGAAAAAGAAAAAAGGATATACAATAAAATGCTGTGAGCATGTTATAAATAAAAAATTATTGTCATTTTTATTTTTTCACTTTCTAAATGTTCTAAAAATATAGCACTCCTACATTGTGGGGAAAAAAATGCATTAGAGCCAACTAGCCTCTGAATATAGGGATACAAACCATTTTGCTTTCAGGATGTATTCTAAGAATATTTGTGATAAAACACTGATGTGCTAAATTTATAAAACAATTTTTTACTTTGTAGTTGAAACATTATAAATAAAAAGTTAATATTTGGAAGTCTTTGAATAAACAGAATAAATTTTTATAATGTTTTTGTTGGTAAGTTTGTCTTACGGGCTTCAGCAAACATCTGTTTTGTTTCAGAGATACTCATGTGACATATAAATGCAACAAGATACGTACTGTACCAGCGAAATGCTACCACCTAGGTGAAATCAAGCAGCTTGAAAGTAGTCTGTAGCGATAGGAAACTGAGGAGACCAGATTAGATCAGACCAACAAAGACTTTTAGTTAGAATAATGGAATTGGATGATTTCTTTTGGAATGGGGCCAGGATACTAAAGCAGAGGTGATTAAACTCTTGGGAAAATATATAATTATCCTTGTTAAGACAGTAGGTTTACATTTCATGTCAATTTTCAACAGAAGTTTGTTTCTCAGTGACAATTGGAGGATATGGATTCAGTATTTATCCACAAGAACGAGCGCCTCCATATTTAGATTGCTTGTCCTCAATCACACCAGGAAGCTATTAAATCCCAAAACCCCGATTTAGCTTTTCAAATGTTGAAGTCATTCTCCTGTAAACCATAAGAAAAAAATACGTTAATAAGATATAAAATAAATAACATAAAACTTTCCATATGATGGATACTGCTCTAATTTATTAAATTCTTTATTCTTAATGTTATTGTTCTTATCATTTATGAGAAAGCTGTATACCCTTTTACCAAGGTTAGTAAAACATTAAATATTTAGGCCTACTTTTTATTTACCCAGAAAATAACCTCTAGATAAGAAACTATAATAGAATTACAAGACGTTTTTCAAATCCACATAATACTTCTTTTGAACTGATCCAAATACTGTTAGAAGCCGGGTAAGATATTGTATTCAGAATACACACAAAGCAGCAGGCGGGACTAAACATCATAAGTGTCCAAAATGAGACCTCAAGCCAACATATATACTTCCATCCTCTAAATCGTTCTTGAAAGGATTTTTAAAAAGCAATTAAAACCCGAAAACATTAAACAGTTTTGTAAAACACATCTGCAGCATTAAACCTAGTGTAAATTACAAAATAGTTTGTGTTCAAATTGTAAGCCTATAGAGTATGTCATTCAGCTGTGCAGCTGCTTACTATGATCTCAATTTGAGAGAATGTTAATTTATGATTAGAATAGTATATGCATGGTTCCAGATATACCTAGAGGTAAGAAATGAAAAGACTTCAAATTCTATAGTAGGATATAAATATATATACCTCTTTATGTTCTCCTACATATTCTGAATATCTGAACAAATGTGTAAACATCCTCTCCCATGCTTTCTCAACAGAGTTCAAAGAAACATTAACTCCTTGAATATTTTGGATGTAAAGTAAAAAAATAAATATCTAAATTTCATATGGAAGAAGAACTACAGATGCCTATATTTCGGTTGCTTTTTTTATACACAGCCAAATAAAAGTAGATCTTGAAATGAACAAAACAAAACTTACACATCAATAGTTTTCTCTAGCTAGAACCCAAATCTGTAGGAATTACATTACTTTAATCAACAATGTTAATCTGTACCTCGCCGTCTGGTGCAGGGTGAAGATCCAGAATGGGTAATTGGCTAATAGCCAAGGTTCAAATCTGCGTTCAGCCTCATATTAGCTCCGTGTTCTCCATCTCCTCATGCATAAAATGGAATAGTAATAGTAACTGATCTTATAACGTGATTCTGAGGATTTAAATGAGTGAGAATGTACACAATAATTAGAACAGTGTATCTCTAGCACATAAGGCTGTATAGATGTTGGCTGTTAAAATTTTTATTCTATTAAAAACTGGAAATAGAAAAACTTGATTCCTATATTGCTGAAGATAAGTGAGAAATATGTAAAACTCACTCCGTATTACAGTAATAATATAGTTTGTGTTATACTGAATCTTATCTAAAGATGAAAGTATTTTAAAGATAGAGAATCTTGACCAAGAATTACTCATTAACCTGCTCTGGTGGAAAGAAATCTCTAGTGATTAAGAGGACTGGATTCTAGGTTTGAGTCAAGCACTATCAAAAGAAGTAGCCTGGGACGAGTCAGTGTCTTTACACTTCAGGCTTCTCATTTATGAAAAGTTAATCCTGAAGATCAGTTCTCCTTTGAACTGCATATACTTTAAACTTAAGTTCCAACTTCTTTGCTTCCAAATAACCTGCCCCGATAAGCATGTGCTAATTTAGTCAGAAACTTGGCTTTGAAGTTATTAAAGTCCATGTGTGACACTGATTATTAGTTCTCTAATAGTTGAAGTGGATAAAATAAATGAACTACATATTACAGAAAATATACTTTAGTACTAGAGAAATAGGTTCCTTAAAGATGTATTTTCCCAAAGGATATATTAACAATGATAGGACTCATTTATTTATTCAATAAATATTTGAATACTTGCTTGGTACTAGACACTGTTTTGGATGCAGTGAATACAAGAAGGAATAAAATTGTCAAGAAGCCCTGACTTATGTAACATTCTAAAGAAACGGGTAGTGTAGCCAATAAAAATAAATAAGGAGCAATTTAATATCTTAGCTGGGAATAAGTGCTTTGAAGAAAAAGAAAAACCAAAATGAAACGGAAAAACAAAGCATGAAAGGGATATGGGAAGTATAGTGTAAGGAGGCAATTTTTAAGTGGGTGGTCAGAAAAAACTCTGGGAGGTTTGTTGTTATTAAAACGCGAGAGAAGAGAGAGTCCGGTTTACAGATGTGTGAGGGTAAGTGTCCCAGCCGGAGAAAAGTGCAAAATCTCTGAGGCGGAGAGCTGCCCAATCCGATTCTAGGCATAACACCGAGATTGTGGTGGTGAAGTGAGTGAGCAAGGGCTGGTGATGGAAGAGGAGATGCTGCTGGAAAGGAAGAGAGACTGGCTCATGTGAGGTCCTGCAGACTTCTGGACAGAGTGGTTCTTGCTTTACGTAAGATGGCAAACTACTGGAGGGCTGGGAACAGAGGAGAGGCATGGTTTGCCTGCTCCGGTGTCAACAGGATCCCTCTGGCTACTCCAGGAAGAAACGCTTAGAGGTGTAGTTAATTCAAATTATGGTCTTTCCAAGTAAGGAATACTGCATTGATTATTTCAAGACAAATAAGTGTTCTCCCAAGTAAGTACTATGTACAGTTTAATCAGGGAAAGCTGACATTCTAAATCTTCAGGCGTGAATGATTAGAGATATTACTATAGCAGTAGCAATGTTTAAAATGAGCAATGCTTGCTAAAGAAACAAGGCTTCTCAATATAATACATATTCCCCCTGGCGGGACCTGTGGTGATGCAGCAGGATGGGGCATCGACCTGGAGTGCTGAGGTCCCGGGTTCGAAAGCCTGGGCTCACTCAGTCAAGGCACAAACTAGGGCAACTACTACAGTTGATGCTTCCCACTCCTCGTCCATTCTCTCTTTCTTTCTCCCTCTCCCCTCTCTCTGAAAATCAATAAATAAAAGTAAGAATCTTAAAAAAGAAAAAAAGAAAAAAGTATTCCCTTCGGCGCTCATAATGCTTATTTGCGTATTAAGGTGTTTCAGAAAACATTAAAAATGTTGAATCTGATGTCTCCCAAGACTGTTTTATCATGGAACATTTTTACCCTTCATGTGCTTTGGTTCCAGACAAGCTGGATTCAAATATAAGATCCATGGCTTCTAGACATCTAAAGTTTGAGTTATAATTTCCTCTCTCAACCTCATTACTAAATTAGGAGAATAGCACCTCCTAGATCTGTGGTGAGAACAAGATCAGGTGCTTTAGAAGGGTTCAAAACACCCCCTTCAATCCATGTTGCTTCCTGGTCTCCTTTCCTTTATCTTCAAAAACTCTGGTAACTTGGGGAAGTAAATTTTAGTGAGAGCCTTGTCAGTAATGTCTAAGGTCCCAGGCTCTGTCAGAAGGCATTTGCAATACAGCAGCTAGTTTGAGAATATATCCACAATGTTCCCAAGAGGCTGAGATGCTAAAAGGAGGGGACAGTCACCGTAATTCCACGACAAAGTTATGTGTGTCGTGGTTTGTATCTTCCAATGAGCCTCAGAGATGGCTAGTGAGCGTGGAGCACATGATTAGGCGGAGCCAATGGGGTTCCATCCCATCCTTTCTTTCTTTTTTTTTTTTTTTAGGGATTGGTTACTAATTTTTATTGTATTGGGTAGTGACTGAAGGATGAAAACTTTAAAACAATTTTGAGATAAGTTGCAGGACAGAAAAGTACCACCTCTTATTTTTTTTAACAAGCACACTACCATATCTTTTTTTTTTTTTTTACTTTTCAATAGCACTAGGTTAGTGTGGTTTTTTTTATTAACTTTAATGGGGTGACACCAATAAATCAGGGTACATATGTACAATGAAAACCTCTCCAGATTATCTTGTCATTCAATTGTGTTGCGTACCCATCATCCTTTCTTATATTAAGAACATGGGCTCAGGGAACAGTGACTTAAATCTTTAGTAAGTGAAGACAACCCACGAAATCTCCTCTCTCTATGGTCCTCATTTGGGGTGCATAATGACCCATTCTAAAAGGCAGAGAAAGAAACAAACAAAAGTAATGCTCTTAAAATGGGCCCTATGTACATTTAAAAGAAAGCATCCTGTTAAACTTTAGTCTCTTTTATGAATAGGAGGAATAAAGTCACATGTATTTTATAAGCCTATCTAGCATTTTTTCCTTTCATTTTCATTTTACTGCTCTAACCCTACATTTTTTCTTTCTTCTTTAACCTCTTACTGCGTGTGACAATCTGTATCTTACTCTATGTGATTTATGCACGGAACTTGCTGCTGTCACTTAAATCAGTTAATCTGTATTGCTAGAATCAGTAAATCTGTATTGCTCATTTGAGCAAAAAACTACATTATTTCCCTAGGTAACTACCATGAAATTTAGTGAGGAAAAGTAAACACCTTGATTAGCAGGAGTAGGGGTTTAGAGATATTACTACAGTAGCAACATGGCATAGACTGAGCAATATTTACTAAAAGACACACGGCTTCCGGAAGCACAATAGATGTTCCAACAGATGGGAGTTTGTTGCTCTTTCTTAGGGTTACTTTAGGTTACTTTCTGAAGTGTGTCTTTTCTTATAAATCCAAACTTAGAAATATATTCAAATATGAAAATGTTCAAATACACAACCCAGTTCATTAACTTAGAAAGCAACAATTGCACAGATTATTCAGCAGGTTCATGTAAAAGTTGCTAAGGTAGCTGTTGTATCCCGAGGGGTGGAAGGCTGGAGAAGACAGCGCTGCCTTCTGTGTACTCTGTATAGTGCTGCTTCTCACCAGATCTCCAGGCTCAGGCTTGCATCTCTGCGTCTAGTGCTTCTTCCAAAGAGGGAAAGAGAGAGATGCTCTGCTTGGTAGTTTCCTAAGGAGCTCCACTCTGCTTCTCCTGATCTGGGTCAGCAACACCCAGAATCCCTGCAGAGAGCCTGGGAGTGTTGTTCTTCCCTGAGTCCCCATAGCTAATGACACCACGAAGGATGAGATCAGCTCTGACCCATGTGAGAGCTCAGTCCTGCTCCAAAATTTTGACTGTCAAGAGAAACCTCCATTCACAGGACTATTGGGATGTGATATTTTCAAGTTTCCTCAAAATATTCAAGGAGGGATTTTTAGGGATCCTGATTTTATCAGTTTCAAACGAGGTCAGAATTCTCTAAACGGAACTTCAGAAGCCCTGATGGCTTGTCCGGACCACAGTGATCGGCATAAAGTTTCTGAGAGCAAATAAAGACGCTGTCTCTTCACCCAACCACTGTCTCTTTGTCTCCCAAACAGCCAGTCTGGAATGAGTCAGTTCTATTGCACACGCCTGAAGGCCTGTCCTGCGTAGGTGCCTTAGCCGTGTGTACACACCCACACTAACACGTATACAGACACACTGAGCATGTCATGCATTCTCCCAGGTAATTTAATGTTCAGTAGGAAAACTAGGAAATTTGCTCGATTCATCCATCTCCAGGACTGTACTGAGCTGTCGTATAACCCCAACGATACTTTGTTTTTACTTTTTCAGACAGATTCCACTTGGAAGCTTGTGTAGCCTCTCATAGCATGAGCTCTGAGGGCATGGTGAAGGGCTTTCTGTTTGCATCTTGCCCCTGCAGAGCCCCTTACTGTTTCTTGCAGGTAGATGATGCCTATTAAGTGGTTGTTTGCTTGGGTCAGAGAGTGAGTAAAAATAAGTAGTTATGAAAGTTCTCAGGTACATTGAGTTCTACTTAATATAGATCCCTGATACCTTCTGAATACAGACTTCTGAAGACCAAGTGATAGATCTTCTTCAGAGATATAACGTAAGAGGGATCCCTGCAGTTACTCTACTTTATATCTAAAACTATGCATCCTTAACTAAGTGAAAATTCAAAATCTTTATTTTAAATGCATTCAAATGGTACCAGTATTTGAAGAATTCTTTCTCTCTCTCTTTCTCTTAAGTTCCATGCTTTAGATTCTTTATTGATAAAGAGATAAGTTTATCTTTAAAGCACATTTTATCCCAAGAAAGGAAGATATGCTAGTCTATTTTTCTCACTAAATACCCTTTCACAAAGGCCAACTCAATGTATGTTTTATAGCATTTACTGCACATTCTTGTTTTTTATTGCTGGAAAGATTTGGGTTGGAGTCTTTGATATCTTATCTCCAGCGTGTTGACTGAATTTTCAGTCAGCTTTCTCAGGATTAAACTATCCTTCACTTTCAGAGAGAGGTCCTATTAACCGGATATTTATTTTTCTACACAATGCTGTTCCTAAGTCATTGGTTGTACCAGCACCAACCAAAATGAGTATACAGTTTGCTTTTTAAAATTATGTTCTGTTGGGTCATGCATATGTTCACTTAAAAGAGAGAGAGAGACAGAGAGAGAGAGAGAGAGACAGAGAGAAAAGCACAACCTTATAGAGAAAAGAGCAAATCCATCCCCGCCTCTCCATCTATCATGACTTTGTCCTGTCCAGATGGAACCACTGTAAGCAGGTTCTGGTAGAGCTTGATACATACCAAATAATTATTTTGAACCTATTGTACATAAGCTTGTAGATAATTTAATAAAGAGAATAGTTCTAAATCCCAATATCTGCCATTTATTGTACACTCACTGTATCTCAGGTGTTTTACATATAGTGTCTTGTTTAATAAGCAAGAAATAAAACTGAAAGAATGCCAGATGGCCCTGATATGAGATGTGCTAGGTTTGTTTTGGTTTGGGTATGATTTGTTCATACTCGTTAATATTTCAAGAGTTTCTATTTCTCAGAAAAGAAATTTGAGATTGGATATGTTAACAGGGCTAGTCACTGGCAGGTTGGGATTTCAGGGTGGGTTTATGGGATGTCAGAGCCAATGCCCTCTGGTTTTGAAGCGCTGAATGGCCTTTCTCATACAAACTCTAGGGTAGTCAAGCTTTTTGCACTTGTCCCTCTTCCTTAATGAATTCCCCGTTGTTAACATTCTGATACCTAGACTTCCTGAGCTTGAAGGAGAAGCTGTTCAGTGAAACATACAGAAAAGACCCCTCTGTCCGCCCTGTGCCTTAGAATTGGATAGCCTTCTATCTGAAACTCAACAACTACAATTGAAAAGAAAGTGATTATTGTAATTGAATAGCCATTTATTATCCAGATATGTTCTTTAAAAAATTATTATCATTATATTTTACTTGGGGGAGGGGAAGCAAGGGGAGGGAGAGAAAGAGAGAAACATTCCTGATCAGGGATCAAACCC
This sequence comes from Rhynchonycteris naso, assembly GCA_037038555.1. NCBI lineage: Eukaryota > Metazoa > Chordata > Mammalia > Chiroptera > Emballonuridae > Rhynchonycteris > Rhynchonycteris naso. The sequence goes on from CM073002.1 coordinate 94,549,251, forward strand.
ACAACTTTGGTTTATCTGTGATGGTTTAACCAACTGAACACCTGGACAAAAGCCCAGATATGTTATTGCTCAGAGGTCTGTAAAACATTTCTCATCTCATGCCACACAGAAACTAATGAGTAAAACTCTGCAGCACACCAAAAACATAATTTTTTATTTTCGCCTATGTGATAAAATATAGGTAAAATTTTGATTCAGTCACGACTGAAAGCTATTGTTGTGTCGGCTGTTGTCATTTTTGGTTGTTGTTGTCATTTTTTTAATTTGACAGTCTAAGGGGAAAAACGGTCAGTGCCCCAAACTAAATTGTCAGGTGTTGCCATGTTTCACAATTTCCTGGGGCGCACCAGTGTGGCTTTTGGGGCACCAGGATTGAAAATCGCTGTTCTACATGATTGTCTCTCTACCTCCTCTCCTATAATGGCTCCGAAACCCAAATTTGATTTTAAAAAAAGGGGGAGGGGGAATGGGGAAGGATGAGGGGTAGAGTTTTTGAGAGTTTAATCCAACTCCTGGAAGCGGCAAGGAAGAGGTTAAGCTGGACCAGGAGGATTTTTGAAGTCTTTGGCTGGGAGGTTCCATTCGGAGAAAGGTGCAGGGGAGCTAGAGTCACGAGAGAAACAAGGCAAGTCCCCATTTGCTTGGATTTCTGGTCCTGAGCAGTGTGCTTCTCACCTTAAGGGCGCAGTCAGGCACCTCTGGCTTGTGGATGGAAATATTAATGACCAGTACTTGCCAGACCGGGTCAAGTGAAGCATGGAAAGTACCGCGCGGCCCCTTTAAATATTCTCCAGTCAGGGAGGAGAGGGAGGAAACTGGGAGCCGCGGGGACGGTGGGGGAAACCCACAAGCAGTTGAGCCTGAGAAGAGGCTGCGTGAGAACAGAAACTTCAGACGGGGCTGATCCCGGCGGAGCTCGGGTGTGCCGCGCGGCCGCCGCTCCCACCCTCCGCAAGCATCCTCCTCGCCCTTCCACGCCACTCAGGGCAGGTTCGGGAGCTGTCTCTTTGCGACTGCCACGAGCCGGGGTGCGGACAGCCACCCTGAGAAAGTTTGCATTGCAGCGTCCCGGCCGCGGAGAGTTGGGGTGCCTTGCGCGCGCTCCCCTGCGGGCTAGGGGCGATGCTGGTCGCCGCTCGGGGCTGGAGGTGCGGCGAAGGCATGCGTTTGTCCGCGGACCTGCTGCTGTCCCCGGTGCCCGTCGTATCAACCAAGTGATGGGAACAAGGGCCCGCCCAGGCAGCCCCTGTCGCCGCACCACCCCCTCGTTCGCTCCCAGCGCGCGGAGTCACCCAGGCACACCCCCGGCGCCCCGTGCCAGTCCCCCGGAGCTGCCGTCTCTGCCTTGCTGCCTTTGCCGCGAGCGGCCAGCTGTGGACTGGGCTCGCCCGTAGACGGAGGAGCACTTTTTTTGGCCTTCCCCGATTCGGCCTCACACCCCAACTTTGCTGCCGCCGCGCCTGCCCTCGCTGCGGCGCTAGGCGCACAGTGTGGGCGCGCACGCCGGGAGGCTCGGCGAGGCGGCGGAGGCAGGAAACCGCACAACTGCTCTTCTGCTTCGGCTCTTTGTTGTTCGCTTTGGACGGTCCTTGGAAGTGAACGAGTTTCCTCGGAAACCCTGGAGCCGGAGAAAGCAAACCTTGGAAGTCGCACTCTGCAAAGTGCTCTGAGATATTGACAAGCGTCCGGAAAGGTCGACAAGTAATTACTCGGAAAACTCCTGGTGGATTGACCCACGTTGCTTATATTAAGCCTTTGTGTGTAGTGTGTGTGGTGTAGATTCATAAATTTGGGGACCCCATTTCTGCACGCTCCTCTTGGCATGAGACTGTATGCAGGACCCACCCGAGGACAATGATCGCGGAGCCTGCTCGCTTTTACCTCTTTGGATTAATATGTCTCTGTTCAGGTAACCTCGCGTCGTCTTTCTTCACCCTGCATCCCTCTTGCACGCCCTTTCTCCACTTCTCAAATCAAACCCCAAACTGTATTTCGGTCACCTCTCCCTTCCAAGGCCGGAGGGGCTCGGTCCCTGTAAGGAGTTTCAGCAAAGCAGTTTCTAGTTCGTACTTCAGGTCGACCCTTTCCCCCCATCCCCCAAGACCCCCCAAGCCTCATCGCAGACCTCGGCCTTTAGCCAAGTTCAGGGCACGCCCAGATCACTCTTGGCAAATGCAGGTCTGAGCTCAAGGGTAAGAGGAGGCAGCGGTTGGCGGTGAGCGAGGGCCCCCAGGTTGAGCCCAAATGAGTTTCATCCCTCGGGTGCTTCCTTTGAGGAGGGAGCTGTGCGCCGGAGATCTTGTGGCCCAGAGACCTGCCAGGATTCCTGAACCTGGTCCTCCAATTGGCCCCTCCTCTTCCGAGCGCAAGGGGTTATTAGTAGTTGTTTTATGTAACCGAAGTCTGTAATTAAATTCGATTCTGTAGAAACTTCAGGAAATAACTCCTTCTTACAGTAGGATATAAACTAGCCACTCTGCCTGGCTGGGTTTGGAAGGAAAACAGTTGGTTGAATTTAGGATTTGGGGGATTAATTAAATAGTACTGAAACGCTCCAGATGAAGTGTTGGAAGGATGCTGCAATGAGATCCTTTTGACATAGGAATGTACACTGTATCCACACTTAGAATAGTTGTTTTACACTCCCAAGAAAACTTTTACTATGAGTGAACAGAGCCACAACGCAACTTTTCTTTCTTTCCTTTTCGTAGATTCTGGTTTCAATCAAGGATCGGATTTCAGGTCTTAAAACACACACACACACACACACACACACACACACACACACACACACACACACACACTACACCTCAGGGAATTTTTTATAGTGGAATACTGAGCTTCAAGTTGCATCGGGCCTATAGGTTCAAGTCACTCATTTTGCATGATTATGAAACAGGTTTGAAAGGTTGGTTTTAGCTTTTTGTGGTCCACCATGGCTATGCTTTATATTTTGACCTAGGCTTTCACTTAAGTTAATAAAATATGAAAAAGAAAAATGCACATCAGCTAATCAATAGCAAATAACCCTCCCAAATAATTTCAAGCCCAGGAAATATGCTTCCTAGCTAAAGGGAACATTTGCAAGTAAACGAAATAAATCCGTTGAGTTGTTATTCCTTTGAGGCAAACAGCAAGCTGAAGTTCCAGCCTGGGATATCTGATCTGTGTAGGAGTGGCTGGATCAATAGATTAAACTAAATCTTGGGGCCACCTCTTCTTATTTCTAGCTTCTCCTTTCTGTGAGGGAGCTCTTCTCTGAGCTTGCAGATCTGAGTGATTCAATAGTTCCCCACCCCCACTCCTGACCGTGGATGCAAATCAGAAACATTAAAGTCTGATCTCTCTATTTGTCTCTCTTTGCTGTGTCTCCCCCTAGTTTAATTTATGGCTCCAGATACCTTTGAGATTTTTGTTGATTCACCTTCTCGGTTAAAGTTTATTCACGTGTGTAAAGTGAAGTGTCAGTGTGATAAATGACTGGAGGGGCAGATTACTGAAGATAGGGGATTAATGGTCATTAGTCACTGTTTGAGTGGAGTTTGTATATGTTGGGACATTTTATCATGGCTGTAGATTAAAGATAGGGTCACACTAACAGGGATGGTACCACTGAAAGAAAGCTGGTCCCAGTGTGCTCATTCTGTCTCCACTTAAAACAATACCTGGGGGGTGGGGTTGTCCCATCCTTTCAGATTTAATAATTTGAGTAGCAGTTAGTAGCTGAGATAAATAGATGTGGCATTTACAATCTTAGACCTGAACTGATGTCTGGCTTTGTGTTTCTCATTTAATTCTCCATTTTAAGCCACGGATGATTTTTAATAAACCCATATTTTTCTTATAAGTGTGCTTATCTTCCTCTTTGGTCAGGTAGCCGGTCAGAAGTGTCTTTGTGAAGTGCTCTCCTGTTTGAGCTGAAGCTCTCAGTCATTCCTCTAATGACTTTCACCCATTCCTCTAATGGCTGTGAATCTGAACTTGAGGGGCCATTCAAATTATTGGGCTGCTGGGGTGATTTCATGGCAGTGTGCTACTCTAAAGCCACACTATTGGTTTGCATAAAACTTCACAGGACTCAGAGAAGTAGAGTTGGGCGTGCTCAAGACACCTGGTCAGGGAATGAATGAAGTTCTTGAAAGATTGTGTTTCATCTGTTGCCTCCAGCATAAGATCACAGTCTATCACTTGTTAATGGAGTGTATTTAAGAGAAATGTTGTGAGCTTAAATAAATCAAAGTACGCTGGGGGTAAGGTACCTTAAACAAGATTTAACCTGCGAAAGCATCTATTGGTTGTCAGTTCTTTTTTCTTTCTTTCTTTTTCTTTTCAACATGGCTGCCAACTTAACAGTCTTACAGTTCTCTTCAAACAGATTATAAACTTCATTTTGATGTGTTGATGTCATACTTAACATCAAATGCTGTGGTTAAGCATATGTGTTTGCTTTGGGTAGTCTTTTATTTATTAACCTAATGCTATACCACATAACTTGGTATTTTAGGGAACTAAAGTTTTGAAGAAAAATGGATATTTCTTTAGAAATACATTTTTTGCAATCATTTTAAAATTAATTTAAATGAGGTGACATTAATAAATCAGGGTACATATGTTCAAAGAGAACATCTCCAGGTTATGTTATCATTCAATTATGTTGCATACCCATCACCCAAAGTCAAATTGTCCTCTGTCACCTTCTATCTGGTTTTCTTTGTGCCCCTCCCTTCCCCCCTCTCCTACCCTCTTCTCCCTCCCCCCACCCCGTAACCACCACTCTCTTGTCCATGTCTCATAGTCTCACTTTTATGTCCCACCTATGAATGAAATCATGCTGTTCTCAGTTTTTTTCTGTTTTACTTATTTCACTCCATATAATGTTTTCAAGGCCCACCATGTTGTTGTAAATGATCCGATGTCATCATTTTTTATGGCTGAGTAGTATTCCATAGTATATATGTACCAAAGCTTTTTAATCCACTTGTCCTCTGACGGACACTTGGGCTGTTTCCAGATCTTCGGTATTGTGAACAATGCTGTCATGAACTTGGGGGTGCATTTCTTCTTTTTGAACAGTGCTATGGTGTTATTAGGGTATATTCCTAAAAGTGGGATAGCTGGGTCAAAAAACAGTTCGATTTTTAATTTTCTGAGGAATCTCCATACTGTTTTCCACAGTGGCTGCACCAGTCTGCATTCCCACCAGCAGTGCAGGAGGGTTCCCTTTTCTCCACATCCTCGCCAGCACTTATTCTGTGTTGTTTTGCTGAGCTCTGGTTTCTCTTCAGATCGTATAAATCTTTCGCCTTTTAGAAATACATTTTTAAAGGTGAATTTCTTTAGTGAGTTTGCATGTCTGAGTTCTTTTCTGTGGATAGCTAGACTTTTAAGGAAAAGAGTGGAATGGGCAGCACTGAGAAACATAATTTGTGTGACCTCTCAGGAAGTGATTCCTTCATAGCCCTTCTCTCTCCTACTCTGGTTGTGTGGATTGCTTTTAAGTGAAAAAGGGATTCCATTTTTTAAATTCAAATTTAGAGTAAGATCAAATAAAATGGAAGTTCATTTGTGCTACCTTTTTTTTCTTCTTTCTTTTGAAGGGGGATTTCTTTGTGTTTTGAAGAGGGACATTTTTTTAGGAAAGTTTCACTATGGAAGTCACTTGTCTGGGTCTCTGGTCTCTCTTACTTTCCCCTTCCTCTCTTCCTCCTTTCTTTCTCTCTCTCTCTCTGGAAAAAATCTTTGGTAATTCCACACTTTCTGGCTCTTAAATATACTTACCTGACTACTGTGACATCGCTGAAAATATACTTATTTCTTGATAATGGACCCTCTACCGCACAAGGTATTTATGATTACAGTGTTTTAGCATAGAAAGTCTAACCTGGATTTTTTTCCTTTGTCTTTAGTATGCCAAATGAAATATTCTTGTGTGAGTTAAAATGGAGCAAAACGCTACCATGGCAGTTGTCTTTCTCTTATATAGTTTACGTTGAGTAAATATCTAGAGTTCAAAATACTGAGCGACAGGAGTAAGATTAGGAGGAAACAGAAAAACAACTTACCACTGGAGAACATAAATAGTTGAGTTTTCATGAGATGTCAGATTCTGTGTTAACAAAAGAGCTAAGGTGATGCTTATGCTAATTTCTAACCCTTTTAAAAATGTTTGATTCTTAAAACTATAACTGCCTTTTAAGCTTGATTTCTTAGAAGAAAATATAAGGAAATCAAAATTGTTACTCAATTTAAAATTAGGCCTAAGATCATTTATAGCCTATATTAAGAAATTGGGTAATAAAAATGGGGGAGGAAGTGAAACCAGAAGCAGCAGTCTAGAGAAGCGTAGCAGAACTAGATCCAGAATTGAGCTAGGTTTGAAATGTAGGAAAAGACAGAGTGGAAGTGGAGCAGCCAAAACCTGGGCGTACCTTTTGACCACACACAGCTACCTTACAAAGCTTCTCTGAAAAATGGAGTTCTAAAAATGTGATCAGTATATTTACTCTGTATTCAACAACTATGTAAATTATATAGACATTTTGCATTTTTTAAAAGAAAGTATTTGGAAACATTTAATTAATTGATTAATTAATTAATTAAGATTTTAGTGAGAGGAGGGGAGGCAGAGAAAGACTCCCTCACGTGCCCTGACTAGGATCCACCTGTTAAGCCCATTATGGGGTGATGCTCTGCCCATCTGGGGCCCTTGCTCTGTTGCACCAGAGGAGCCATATTTTAGCGCTTGAGGCGGAGGCCATGGAGACATCCTCAGCGACTGGGGCCAACTTACTCCAGTGGAGTCATGGCTGCAGGAGGGGAAGAAGAGAGAGAGAGAGAAGCAAGCAGGGGAGGGGTGGAGAAGCAGATGGATGCTTCTCCTGTTTGCCCTGACCGGGAATCGAACCTGGGACTTGTACACGCTGAGCCAAAGCTCTACCACTGAGCCAATAGGCCAGAGCCGAAACATTCAAATCTTTAATGAATCCATAGAATCGTTTTTGGAAGCTACATTTTGTAAGACTCTAGAATATGGACTACCTTCATTTATAGAGGAGTGATAACTAAGTATGTAGTTATTTTCTATATCATAACTCGTTTGCTTAGAGCAGACTAATAAAGGTAAAAGTAGGAAATAATAAATGAGATTGATTTTGAGTTTTGGGATAGTATATAAGAAACTTTATGATGACAACTACTACTATTTCTATGAGGACATGACTATGATATATTGAATACTCACCATTATCTTATTTAATGTTTATAAGAATCCTGTGACATAATGCTGTTTTAGTAAGATATTACCTTCTCCTTGTTATATGGTTGTGGAAACAGCATTCACCACGAGAAAGGCGATGCAGATGAACATGGATACGAACCAAGCTGATTCTAAAAACCCTTAACCACCCTGCACATCCTCAGTTGAAACAGATAAATGAAGAATTTAAATAAGAAAGCTTAGGGTTCAATCATTTATTATTTTAAAACCTGTCCAAAAAATCCACTTAAACAAGATTGTGGTTTGAACACTTCAGAACTTGAAAGGGAGACAGTTATACTCCTGCTGTTAGTAACTGGTCTGTATATTTTTAGATCACCAGGCAAGACAGTTAATTCATTGCATCCAGCCTACTCCTTTCTAGCCATGATCACATCTGCATTTTCTGGCATGCTTTTTAAAAGCAGAGACTGACCAGAAGCCAAAAAAGGATGCAGATGCACAGAGATTCCACATTGGATTTTGGACAATGGATGCCATTCTGATTCATGCGCATTTGAGGAAAGATTGTGCTCTGAGACCCAAGACAAATGACTGGTACTCATCAGGGAGAGATAATCGTTTCCCCTGGGGCTGCTTTCCCCCCTTTGGGTTGGACATGGGCTGCTGGTCATTCAGTAGGAGATGAGCCTTCTGCTTAACTGCTGTTCACAGATGACTCACTTCATGGTTGCTGATCATGGAGGGTTGAGCGTTAATACCTGGTTGATCAGCTGGTTGGAAACTGCTTAGGCATAGCCAATAAAGTTGCCATCCTGTGGAGATCAAAAGACCAGCTCCTCTCTACAATTCTGGATTAGCATGGTTTCCTATCCCCTTCTCCCACCATCTTCAGACTTTCCCTTCAGTCTTGCTGTTGAAGAGGAAGAAAAAAAAAATGATCTGTAATGTACAGGCAGAGAGCTTTGATCTCCTCTTCTTTCCGTTTTCCTCTCTCTGTCTCTTTTTAATCATCCAAAGGCTATTTCTCACACTGGAAAGTGTCCTGTTGCCGGCTTCACGGGAGAGCTGTCCCATTTTCCTTCAGTCAGAACAGGCTCCTGCAAATCCCTTTACTTCTGGGGTTTTGCTTGGCTTCCAAACATCTTATGACAATGTTGTTCCACACATAAGACAATATTTTGAACTGCATGACTGTGCATATCTTTCTGACTACACCGAAGGAGAGAAATGCCTCTCTGGCGTTCACAGCAGTCCGTGGCTTAGAACCAGCAAAGGATAGCTGTTGATTTTACTTAATTAGTTTATTTTATTCTCTAAGGAAGAGTGTATAGACGGTAAACAATTGTAGAATATGTGCTTGGATCACAGGTTTGATGCTCATAGGCTTAATGCCTGTCACCCAGTTTGATGCTTAAATGAAGCGTTTCAAGCACCATCCGTGGATACAAGCCTATGTCAACAGAGCAGTGTGGTTCTGTGTGAAGTGGGAATACATTCTTTTTGTGTCAAGTAATTGATTTGTATGCAGCATGTAGGGAATAGTAGGCTTCCTTTCCTAATAATACAGTCTATTTAGATGCTCTATATTTTAGAGTGTGTTAGTCTTTAATAGAAAACCTATTTCAAAGCCCTTCCATCATTAGCAGCTCATGGTTACACTTTGTCAAATGCTCTTGATTGGATTTCAGAAAGTACCACATTCAAAGTATGGGCCACCTCTACCTATGTTTAGTTCATCTATACATGACCTGAGAACCAGGAACAGCTTGTCCACAGTCAGTGGTGGAAGGAACATGGCGTCCTTGGAACTTTCCCCTAAAATCATTTGCAAGAACTCCCATTTGTGAATAGGGATCCAGTTGGTATCTTCAACTACTCTGTAGAGTCTTCTTTTAATGTGAGAAACAGTAAGTAGTATGTTAAGAATAATAAAATTGAGGCCCTGGCCCAATGAGAGAGCATTGTCCCAATATGCCAAGGCTGCAGGTTTGATTCCCGGTCAGGGTACATATAAGAATCAACCAGTGAATTCACAAATAAGTGGAACAACAAATCAATGTTTTCTTCTCGACCCCTTCCTCTGTCTCTAAAAACTAATTAAAAAATAAAAAAAGATTCTGTCTTTGTCTTAAAAACAAAAATCCACTCAGAAAATGTTTGGCCCTAGCTGAGTAGATCAGCTGGGTAGCTTATGGGGTTAGAGTTTTGTCCGGGTGTGCCAGGGTTATGGGTTTGATCCTTGGTGAAGGCAAGTGGAACGAGAAATCAAGCTTCTCTCTCCCTTCATCTCTCTCCAAAATAAAAATTGTTATAGGTGCCCATTTAGTATTTAAAAAAAATTATTATAGGTGTATATTTTCTCTTGAGTTAACTTAAAATTTCAGTGAGCCTAACAAATGTATATATGACCGTAAAATCTTTCTTAGCATAATATATGTGGTCATAATTGATGCACCATTATAGAGAAATATTTAAACTTGGTAAACTCACCTGGATGTTAGCAGAAGAAGACATAGAGGCCCGATTTTAGTTTCTCTCTACTAACATGACTGAGGCCCTTTAATATCATTCGCAATGGCAGGTAGAGTTTGAAAGGAAATTTGGGCCAGGGAATAAGTAAGCAGGCCACAACATGTCTGGCTTAAGGTTATTTGTCGTACTTCATCCCATCTAATGAGAAATGAAGTCGATGAAATTTCCTCTCCAAATCTAAAATAACCTGTGTACTCTCTGTTATAGTTTTTGTTTTAACATGTGATTTTTTTTTTCTCCCTCACTATTGATGTATTAACTTCTAGTTTGGCTAAAAGTGTCTGCCTGCACACTTCCTTTCATATATAATCTCTATATTAGTGTACACTTCTTTGTTTCACAGATCTAAAGCTGATTGTGTTTACTCAGCCTGGATTTACAAGCCGACTTTATTACTCTGAAACTTCACTGAAATGGCGCTTGCTCATATACATGTAACAGAGTGAGTTGCAGCGCATTTGTACGTGTGAACTGGACACCTCTGGGTAGCTTTAAACAGCCTGAGTTGCCTGGTTCGGAAAGTAATTGCAGTGTCTGCGTGTCTAGCCCATTAGCACGTTGCCCCTGTGAAGTAACCTGGCTTGCGCAGGCTGAGGAAGGTAAACGCGTCGGTGTCTCCCTGGCATTTTTAAAAAAAAAATTTATTTTATTCATTTTTAGAGAGGAGACACAGAGTGAGAGAGAAAGAGAGAGAGAGACAGGGAGAGAGAGAGAAAGAGGGGAGGAGCTGGAAGCATCAACTCCCATATGTGCCTTGACCTGACCAGTGCAGGGTTTTGAACTGGCGACCTCAGTGTTCCCAGGTCGACGCTTTATCCACTGCGCCACCACAGGTCAGGCTCCCCGGCATTTTTGAAGGGGAGGCGAAAGCCTTCGCGAGTTGGTATCAACTTGGGAACTAGAACTTGCTTGATTTAATGAACATCGTCACATCGTGCGAAAACTTAAATATGCAGGAGGAAAAGAAGAGAGAGATGGATCCTTTATTTGGATACTGTGCAGAGTGGATGGGCATTTACTTACAAGACAGTGGCTGTTAATCTCGATGAATTAGGATAGACTAGAAGCGTCAAGAGGGCAGCCTTTATTTAGGCTCAGTGTGGACAGACAGGACACAAAATGTATTGCCTATTTGGTCTTTTCCTCTATTAAGTGTCGTACAATCCTGGGAGCTCATCATTTTCTGGGACCTTATACTTTTTTTTTTTTATTTAAAAAAAATTTTTTTTTTTATTTTATTCATTTTAGAGAGGAGACACAGAGAGAGAGAGAGAGAGAGAGAGAGAAAGGGGGGAGGAGCTGGAAGCTCAACTCCCATATGTGCCTTGACCAGACCAGTGCAGGGTTTTGAACTGGCGACCACAGTGTTCCCAGGTCGACGCTTTATCCACTGCACCACCACAGGTCAGGCTGGGACCTTATACTTTTTTAAAGTCACCTTTTCCCTTTTTTTAAATTTGACATATTTGACAATGTTTTAACCCTAAGGCTATAAATATGTATGTTAAATATACATAATATGAATATAAATTATATACATAATACTGAGTGCATAATGAGTGAGGAAAAGCAAGTGCTTTTAATTATATGATGAGTTTATACAGTTACAGGCCCAATACCACTGAGCCTGAAGGACCATGAATTAATAAGAATAATATCGCCAACAATAGATATTACAAAGCCTAAAATTTATACACGTTTACTGTCGACCTGGCAAAGTGGTAGCAAGCCTTACCTAAAACCATATTGGAATGGATGCATTGCTATTGTCCTTGTTTAGCAACATGAAAAGTTAGTTTCAGAAAGGTTAAATTCCTTGCATAGGAGTCAGCTAGTTTGATGGACTGAGGATTTGAAAACAGTCTATCAGATCCTGGAGTTTTCACTCTTCACCATTATAGGGACACGCTATGTTGTCCCTTTAAAGGAGAATGATTGTAGATGGAACAGTATAATGTGTGTGGATAGCAAGGCTGAGATGCTTTCCTGTGTGGGAATTAGCTTGTACTGCCAAGCTGTTGCAGTTCCTTTTCAGCCGTCTGATTTTTCTGTGTATCTGACTATCTCTTCTTCTCTTATGTGTGTCCCATGATAACCCACAAGAAAAGAGTGCACCCTGGTATAATAATACATCATAGGACACAGACATGGTCCAGCTTCATGCCATGGTTTAGGGGACTTCCGTGTGGTTCAGGTTGTGGTGTAAATTTGAGATAGTAAAAACCAAGTAAGTTTTATGATAGCTCAACTAACTGTGTACGTGCATACAAATTTCCTTAGATGGAACATATTGTCCCTGGGATCTAAATTTTTCTCGGAAAACAGGGTTACATTTTTAGTTTTAGAGTTTGAGAATAGGTGGTTTACTTAGTGATAAGGTTCTAGAGATAATAAAAACATACCAGGCAGCAGCAGCCTGGCTAGAATCTGTGATTACTATTCCTTTAAAGGTGTTTCCTTCTCAGATGACAAGTGTTATAAAAAGCACAGACTGTAGCAGCCGTTAACATGATCCTTCTGAATGAAACCTGCCAGAGTCTATAATAACGACCCAGAACAGTACGGTAATCATTACCCTTTCAGAAGTGATGGAGTTAGTTTTTAATGTGTTATTCTTTTCTTCTTTAAATATATATGTCGGAATAAGACTGTTTTATAATTTCTTAGGTATGGGTTTCCCAGCTGAACTCAGTGGCTTTCCAAAGTTATTTCCAAATGTGTAGATGAAAGGTACTTATGGGTACTCTTCTGTACTTGCATAGGCTTGTGACCACTTTACACAAGGTTCAATGGAAGATGGAAGCTTTTCCCAGTTCCTTTACGCTGTACCACTAATCAAAATGGTGTCATACCTAAAACCCTCCTTTATAAGAGACCTGGGATCTTAGCCTGAAGGCTTTTATTCTTTGTCTTAATATATACTTCATAATAAGTTTATTTGTATGCATTATGCCATTTATTTGTACTTGATAAGTTACTTGTTTGTTATTAATGGGTCTTAATAATATTTTATTCCTCAGTAAACTACTTACTATCAATCTTGATAACAATTAAAAAGTATTATTAATTAGCTGTCAACTTTTGTTGCTATTAGACACTTCAAAGAGTGTTTCAGGCATACCTGATACTATGTAAGAGTTTTTAATACAAGATACAGCTGGTGTACCCATAGACCAGAAAGTGGCTGTTGAGTCACCTTACTGAATTGTTGGCACTATATGAATGAAAGATACTTTGATGTGGTGGGAGAAGTGAAAATTGCATTTCGGGAACTGATAAATCAAGGTGATGCACTTGGTCAGGGAAGTCTTCCTAGAATGAGGAGGTTCTGGAATATCTTGTTGGGCGAGGGGAAGTATTTGAGGGGTGCACCCGTAGTAGTGCTATGAAAAACTGACCTCATCTGTTGGAAGAGGTAGATTTTAGAAGTGGCTGTATTATAGATACTCACCTATAATATTGTTATATTTTAGAGGACGTTATTTAATAATTGTATTTATTTACTTTTTACATTAATATTTTTCATTAATTTACTCAATTTTTACCATTCAACAAAGTATTTTTAAAAAGCTTCCTCTTAGCATTTGAGGAATTTATGGTAAATAGTTGATTGCCATATAGGTAATTTACTAGAGGTACGCATAACTGCTGTGCATTCCTTTGTTAGACCATGAAAAGCTTCCACCAAAGGGAGAAGAGTTGCAGTAAAATAAATGAAAAGTGATGACCTAATTTTTAAGTGGTTTAAACTGTTTGGGGGCATTTTCTCTAAGGATATGGACAGCAGAATGCAGATAAACAGACTTCAATATAATATCATGTGTAAACCTATTTCTCTTACTCTCTAAAGGCTCCTGTGAAACCTTCTGTGAACTGAAATGGCATAAAAGGAAGAAGCAATTACCTTAGGACTCATCTTACTAACAGATGCACAAAATCTTTTCTTTTTCTCTAATTGTATTAAATATATTGGAGTGACATTGGTGGGCTGCTGAAATAAATGGAGATAAAACATAGATGCCCACAGCACAGTTCACAGCCATCACACTTGTTTCTGAGATGCTGTGTGTAGTTCCCAGAGAAGGAGCCTGGCGGGACCAGTCCTGATGCTCATAGTCTGTGATGTCTTAGTAATAGTGTGCTATAGAGTAAATGCTCAATGCTACCTTTGCTTTTTGCTTTTCTTTTTTTAAAATTTATTTTTATTTTTTTAAGTGAGAAGAGGGGTGATAGAGAGACAGACTCATGCATGTGCCCCAACCTGGATCTACCAAGCAACCCCCATCTTGGGCTAATGCTCTGAATAACCAAGCTATCCTCAGCACCTGGGGCCAACTCTTGGAGAAATTGAGTCACTGGCTGCAGGAGGGGAAGAGGGAGAGAAGGGGTAGAGGGAGGGAAAGAGAAGCAGATGGTCAGTTCTCACATGTGCCCTGACTAGGAATTGAAGCCCGAACTCCGTATGCTGGGCCAGAGATCTATCCACTGAAACAGCCTGGCAGGGCACATCTTTTAGGGAAAATTCTTTTTAAATTTCTTTTTATAAAATCAGATATTAATGTAATTCTTTAGTAAAAGTGAAATGGTATAAAACAAACTTTTGAAAAAAAGGGTATGCTGGTATTGATCTTACCCTGTGAGAGAATCCTCTGGACAGTGTATACCTTATCTCTGGGCTGCCAATTTCTCTGAGTGCCCAGAACACATAGTCTTTTTTCTGACCTCATTCCTTTTGGTAATAGGAACCATGTCATAGTATAGAAGGTTCTATTTACAGCTTTTATAAAATTTCTTCTCATATTGTTGACAATCAACTCTATTATCTGTCCTCCTAACCTTGGTTTTTACATTGCAAGGCTACCGTGGTAAACCTAGTACAGTTTCTACATGAAACTTTTTCAGCATTTGAAGCCAGTTATATTCTTTCTAAACTTTTTATTCTCAAGACACCAGATCGCCATTTTCTTTTATTATGTTGTTTTGTTGTTATTGTTTTTTATATCTATTTTGACAGTGCCCTAAAGTATAACGTGAAGTTTGAAGAATTTACTTTCTTTTTAATTAAAAATGTACGTGACTTATGACTTTTACCTTTTTCTTAGTCTTTTAATAAATCCCATTTGAAAATGCTCTCAGTATCCTTGGATGTAATGCTATTTTAGATCATTTAAAAATGTTTGAAGAAGCTAGATACTTACTTATCTTTCCACCTCAGTCATAGTTCTTGGCTGGGAAAAGAACATAAAATTTGTTATATTCTGTTTTTCTTCTCTGATCATATTTTATAATGGTTGAAATCAAATGTCTATACATTTGTTCAGAAGGCTCTGTAATAGTTCTAAGGAATGGTAGGGTAGATGTTGCCATGGAGAAATATAGACAAACTTGCTGAGTTTTCAAGAGAAGGCATAAATCCGTGTGTGTGTGTGTGTGTGTGTGTGTGTGTGTGTGTGTGTATGTGTCAGAGACACAGAGAGAAAGATAGGGACAGACAGACAGGAAGAGAGAGATAAAAAGCATCAATTTTCCTTGTGGCTCCTTAGTTGTTCATTGATTGCTTTTCTCATATGTGACTTGACCAGGGGCTACAGCAGACAGAGTGACCCCTTGCTCAAGCCAGTGACGTTGGGCTCAAGCTGGTGAGCCTTGCTCAAACCAGATGTGCTCGCGCCCAAGCCAGTGACCTCGGGGTTTCAAACCTGGGTCCTCTGCGTCCCAGTCTGAATCTCTATCCACTGCCCCATTGCCTAGTCAGGCAAATCCATCTGTTTTTTAAGTAAAATCTCCCAACTGCTACATTGGAGCAATTCAATCTAAAATCATAATAATATTTACAACAGCAATAATAATGTCATCGCACCAAAAATGTGGCTCCTAGTATTACACTCTCCATCCCACAGAAGACCGACTTATCTGCTGTGGCTTATTCCTGTCCTAAGGACATTAGTATCACCTCACTTTGCTAATCTTTAGCATTTTAGAAGCTTTTACTTTTCTGATGTTTGTCCATCCACTGTATTTAACCAGTAACAATATAGTAGGATAATAGATTATTTATTTGGCCCAAAGTTTCTGCCTTCAATGGGAGCTATTTACACTTTACAAATGGTATTTGTTGAGCCAGGTGAAAATTGATGGTTTAACTGTTTGTGTTGATTCTGTTGTCCTAAAGCTAACAAACAAAGAAAACAAACCCACACGCCCTTTGATGAGCAAAGGGTCCCCGATGAACTGAATAAATAAATATGTTCTTGAATAAGAAGAGGAATTATCAACAAAGTCTAAAGTTTTACTGTTTGCTATTAGGAAGCACAGCAGTGCGCTGCATAGAAATTACTGGCTGAGAAAATACATTAAGGAAATCTGAAGAATTATAAATAAAGAACAGGGGGGCTGTGGCTGAATTGCAAAGAAGCCTTTACCTTCTGCAAGAATTTATTTGCAGGATCTTTTGTAAAAATCCAGTTTCTCTTACTCGCTTTATTATTTGTTTACAGATCATTAGCTATTTGACAAACATTATCAAGAGAAAAGCTTTATGTAAATGGTCAGTAATAATTGCCAATTGAGTAACAACCAGAAATGAAAATAAAGCATCTCTGAAATAATGTGTCCGATGAAGAATATTATGTAATTTACAAAATATTGATTTATGCACAGTTTTCAAGACAAATCCGAGCATTTCTGTGAGGAAACCTTGTGCATAATTCATAAGTGTTTCTACAATAACGGTTGGAGGATATTTTCAAGCAACATACATGGTATAATTTACTCAGGTGTTGAAGATACACGGCAAAGCTAAATAGATGAGAGAACTTTGTTTAACACTGTTAAGAATAAACAGAACGGGTCATTTCTTGCCAAATCAAAGTGAAAGATCTGTGTGTGTAGAAATGTCTATTCTTTATCTTTCACTATAAAGTGCAGGGAATTTCTTTTTGTTGTTGAAGGACTTACTGCACTGGAGGAACATGGCAGAGCAGGGTCCCATTGGGGATTATTAGGAGCATTAGTCATGTTAGATATCCATCGGTGGCAGCCCTCCACATGCTAAATTCTGGAGCCACAGCTCAGGAGTAATATGAAATGCTCACAGGCACAAGGCAGGGAATGATGCCTGAGTGGAAGAAGGTCAAGGCGCGGGCAAGGAAAGAGGTCGGAAGCAGTCATGTGCCCTGAGCAAGGAGAGCTGATTCATTTGAAGCTGGAAACCATCACCAGCATTTCATTGTCCATAGGAGGCATGTTTAAAGATGAGCTCTATGTGATGTTCTGACAACATACCGTTAGCTTGGCAGTAATAATGGATTCTCCATCACTTGAAAGGGCAGCCATTATATCTATATTTGATTTTGAAATTATTTCTCTAGTTGATAACTGCAGCCTTTCATACAATGTAAGAAGAATATCTTAGCTAATTTGCCTATCTGGTGTTGATCATTATTGTTCCTGAAACCAGAACTCTATTTCTTCTCCCTTTTTCATTCTACATAAAGAATCTTCATTGTGAATCATAGAAACATTGTATCTGACTTATTTTCTTCCTATTGAGTACTTTGCACTATGGATGCATTGGTATTATTGATTTGGTTATTTTGCACATCTGCCTAATTAGGGCTCCCTGCGTATGAACCAACTTCAAATACTCTCTTAACACTCTGGCTTTTCTAATGTTACTAAATGCTCTCTATATTTTATTAAATGTTACTTTTGTTTGGTAAGTCTCTGTTTAGCTCCATTTCTTTCTCTCCTTTTTCCTTCCCTGTTTTTCATTCTAATTTCTGTTTGGCCTGATGAATTAATATGGGTATCTCCTCCTCAGAAAACCTTAGCTGCCCCTTTCAGCCACCCACTGTAGAAGTGGTGGACTTCTTATGTTTTTCTAGTACCGAGTACAAAACTGTGACCTTTCCCATGATCATGCTGTGTTGCATTTACTTACCTCGGTCTCCTTTCTGACTTTACAGTGCGCACATGGGTCATTCAGTGAATTAGTAAGTGATTCAGTATATGCATTTCTTTATTTTTCCCTGACTGCAGTTATATATGGCATTATTAATACTTCCTTTTATATTTGGGTAAAAATTTATCCTTTTAATCAGAAAGAAGAAAAAAAATAGAATTATCAAAAAGAAACCTTCATCCTATTGTTTTTTTTTATATATTTTATTATTATTAATTCTAATGGGGTGACATCAATAAATCAGGGTACATATGTACAATGAAAACATCTCCAGGTTATCTTATCATTCAATTGTGTTGCATACCCATCACCAAAAGTCAAATTGTCCTCTGTCACCTTCAATCTGGTTTTCCCTGCGTCCCTCCCCTCCTCCCTATCCCATTCTTCCCTCCCTCCCCCCATCCCATAACCACCACTCTCTTGTCCATGTCTCATACCCTCACTTTCATGTTCCACCTATGTATGTAATCGTGCTGTTCTCAGTTTTTCTTTTTTTCTGATTTACTTATTTCACTCCGTATAATGTTATCAAGGTACATCCATTTTGTTATAAATGATCCGATGTCATCGTTTCTTATGGCTGAGTAGTATTCCATAGTATATATGTACCATAGCTTTTTAATCCACTCGTCTTCTGACGGACACTTGGGCTGGTTCCAGATCTTCGCTATTGTGAACAATGCTGCCACGAACATGGGGGCGCATTTCTTCTTTTCGAACAGTGCTGTGATGTTCTTAGGGTATATTCCTAAAAGTGGGATAGCTGGGTCAAAAGGCAGTTCGATTTTTAATTTTCTGAGGAATCTCCAAACTGTTTTCCACAGTGGCTGCACCAGTCTGCATTCCCACGTTTTTTTTTGTTTTTTTTTTTTAAAGCAAATGTCTTCAACAACTGGTGGTTCCAAAAACAATAGTTATATCTTCCTATTATCATCTATCTATCTATCTATCTATCTATCTATCTATCTATCTATCTATCTATCTATCTACTTTTTAAAACTAGATCCTGCCTACAAAATGGGATAAAGGGATAAACAGGATTTTGGATGTCTGCTTTTGCTTGGAGTTTGTTGATTTCCGTATGGTTTTTATGTGGACTGACTGTAGTAGATCTTGGGGGAAAACTGACTTGCATTCACACATGGTGGTTGCTGCTGGCTTTGATACTGCCATTGTGTAGCTTTTCGCCAAGCCTTGAGTGAGTGAGTTTCTTGTCTGGAAGAATTGGTGTTTGGGCCACTTTCAGAATAAAATGTTGTAGTTTTTAACCTAGACCCAACACAGGGAGCTGGCCCAACAGTCTGAGACTTTTCCAGTCAGTGTGTCTTTTAGTGAAAGAGTGTGCAGTGACTGTAAGGGAATGGGCCTCAGAATTCAAACCCCTGGGTTTGGCATCTGCCCTCACCGATAACTGTCATGCACCTTAGTAGGTTATCTGAGTCTTCTCTTTCCTCTGGTACCTACTTCATAGGGTTTTGTGAAGGTTAAATGAGTTCATATGCGCAAAATACTTAAAACAGTGTTTAATGTGTGTAATATCTATTTAAATGTGAATTGGTACGTTCGTTGCTTGGTGTAGGCCTTGATTTACCAACCCTAAATATAAAAGTTATCCCTACAGAGAATCCAAAACTTAAGGCCTCTTATCAGAATTGCGGGGGGGGGGGAACACCACCAACAGACTAAATCAGAAGTGTGAATGTTGTCAAGAGAAAACGTAGGATTAATTTGACAGGTTGGAGACAGATTGCTGGGCAGATTGCCATGCTAATGTGATAGCCATTTCTATTTGAATAAAACAAAATATATTATTGCTTATGTTGCACAAAAATGCCAACAGTTACAGTTATATCAGGTTGCTTTCCCCTTCAATTAAAAAAAATGTTAATGCCCCTAAGAGGATTAAGAGATTTGCAATTTACAGTGAATTATATTAATAAGATTATAGATCCTTTTCTACGTGTAGTGCAGCTTTTCAGTATGTGGGTGTGGACATGTTCATTCAGAGTGTGGGGGACGCAGAGACCGGGAAGTGTCAGCGATGGAGAAGAACGAGGCTGTTTGGGATCCTGGAGTAATATGGTAGATAGGTACTGGCAACAAATTTCACATATGAAATATGGTCTCTGAATCTAGAAACACTGTAGCTAGCTCCCCATTTTACTGTTTACGTCTTTCCTTCATGTAAGGCCAGTGGCCAAGGCCACTATCACAGCCACCTGGCCAATGCACGTTCACATTAGATTCAAACAGACGGTAATGAAACAACGGAGCCAAAAACTGGTGAGCCATCAGCTTTAATTCTAGCTTGCACCCAGCGGGCAAGCAAAAACACACACTGGGCTCCAAAACCCACACATTCAGTGCTCACAAAGCTACTGACTTATCCGAGTTTCCTAGCATCAAAGCTTTTCAGCTCACCAGACTTATTCACCTCTGTTTTTCTTCTCCTGCTCTCTTCACAAACTCTGCACAAACTGGCTTCTTCCTCAGCACTCTGCCATCTTGGCTTCTTCTCCTGGCCTCCATGTGGCCTTAACCTGCTCTCCTCTCTAATACTAATCCCAGGAACCAAGAGAGAGCAAGCTCCAGGTCTGCCCCACTTTATAATATAGAAATCCAAACCTTTAATCCAATCTACAAACAAGGAAGTCTCTGATACAAAGTCACTTATCTGAGGCATAATGGGAGGATTCCTCATGAGAGTGCACCACCCACATCATCCAATCAGTCAAGGGTGTGGGGAAAAGCTTACTCTTAAAACTTGCATGTGGGCAGCGCCATCTTTAACAAAGTGAGCATAATATATTTCATCTGCCCAACACTTCAAGAAACCAAAAAAATCAAATTAGAGCATTAATACTGTGGTCAAGAACTGGAGTTTTGGATGAGTCAAGGACATCGATGAATCACTGACACAGAACCGGAGTTTTAGATGAGTCACTGGCATTGGGAAATTCAGTGCCATTTGTGAAATAATACTGTCGGTAAGATGTCAGCCCCTAAAGCAATTCATTTATGTAGTAAATAATTACTAATCCCATGCTGTGGTCTGGCTGTGTGCTCTAATCTTGACGCCATCACCAGCTGTTTTACAGTGTACCCAGGATCTTTTTTTTTTAAAAAAAAAATATCAGGTATGATGAGGCATGCAGACGTAGGAGTGACCATCATGAAGGAAGAAGTTCTTACTCACAGGTCCCAAGAAACGGGAGGCACAGGGTATGACACAGGGCCACACAGGAGACTTTGGGGTTGTTTCGGAGGCAGAAAGAGGGAAGGGAGGCTTGGGCAAAAGCTTTATTGTAGTTATTCTAGGAAGGAATACATGAGGCAAGGTGTGAAAACTGAGCCGGTTAAGGATTGGATAGTTTCAATAATTGCATGAGGGTGTGGGCCGTGGGGTGGTTTCCAGGTGTCCAGAACCAGAGGTGATTAGGGCAGAGGAACACTGTCTGTGGAAGTGGAAGAGTCAGATGGAGGAGCTTGGTTGGTTTGTATTTGAAAAGCCAGTTCTTGGGCTGCTGTTCACTGTCTCCAGGAATCTCCCAGCCCTCGGGGAGGTGGTCTCTGTCGCTCAGCAAGGCTTCAGATGCCCAGGCATCAAGAATACAAAAAAAAATTAGAACTACGATATATTGTTAGACTATTAGCAAACAATGTAGACTTGGTTCTCTGTCTTAGGTTTTCTAAGCTTTAGTTGCTTAATCTGCAAATTGGGGGATACGAGGAGTACCTACCTCGAAGAGTTTTGAGGTTAAATGAAAAATAGTCATTATTTTTCTCATAAGAATATTCAGTAAGTAGAAATATGAAGTCCAAAACAGGTTATGTAGGAATTAATTCAAGTTTCTAACCAATACGGGGTTGTTGAGCCCTAGTATGTGTGTGTGTGTGTGTGTGTGTGTTTAGTAAATGAGACAAAATTGTTTGTCTCTTGATAGGACATATTGTAGATAAAGTACTTTTTAGATTATCCAATAAAGACATCATTTCAGTTTCACTATAGCTCAAATTTATGTATAAATCTTAACACACATATATCCTATACATATTGCTTTATTTTGTCTGTTCATATGAATATATTTTCAGGGAAAGCAGCAGAATATTGGAGTACCGGTACTAATGCTAATTGAGTAATAATTAGTAACACTAATATCAGAGACCCTTTGAAGGCGTCAGAGTTGTAGACTTGAGGTTGAGTGGTGATGTTGCTACTGGTTTGCCTGTGGCACATCCACCTTCATATTGTTTGTACTTAATCTCTGTGTATTTGTCACTGCTGCTTGTTTGTCCTGTGCCCTTGGTCACTCTCTCATGGGGGCTTCTTCACCTTACTCACAGATGCTCTTATTGGCACTGTGTCCTCTTATTGAAAGCATAATCTCAGATGCAGTATTCATTTGTTTCCATGATTATTTAAATTCTGATTTTTACAGTTGTTTCTTTTCTCTTTGATGAATGGACCATGGCTGTTTTATAGAATTAAGTACCTCTAGTAGTTACCACACACTTAGCATGTAGTAGGTGCTCAGTAATATTTGTTGAGTGGACAAAGTTAACTTTAAAAAAATAATAATAAAGTGGCCCTGGCCAGCTAGCACAGTAGATAGAACAGTGGTTCTTAACCTGGGTTCTATCGAACCCTAGGGGTTCGATGAGTCGGTCTCAGGGGTTCGGAGAAGCCTCTGCCACGGAGGCCAGAATAAAGTAATGCCATAATTTGTTGTGAGTTCATGCACTTTGTTGGTTTTGTTCTTTGAGCAAGGTGATGTTCATGCACGGCTCATTTTGTGCACCAGTAAAAAGACATATACTTATGTCTTGAATTTGGAAAAAAAAATCATATTTTATTTATCACGAAAGAAGTGTTCGGTGAATGCGCATATGAAACTGGTGGGTTCAGTACCTCAAAAAAGGTTAAGAACCACTGAGATAGAGCATTGGGCCTGGCGTGCAGATGTCCTGGGTTTGATCCTCGGTCAGGGCACACAACAGAAGCTACCATCTGCTTCTCTTTCCTTCCCTCTCCCCCTTTTCTCTCTCTTCCTCTCCCACAGCCAGTAGCTCAATTGGTCTGAGTGTTGGCCCCGGGTCCTGAGAATAGCTCCGTTGGTCCCAGCGTTGGCGCCAGATTGGGTTGCCGGATGAATCCCTGTCAGGATGCATGCAGGAGTCTGTTTCTCTATCTCCCCTCCTCTCACTTAAAAATAAAAAGCGTATTATGCAAAAATAATAAATCTTCCCACAGACAAAGGATAAAGAGGACTAGGTTGTTTGATACCTTAACTATCCTTCATGTTGATTATTTTTTCCTGCAAGTGTAATAGTAATGAAGTTGTTACCAGGGAAATGGTGAGACCTCGATTCTTTTCTTCTTGAAGGAAAGCATTCATTCAGGAGACAAAGTGCAGCAGATAGAGGAAGAGTTTATAGACCGTGCAGGAATACGATCAGAAGGGCCTGAATGGGCAAAGAAAAGGGGGCGCTGGAGACAGGTTCAGGGGATCAGCCCGGGATGAGCTGTTCTCTGGCTGCAAGTCTTGCGGGATCCCTTAGAATTTACTAGAAAGAGAGAGGCAAGGAAACCACGCCTGGTAGGAAAAAGAAGCTGGAGGGGGAGGGGAAGATGCCTGTGTGCTCTGGGAAGGGGGCGGAAGAGCTGAGGGTGCTGGGCGGGACCTCTGTCCTAAGGGTTTTAAAGGAGGAAGGTTTTAGGGGCGGGCCCAGGGGAGGATCTCTGTAGAATATTAGTGGCCTCCTCCGCAGGTGTGTCCTTTTAGGGTCCTGGTCTGCACTGATTGGTCAGTGCCAGGGCAGGGCTTCATTAGTCTGTACAGCTACTTCTGAGTTCAGTTGTGACATTGCTTGTGAGGTTTTGCAGCTTTTCTGGGCCCGGGGCTGACACACAACTGAGCCCTAGATGTATTTGATGTGGGTCAGAACTTCCTTGTCCTGGGGCCTTAATGCTTAAGGGCTATTTTCTAGATCTCCTGTACACTCCCCTGCTAAGGGGGGTCTAACTGGCATGACTAGCACTATGCTTGTGGAGGAAAGGTTACCCTGACGGTGAGGTTCTTGTTTTCCCAGTTTTGTCCCTTGCACGGCATCTGGGGCTTTCCACCCTGGTGACCTCTGTCCCTTGCTCTACTCCTGTCTGTCTAACTGCCTACCACTAACTCACAGTGTTTAGTTTTGCCTTGAATTTTGCGAGGGAGAGAGATTTAAAGGTTTAATTGTTTCTTCGAAGACTGCACAGTGATGAACTCTGTATTGGAGATTGTATAGAAACATCTTAGGAATTCAAGAACCTCAAGTTATTTAAAAAGAAAATGTTCTAAATTACTTGAGACTGAATGGAAACCCAAACTCATTCATAAATAAGCATAAAATATACAGTGCAGTTTTCTCCTATTCTTGAGGATATTTGCCATGTGAAATAAATTTGACTATACCTGCTCCAGGTAAGAGACTTCTGGGCATTGGTATTATGAAGACAAATTTAGTTATAGTCCCTACATTCAAAGTTCACATTGTCCAATAATTGAGGAAGATATATGAACAATTAGAATATGGTGAAAAAAATGTATATGGTAACAGAAGTACAAGAGAGAAAAGTGTGCTTCCTTACTATGGTTAGAGAATATTTAAAGAATAATTAAGTATTGAAGAACATCCATTCTTCTTCCTATAATTAAGTATTGAAGAATATCCATTCTTTTTCCTATTTGCCCAGCAAACTAAACAGGAGAAACACAAAAAGACAAAGAGAAGGAAAATCCTATGGGACATTGGAGAAACCAGAAATAGTTGGGAATCACTTAAGGATCAGGTGCCTATGAAACTAACTTGTGGTCAGAATGTGAAAGTTCCCCTGTACTGAGTACACTGAATTTCATTATGTGGCAGAGCAAAACCATGAAAAGTTTTTTAGGTAGGGAAGAGCATGCTCAGTTGGGTGAGGTAGAAAGATCTCTCTACCATTGTCATGGAAGATAGGACAATCAATTAGAAGACTTAGAAGGCTATTGAAATAATAAACAAAAAAGATGATGAATAAATATGTATAGGATGGAAATAAAACCCAAGGGACAGTTCAAGAGTTTTTGGATGTGAGAATAAATGAATCAGAATTGTTAGGTTTATGCAAGATGGAAGATTTCACATGATTCTGGGAAGATCCCCTGGGAATAAAAACTTTAACAATAAAGAAGGACTTTTATGGAGAGCGAAAACACTATGACTGGTTTTTTGGTCTCTTGAGTTTATTTTGCCAGAGGGTCGACCAGATGATCATTCTACACACTACCTGAGAATGCTGTACCTGAAATATTATCTCTGAAATGCTAAAAAAAAAATTGCATATGGATTTTAAGGGAATTATTTAGAGACACAGTTCTTAGAAGAAACCTTAGTATAATTGGTAAGAGAAGTTTCTCCACTGAAATGCTTGAGGGTGAAGGGGGAGACTGAGTGATTCCAGAAGTAGAGCAAGTTTTTCTTGCCTGTTTTTTGTTATTATTACTATTTAAATTACAACAATGTGAGCCTCTGTGTAAGATTAGAGGGATTTGTTAGAAAAGAAGGGAAAATGAAATATCCATTTCTGAGTCTGTTTCAGATGAATTCACCTCAATTTTGAACAAGTTTACTTCTTGATAAGCACGTGGCCATTTTAGTATGCACTATTGATTTAGAAAAATCACGGTGTCTGGAGTAGATTCAAGTTACAACTTAATTCCACAATTATTTGCTAATTGATTACTATATAATGTTTCTGGGATAAACACTGAAAATATAACAATGATTCAGACAGAGTCCTAGCTCAAGGGACACGAGGCTGCATGGACACTGACATGATCTTCGACAGGTTTGGATCTTTGGAATTATAAGATTTTCTTGTTTGGAAATCAAAGTGTTAATTCATAATCCTGCTATATAGGTTCAGAAAGACTTCCTGGAAACAAGTGTGACAAAAGCCAGGTTATGAAGGAATATGGTTTAGGGCAGGCCTGTAGTGAGGTAATTGAATAAAGAAATGAGAGGCTCCCAGAATCTCAGAGTGGGAATGAAACAAAGAAGTCTGGTCCAATGTACACTGAGATAGACATTCATTATGTCCACATGGGAGGGCCATAATGTGTGTGCCTCTTCTCGTTTTCAAATAAGCCACCCACATGCTACTTAGTTTTTCCCTCCTACCCCTTTGCCTAATTAGTACTCAGCACATCTGAGGCAGGGCAGGCATCTTGTCTAGGACAGTTTGTACTCCAACCTCTACCTGCCGCCCAATGCTTCAGATCTTGGTGAATTGGCTCTTGTATGTGCCGTTCAAGTAGTCTGCGCATGCCCCTGCTATATAACACTGCATGGATTCTATTGTGTTGGGCTTTTATTTGTTTGTTTCCATTGTCAGATTTGGAAGAAATTTGAGGGTGAGGAGAATGTTTTCTTAATCTGGATGTGCCTAGGACACAGTGCAGTGCCTTGTAATTCAACCTGTGCTTCCTTCTTGGGGGTGACCATTTGAAGACATAGCCAGTGTGAAGTATAAAATAATAAACTACTGCTGCCAGGTTTAGTTATTCACTCACTGAAGACTTGGAAAGGACGAGGCGCTGCGTGAGGTGGAAGTCAGATTCACACCAACAACAGAGGTTTTATACTGGCTCTTTATGTAACTTACGTGCCCGCTGTTAGAGGAAACATTTAATACTTTAGAAAATAAAGTACTCACACTGTTGTTCAGGAACACATTTAAAACAATTTCCTACCTCCCCCCAAAACAAATTGTGGGGTGGCTATTACAAAATTGGCGTAAGGGAAAGGGGAAAACACCCTCTATCAGGGTTTCTTCAGCTTGGCGCTCATGCCATTTTGGGTCAGATTGTCCTTTCTTATGGAGGCTGTCCTGTATATCCGTAAGGTGTTCAGCAACATCCTTAACCTGTATCACTAGATGCCAGTAGCAACCCCCCAGCTGTAACAGAAAAAGAAGTCTCCAGACATTGCCAAACCTCTTAGGGGGAAAATGCCTCTTTTGGAGAACCACTTCCTTACATCTGCATGAAGATACTCATCAAAAAGAATCCATCTGGTGGAATTACATGGGGATACCTTAATAGCCACTTGCATGTTAACTCACATCTGTGGAAACAATTTATCAATACATATATAAATGCATATATATATATATATATATATATATATATATATATATATGTGTATATATATATATATATATATATATATATATATATATATATATAGTATTTATATGTATGTGTGCACACAAACCATATTTTTTCTCTATTCTTGCAAAAAAATATTGATTGTAGATGTTTAGTGAACAAACACCAGTCATGCTGCCAATATGGTTTCATGAGTAATGAACCTTGAAAGTCAGGTGTATGTATCTGTCTGTGTTACTGGCTCAGTTCAGCTTATCGTATTGATTTTTATTGGGGATTTTTTTTTATTGACTCCATCAGGAAAGCCATTATTTCAGACTAAATTCACCAGTGTGAATTGGTCACATCCACTTTCATGAAGATGAGACACTTTAAGAAAAATCTAGTAGGATGATGTGGTCGTGACTGGTAGGGAGGATTTTCAGTAGATACAAGAGTCAGGGAAAGCTTTGAGGAGCCGATAGTTGAGCTGAGATTTAACGGCTCAGAATGAATGCCAAAAACCATGGGGAGAAGTGGGTGCTAAGCTTAGTGACTTAGGAACAGAAGGGCAGTTTGGCCAAGTATGGTGACGGAGGGGAGATAGTTGTAACATGTGGTCACCCAATAGTCTCCTGTGCCGATCGGCAGAGGTATATGGTTTATTTCACATTGTTTTAAGAATTTTAGGCAGCATTTAAAAATTGAGGCACATAAAAATTCAGATGTCTAGCTACTCTTGAACAACTAAATGGTCTGGTAACTTAGGGTTCTCCCGGGCATTTGGAAGCTGCCCCACACAGCTGGGCTGAGGCCACCCCTTTAGGCAGCCCTCCTACACTGTGGTGCTGGTGCTCTTCGCACATGTAGGCTACACCCAGGTCCTGTTTCCCGGCCTCTGTTGCCCTGGTGACTCACTACACGTCACTTTTCACGCTCTAATTTAGGGACTTGAAAGGCCTAGTAAGGAATTTTTTATTTCAAGTGAATTTAGATGGTGTTTAGCACAAGAGCACCATGTTCTGCTGTAAAAAATGTCAAGATGACTAGAATGCTCTGAATGAATGGAATACAGAGGCAAGAATAGAAATGGAGAGAATTAGGAGAATGCTACAGAAAGGGGTTAATGGAGGCGTGATTTGCGGGGGGCTCCAGGGAGACGGAGAGAAGGGGTCTAGGGTGTGTGTTACATCTTTTCATGTGCATGATTCACTCTGACATGAATGACCAGCTCTGGAACCTGGGCTCCATGGGCAATGAGCCTTGTTCTACAGGGCCATTCTCATGGAAGGTAGAAATGGTCTTGGCGATGAATTTGCCCTGTGTGGGAAGCGATGGTAGTTAGGGAGAGGAAAGATTATCATGAATTACCCACTGTGATTTAGATTTTCTTTGTTTCGCTACAGATGGAACTTGTTAGAATTAATTTACATCAGTATTAAAAGTATAAGGTGCTCTCTAGAAGACAGCAGAATAGACACTTCTGGCTTTGAGTGTACTGTGGTCATTATTTTCCATCTGGTTCTCTAAACAAGTGCCATATGAAAAGTGTCCCGGTAGCTTGAATGTATGGATTCATGTCTGCGAGGTATTTATAAACTCGCGATGTGAATTCTTGCCCCTTCGAAGCATTTTAATGGTTTCACATTAAATGGGAGGTCATTACACTTTTCACTGAGACAGTGAAGGGTGATTAACTCCGTCTGGGTTCAACCAGCGTAATTTTAGAGGCTACAAATATTGTTACAAGTCAGGTTAAGGTTTAAAGGTGAAAGTATAGCAGAGCTTGACTGAATGGCTTTTACAGCATGGAGTTAATGTACACAAACAAAGAAACTCTTGTTTTCTTTCCATTAGAGTGCGGAGAACAAATGACTTGCCTGGTATGGAGAGGAAAATGTGAAAATTAGGTTGGTCTACAATAAAATGTGTGTTGTGTGGACCCATTTACTCTGTATTTCAAATGGAAAGTTCTCTTTTTAAAGTCCTGTTTGACGTTGCTGAGATTCAGAAACTTTAGACCCGGAATGCATGCCCTTTGTTGAGATAAGACTACTCCAACAAATGGTACCAACAGATTTACTATCTTGACATAAAGAAGGTAATTTAGCACAATAAAATACACTAGCATACTGTTAGAGGGAAAATTGCCTTTTTCTCTCCACTGACTGTTTTTACTAGCCCCAACTCCTCCAAATCCTTCCATGTCTCTCTTTCCTTTGAGTAAGTACTTTGGGTAACTTGATAACAGCCTTTTCCTTTCCACTGGTTGCAGTCAAACCCTGGAAACTGGATTTCAGTAAAAAATGTTATATGAGGGCAAATTGTCCCTTATGATGAGGGAGGAATGGGATTCTACAGGTAAGGCTCCCTTTGAAATCTTTATTACAATCTACATCAATCATAAAGGCAGAGAGAAAATGAATTCAGATGCTTATGTAGACCAGTTTCATGTAAATGACTAGATAACTCTGAGTCTGCTCAAGTGGAACTCAAATGTTAGGGCTGAAAACTATAATTTAATATTCTACACATTTAGAAAAGTCCTGATATCTAATAAGTTGGCCACTCTTCTTCCTCAATATTTAACATTTTTTTCATTCTTACTTAAAAACCTTTTGGCTTAACATTTTAGTTGTAAACTTTTGAAGAATTTAGGGTACATTCTGTTTTTACAGAAGTGGAATACATTTGACTTTTTTGAGGCCCTGGAATATAAACTGAGAGGCATTAACAATTAACAGGCAGAATAAATAGCTTTCATTTGGGTGAACTGATCCTTTAAAAACCAGCAGCCTGATCTGACATCATTCAGGTTGTAAAGGTTGGCGTGAGATGAGTAGGTCTCATTCCAGAGGTCATAGCGGAAATACAGAGGTCAAGGTTCTGCACTTAGCCTTGTGTAAACAGCTTCATGCCCTGATAAGTCTAAAACGGATTTGACTGGGTGCAGCTGCATATATGTTATGCTCTTCTTTTAACTTTAATAGAATCTGAGTAAAAGCATGTTTTTAGACCTTGTGTTGCTGTCTGAAGTTGACTGAATTTCAAGGAATTTACAACTATAAGAGAGAGAAAAATAAAGATCTCCTTAAGATAAAATTTATTCAGGAATTGTGTATATGCTTGTTAAGTGAAAGATTGTGTGTGTGTGCATGCAACACTTCTACATGCATCTGTGCGCATCTTCTTAAAATTAATCTTTTTAGATGCACATGTTGTTATGGAACATGCCTGATTCAAGAGCATAAAGTAATAATTTATTTGACTTGAATTTGTCCTCCTGTGGTCAGAGATGATTTGGGGATGATATTGGGGTTTTAAGTTTACTTGGGTTCTGTAATAGTGGACACTGGCAGAGAAAAATTGAGAAAGTCCTGTGTATTATAAAATACATAGATAAAATATTACCCAGCATTTCTGACATTCTGACAAACTGGATGACTGTACTGTAATCTCCAATGCAGATATTGTATAATTTTTATTTATTGACTGATTTTTAGAAAGAGAGGAGGGGAAGATAGAACGAGGGAGAGAGGGAGAAAGAGAGAGAAAGAAACAGGTAGACAGGAACATAGATTTGTTCCTGTATGTGCCCTGATCTGGTATCGAACCAGAAACCTCTGCTCATCAGGACAAAGCTCAAACCAAACGACCTATTCGGCCAGGGCTCCAATCCAGATCTTGGTGTGCTCTTTGGTCCTCACTGCTATTTCAGTTTGTAGCAAAATAAAATTATTTGATTCACGTAAAAGCTTTCCTTGAGCCAGGTTTGTGCTCTGGGAACCACTGGATGTACACAGAGATACTTGAACTTCTTGGATATCTTCTAGCTTAAGACCAATTTGTGATCCTATGTTTTTTAAGACTTTGATTAAGATCATATAAGTCTCTTGTGCCTGCCCTGATCATGACTTTAACATTCTAGGCAGAGTTGAGATAGGTCTTAATTCAAAGGGTATTTGTATTCTACTTAAGTAGTGACCCTGAAGCTTTGGCTGGCAAGTCACAACAAACCTTGATTCCCACTGCTTTGAGCGGTAAGTACATTTATTATGTAATATGAGTAGAAAACAAAGGGACATAAAATGCTGAGATGTCATTAAACATGTGTTCTCCTGGCCCCTCAACTCTGCCATCCCATGGTCCTCATCAGTTTAGGACTGCTTCCTCTAGTGAAGGCAAAATGGCTGCTGGTGGTCATTGTGGATCCTTCTTTTCCATTTAGTTTCAGAATTAGTGAGAGGAACTTCTTCTCCGGCTTGATATAAGTTCTTCAGTCTGATTGAGCCATCCTCTGAAAATAATAACATCCTTGGATGAATAAATGTGCCAGGGAAGAGATATGCAGAGGTTGGCTTAAACACCTAAATTTAGAATTGGGATCCCCTCCCCCTGAGACATGTTGGGGAGAGGTGGGTGCCTGAGTAATATAAGGGCGGTTGGGAAGAAGGAATATGCCAACTACATTTTTTTTGTCAATAAATTTATTATAGCTTAAACCTATTAGTGTCAAATATTCTCCCAGAACATTCTGTTCTTGTGTTCTGTGGGTGCTCAAAAACTTTTCTCTCACCTTCTAAGTTTTTTGAGCTGGACTATTAGCCAGTTAACAGAAAAGGAATAACAGGAGAAAATGCTCGGGATTTATTATGGATATACATTAAGGGATGCCATAGGACATGAGACCATAGGGCAAGAAAAGCATTGGGCACTTAGGAGTTTTATGCCATTTTGGACAAAGGAGGAGGAGTCAGTGGCCTAGAATTTCAAAGGGAACGTAGGCAATATGCAGGTAAACAGAAGGAACAAACTTAAGATAAACCAATTACATGCTGGGCCACCCTTACATAATTGGACATGGAAGAAAGCTCAACAAACAAGTTTTGCTCCATTTCTTTCAGTCTGCCACATTTTATGCAGGTGCGCTGGCCTGACACAGTGGATAAAGTGTTGACCTGGGACACTGAAGTTGCTTGTTCAAAACCCTGGGCTTGCCTGGTTAAGGCACATATGGAGTTGATGCTTCCTGCTCCTCCCTTTCCCTCTCTTTCTCTTTCTCGCCTCTCTTTCTAAAAATGAATAAATAAAATCCAGAAAATAAAAAGATTAATTCCCACATGGTAAGATGAATATGCTAGGACTCCTTCCCTGAATTCCTTTAGGCCCGTAAGGAGGGATGGTTAAAGATTCTTTCTGAGTATTTTGATTCTTAATAACCACCTTAAAATGCCCAAAGACATATTCTGGGCAGGCTAAGTTTGGATCCTCCTCAGCTCCCATCAAGACTGTTTTTTCTGTAAGTCTTCTGAAAATGTTTTTCTTTTAATTTAGACATAATGTTAAATTTAGTCATAATTTTAATCTCCATGAACATGATGTTTTCTGATTATTCTGTTTTATAGAGTTTTCTTGTGTAGATGAAATAATTTCTTGAATGTTTCTGAGTTTATTCAGAAATGAGTGGGTTTTTAAAAAAATTTCTCTCCTACAGGTTTTTTTGCTTTTTGTTTTTAAATAAATGATGCTTGAGTTATCTTCACTTCCTCTGGGGTCAGTTTTTAATATTTTAAAATTTTGGCCTTTTCGCCTTATTCTGCAGTTTTTCTCATCTGTCTGGTAACTCTTCCAGTAGAAAAAGGGACTGTATAGTTAATGAAAGTCCTTTGACTTATAATAATTCTCACTTGGAAATCTCTAGGAGTTCAGTGTGAGCTAAACAAAAGAGAGGCTTTGCTTTAGGGCCATCAGCTAGGAAGCTGCTGTCAGATTATATGAGACTACATATAGGATCACTCTCTGGGAGGATTACATCATGTCTCACCTGGCAGGTTTTTGAACTCCACTGTTTAAGGGCTAGCTATTTTTGCTGGAGGTAAATGCCAGCTGCCTGATTATACCAGCATGGGAAGCAGAAGGTGACCGTGAGAGAGTTGCCCTTAAACAGACCTTTAATTAATCTTCCTATCTTCAGTTCCCTTTTCACATCTATCTTACACAGAACCTACCTATTGGGTCTTGATGTCCAGGGCTGCCTCCGCAGACTTCTACGTTTTCTAGAACCTCCCCATGGCTGATTCTAAACTTCAATTCTGTATTTAATTCCTGAAACGTTCTTTCTTTCTTTCCTTCAGAAATATATTAATATCTCTTGTTCATTGGTGATACCCATCCGTCTACCCCATTTCAGAATGTTTATGCTTTTATATCAGTGACCTTTTAAAGAATGGAGGTCATTATGTGTGCCTGATCTGCCATTATAATCATTTGTTAATACTGTGCATAATATAATGCATATTATATTTTAAATATAGGTTATAACTTGTAATAATAACAGTTGGTTGCAATATAGAGTTAATATTTCCTCAGAGATTTATTATACACCCATATAGAACAAGCACCAACTGATATCTATTGCAAAAGCAATTTAAAGTGAATTTATTTTAACTGTGTGTGCAACATTTTATATTTAACATTTTATTTTATCAAGCTATTCAAGAAGGATTAATTTATAAATACTCAAATTCAGGATTAACTTCTCTTCCTGTTCTTTCATTCATTCAACCAAACTATGGAACTCTAGGGAATGCTAGTTACTGTGCATGACCTAATATATAATTTCTTTAGTTTTATGTAAATAATTTCTGTTTTAGTATTGAATAATATCATTTTTAGTTAAAGGACAAGAGCTGACACTGATGTTTGAGAAAGAACTTATATACCTGCTGTTTCTAGAGTGAGCTCAATGTAAATTTGGAAGAGGAAGGGAGATGTTTACCTTTGTTGTTAATGATTTCTATTGTGCCAAATACAGCTCTTGTAAATAATAAATATTCAGTAACTATATGAAAATATAAATGCAGTCTTAATTGCTTTTTATTAGTTACATATTAGTGATATTGCAATGACTCATTTTCACTTTTACTTATAATTAGCTAAAGAAGAAAATGGACATCTTTGCCAGAAAACTGACTCAGGGTAATTAAAATAGATGCTTATGTGTGGGTCCTTCTATTGATGTCCTGTTTAAATGCTAGGGGAAATACCTAATCTATAAAATTCTGAAATACTTGCTGAAAATGATTTCTTTGTATATTCTCCAGCATCCAATATGACGAAAATGGCAAAATGCCATACTGCCAGTCCACAATGATTGAAAGAGTATCAGTGGGAAAACTATTATAGTGTATTAGGAAAATATCTCCAGTATATTAAATATTTTTTAACATTTTCCTTAAGTAGTACTATTTAGTCTAAAAAGAACTATCCAATGTTGGCAGATAATTTATCTTTTCTTTCCTTCTTTGTCTAGGTGATTATTGCTATCATTAAACTTTATCAAGGTATAAAAAAGTTTAACCAAAAGGCAAACACTTAGGTTTTATACCCATTATGCATTAATTATTTTTTAATTTTTATTCATTTTAATGGGGTGACATTAATAAATCGGGGTACATATGTCCAAAGAAAACATCTCCAGATTATCTTATCATTCAATTATGTTGCATACCCATCACCCAAACTTAAATTGTCCTCTGTCACCTTCTATCTGGTTTTCTTTGTGCCCCTCCCCTCCCCCCTCTCCCACCCTTTCTTTCCTCCCCCCACCCCATAACCACCACACTCTTGTCCATGTCTCATAGTCTCACTTTTATGTCCCACCTATGTATGAAATCATGCTGTTCTCAGTTTTTTTCTGTTTTACTTATTTCACTCCGTATAATGTTATCAAGGTCCATCCATTTTGTTGTAAATGATCCAATGTCATCATTTCTTATGTCTGAGTAGTATTCCATAGTATATATGTTCCGTCAGAGGACGAGTGCATTAATTTTTTTTGACTTCCCATAGCAGTGTTAGACTTCTACTAAATTGTTTATTATATCCAATTATAATTAAATAATCTAAAAGAGCAATAACATTTGTTTTATTAGAAGATCTATAGATTTTTTTTAAAGAAAGTTAGTGAGTAATCAGCAGTGACTGTTAATTTATACAACAGAAGGTAAACCCAGTCATCTGTTTTCAGTTTCTGTACCCCCTGAGGCAGCTAAAACTCAGTGTTATATCAGGAAGCTGTTTTTATTTTGTTGTTGTTTTGTTTTTGTATTTTTCCGAAATTAGAAGTGGAGAGGCAGTCAGATAGACTCCCACATGTGCCTGACTGGGATCCACCTGGCATACCCACCAGGGGGCGATGTTCTTCCCATCTGGGCCTTTGCTCCATTGCAGCCAGAGCCATTCTAGCACCTGAGGCAGAGGCCATGGAGCCGTCCTCAGCACCTGGGCCAACTTTGCTCCAATGGAGCCTTGGCTGTGGGAGGGGAAGAGAGAGATAAAGAGAATGGAGAGGGGGGAAAGGTGGAGTAGATGGGCGCCTTTTCTGTGTGCTCTGACTGGGAATCAGAACTGGGATTTCCATACACTGGCCCAGTGCTCTACTGCTGAGTCAACCAGCTAGGGCCAAAGCTGTTTTTCTTTGTTAAAATTACCTAATGTCTTATTTTTAAAGCTTTTATCTCAGCATAATTTTTCATTGCATGTAACTAAACAATAGCCATTACATCCCCCATAATTCAAGACGTAACAATACATGATCTTTCCAAACCAGTTTCTTTCCCAAGGACCATAATTTGATTATTATTCAACTATTAAGTTTCCATCATTTTCTCTGCAAAATAGTTGCTTGACAACTTTGATGAAATGTAATGGCCAACTTTACAACTGTTTATTGTTTTATTTACAAAACTAATAGACAAAAAGAGAAGAATAAACCTTGAAATAATCCCAAAACAAAGGGTTTTATGGGTTTGAATCAATTCAGTGACAAGAAATAATGTAGCAGTGAGTGTAGCTTAAAAGGGATGATTTTAAATCCCATTTCTGTAAATATTTTTTCATCTTGAAATACGTCAATAATGATCTTGGACTAAGTTATATTATATACTTCCAGCAGGTGGGGATAAAAGTTTTCCATCAGTGACGCTAGTATCTGGTGTGTCTAATAAGGAAAATATTAGACCACAAAAATAGAAATAGGAGACTTGAAAATTATGTTTTGAAAGTTAGAACAACCGTTGTTCTTTTCAATTTTAGCTAATTTAAATATATATTCCCCAAAGCTGGACTAGATAGAAGTGTCTGTCAGTCATGTGCTAAACATATTTTTCTTCATAAAATGTTGCCTAATTGATATGAACACTGCCTAAAAGGGAACTTAAAAATAATATGAGGGAAAATCCATGGGCAGCAAGGTTGCAAGTTTCACTCTCAAGAGGAGATAACATTTGGATAGTAATGTGAGGGATTATAGATTTTGCCTAAGATTTGTTTTCAGATCCTAGATGCTAAAGAAAGACATTTATTTACTCATTAAGTGTGATAAGGAAATACACAGGGTGCATAGACAAAAAGTGTGAGTTTGCTTGTGATCTTGTTTATCAATTATTTATTATTTAGCTTTGGTTTCATCTCTAGGCATTTAGTGGCTTAAAATATATAATATCTTTATAGCATGACTCTTGCATTAAGGATCTTTATGAAGGCAAGACCCAGAGATAATTACAGTGTTTTAAAACTATAAATGTTCTAACAGGATCACAACTACTTTGTAGAAAACAAACATCTACCCAAAGGGAGGATCTCCAATCCACCCTGAGGCCACAGGATTTACCACTCAGCTGTTATCTTTTCTTCATTCTTAGGCCCTGCCATCTTTTGCCAGTATAATTTGGTGAGGGGTAAGAAAGAGTTCCCTCTCCTTAGTCTATTATGATATGTTGTTTTCATTTATTTTATTTGGGCTTTTTAGAAGTAGGGTGCAGTGGCTTATAGATAGCTTGAAGAAAATGTGTGTGTTAACACTCTCTCATGGCTCTTCCTCTTGCCTTCCTATATCCTTACTCTGTGTTTGTGGCAAGAGACAAGAGAGAAAGGGGTTTTTTCCCTCCCAGTCCGTCGTGTTCTAGGGGAAGAGGTTAACATTCTGAAACACTGCTGTGTTTTATTGCCAGTAAATGTTTTTACTCACTAGTGAAAAGTTTGTAAATAGGCACTGTTTAATAAAACAAAGAGATAATAAGTACTCAGACTTTTCCCTTCAAATCTTCTATACCTAGGAAAAAGCGTTGGTGATTTCAGCCCTTCTGAACAATAGTGGGGATCACAAAACCACTACTCATCATTCAGCCTGCCTGGCATAATTAGCAGCTTCAACTCAAAGGAGACTAAGGGGTGTTTAGAATGGAGGAGAAAGCTTTTTTTTTCCCTTCTTCTTCCTTTATTCAGAACCAAGACTGCATATATTAAAAAAGGGCCAGGGTTGCAGCTGAACAAGTAGCAGCCTTCTCTACTTGCTCTTCCGCAGAGATGTTTTCTCTGATGTGCCATTTGGAGGACACTCTGCTGAAAGTCTAAAAGAAGGAGTCGAGTTTGCGCCCCAGACTGATAGTTGGGAAGCGCTTTCTGTTCTAGTTCAGGGAAGGCAAGTAGTGCTGAACCATCGCTGCTGCTGCCTGCATTTGATCAGCTTGGGACACATGAATGGCTGTCAGTGCAGACTTCTGTCTGGGTGAATGGTGTATATTACAAAGAGATTTGAGAGACAGGCTTTGGCCAGCATGGTTGACTGGTTAGCAACCACACCTCAGAAGGACTGGGTTTTATTCTTTCTTTTTTTCACTGAATGCTGCCACAGAAGTGTAACCTCTGCTGATGGTGATTGCTAGCAACCCAGGCATGTTACAGTACGCTTTTAACTCTTTCATCCCATGGTGGTAATCGAGGACAGCTCTAGGGCACCAAATGGTGAGGTGATGGCTCGCAGTGCTCTTTCTAGAGCGCTTTCACGAAGATAATTCACTTTGGACTTAAAGGGGCAGCAACATCTGGGCTGTCGTGTTCTTGGGCCTTTCTGTGAACTCCTCTTTGATTACGGCTCTTCTTCAGACTCTTGATGGCTTTGGAGAAGACGGCCTGCTGTGAGCCTTGTTCTTTTCTTTGAACAGCATTTTTTTTTTTTTTTTTTGCTGATGTCTGTTGCATGATCATTATCTTTATGTGACCCATTCTAGGTGTAACACTGGGCTCTCTGCTGCTCCTCCTTCATTTCATGGTTGGCGTTTCCCCCATCCTACAACACGAATCTTGACTGTGAGAGCTGATATTTAAATAGGCAGAATTTCCACAAATTCTTAGCAGCACCGATTTCCTAGACTTTGTTTGACATCCCACCTTTGCTATGTCTGCAAACTTTTCTGAATACTCCATACCAATAATAATAATAACAACAATGAACAAAGTAAAATAAGCAAGACACAGTAACCTTTAATATGTCTAAGATAGTTAGCTGTCCTGGATATTTGGCAGTTGGGGCTGTTACTGCTGGATACGAGCACCTTGGGAGTAGAGAGGCCATGGATGCTGCTACACATCCTAGAATACAGAGGACAAGTCGTCCCAACCAAGAGCAGTCCTGCTCGGTTTGTGCCTGTTTGAGAAACCCTTGTATAAGATAAAATTATTAATCTCCCCCGTTCAATCTTTATACCTTTAAAATATTGCCATTAATACTAATCCTTTCGCTTGTTGGACTCGGATTGGTGTAGTCATCTGCGTAGTCTAATCTGCTAGCTAGCTGGTCAATGTGTCCCGTATGTCCGCATCCTCTCTCCACCAAGAGCAGGATCCAGGGGAAAACTAACTCTGGGCAGAGAAGAAGAGGTCTTTATCATACCTACTCATCAAGGGGTTCTGAGAGCTGACAAGCTGAACACACAAGGAAAGACATTTAATGGATGATGAGAAAGACAAACACATTATGATATTACTTATATATGGAATCTAAAAAAGCCTGACTCTTAGAAACAGAGACTGAGTAGAATGGTAGTTACCAGGGGTTGGAGAATTGGGGAGCTGTTGCTTAAAGGTGCAAACTTAAAACCAGTGGTTCTGGAAATCGAATGCACAGTATAGTGGTAGTTACCAATACCGTGTAATAAATTTGAAAGGTGCTAAAAGAGTAGATCATAATTGTTCTCACCACAAAAAAAGAAATAATAATCTGACATGATATAGGTGGTAGCTAACACTAGATGGTAATCATAGCACAATATAAAATATAAATGTATCAGATCATCATGACGTGTACTGCCTTCAAGTTATACAATGTCACATGTCAATTATATATCAAGAAAAAAAAAGATGGTCCTGGGAGGCACTAAAAGACTTTCATACCTTTTATACTTCATTTATAGTCTTTTTTTATATGAGTACCTGATCTTTATTGAAACAGCCTCCTGACTTGCTTCCTCCCTCCAGTGAGTCAAGTCAGCTGTGGTTTTGCAAAGATGAGTTTCGCAGTGACCCCTGATTTTTCCTAACCTCCTGCATCAGCAGAAAATAATTGTAACTAGCTCTGGCCCTAGAAACAGAGTGCTTCAAGTCACATTCCTGATAGCCATCTCCAGTTCCACTTTGACCTGTGAAATTGTCACCGTCATCATCATCACAGTTCACACATGAGGTTATTTGGAAGATAAAATGAAATATTAATAAAGTATAGCACAGTGTCTGGCACAAAACTTTGATGCTTGTTTATATTACTGTGAGATCATTAATTTTTTTGTTGTTATGTGTGGGTAACATGCATAAATGTCACAGAGACTTCTAACTATGTTTATTTATGTCTTTCACCTTGAATTTGCCATGTCCAGAATCCAAGTAGTTTGCATAACTTGAGCCAATTATCATTAAAATTTTCTTCTTAAAAACTTTCCTTTCTCCCTTTCAACAGACTTCCCAGTTTATAACACCTTGACCTCTGCTCTAACTGCCTTCCCTTCTTCCCAAGTCTGTCAGCTTCTCAATTATTTAAATACTCAAGTCATTATATTGATGGTTGTGATTGGTCTTGAGTATAGATCTTTCTTTCTCTCCCTTGAGAAAGATTTTTTTCTGTTAAAGATTTGTGGGTTTTGTTGTGTAACTTTCAGTAGTTTCCTAGTCAATTTTTGCAACACCAAGTATGATTCCCTCGCTGAAAAAGAGACTACATTGAGAGTTCTGATCTATTATTCTACGTTATTATTACGTTGAGTTTGTGTATCTAAAATCTTGTGGAAATTTAAATAAAAACGTTTTCTTTATATATTAGCATTTGTATCTAGTGTCTTGATCTCTGGGATTGAGAAACAAATGCCCTAAATGTTTTAGGGGATTCTCTCTATTTGCATTTGGGCGACCAAGGGGAAAGATAGTATAAGCGGGAATTTAAAATTGTCTGTGTCCTTTAGAAGACTGGCCTGTAGATGTACATAGGAGGGATGAGTTGGAAAGAAAGGGATGTAAATTTGCTCTAGTTGCTACTTTTTAATTTCAAATGTCCATTTATCAGTCATTTAATTCAGGTAACTGTGATTAGTACAGTAACTGCTTTCCCAGGGACTTCAACTGTTGTCCTTTCTGAAAAAGTGGAAACTATATAAGGACAGCCATTGAGCTCACACTTGGAACTCAATAGAAATGCACAACTCTTACTATGTAAATGCTTCCAAGTCAGTATCTTTACTCTTCATTTTGAGAGATGTTTTTTAGGGAAAGATTTTAATCTAGTTGCTGTCATCTGTGTGTAGGAGTTTGTTTGTGGCTGTAAGGACACAAAAAAATGCTTAGTATTTGACTGCTTTAGGGGGATAGGAGAATAGGACAGTTTGTTGTTTAGTGAATAGTGAGTTTCAGTTTTGCAAGATGGAAAATTTTTAGATATGTTTCACAAAAGCCGAATGTACTTTACTGAAATGTAAAAGTGGTTAAGAATATTATGTTAAGAATCTTTACCACGATTAGAAGAAAAGAGCTCAGTATTTAATCTAGGCAAAAAAAAAAATGCCTTTATCACAATGCCGTTGCTTATTCAGTTTTGGGTGGTAGAGATGGGGCATCTCTCAGCAGTCACTTAGGAGGGAGATGGTAATAAGACCTACCTGATTATTGAGAGATTTAAATAAGATAATTGTGTGAGGTGCTTATCATCATCTCTTAACTCTTGACAAATGTGAGACCATTGTTATTATATAGAGCAAAATGAACCATAATATACTATAATTTATTTAATTATATAGGATGGTATAATAATTAAGTGCACAAACCCAGTGCCTAATTACCAGCTATGTGAGCTTGGGAAATTTGAATTTCTAAAACTCTTTGTGTTTATGAGCTTTCTCGTATCTATAATGGATAAAACAGTAATATCTATTTCATAGGGTGGCTGTAAGGATTAAATAAGTTAATACATACAAAAATATGCTGTGTTTCATATGCGTCATTATTTTCTTACTTTGATGATTTAGACGGTAATGATAGTTTGGATGTAAGTAGTGGTATAGAGTTTTACAGTAACATATATTTTAAACTCACTATTTGCTCTCAATTATTATATTTTTAAATTTAATATTATCTTTCTTATTGGGTCATTTAAAGCTCTGTTTATCGGGGTGTAATCCTCGCACATTCCCGTGGACTGAAATGTTTTGAGGTGGTTTATAGAATTACATATAACTAAGAAGAGAGAAAAAAACAAGGACAGTTTTTACCTCCTATCTTCCAGCCAGTTTCCTTTAGTGAAACTAGTAGTTATTGTTATGACGTGTGTTTGTTTTAAAAGAACACCAGGCTGCAG
Source organism: Rhynchonycteris naso (assembly GCA_037038555.1). Taxonomy (NCBI): domain Eukaryota; kingdom Metazoa; phylum Chordata; class Mammalia; order Chiroptera; family Emballonuridae; genus Rhynchonycteris; species Rhynchonycteris naso. The sequence goes on from CM073002.1 coordinate 94,590,812, forward strand.
AGAAACAGTGATTGTGCGTGTAAGAACCCATAGTGAAGACAGCAGGGCTGTTTCTTTATTGGAAAATAATGCTGTGTTAATTATCCTTATATATTTATTCTTTTTAGAGTCTCTGTAGTTTTTTGTGTAGCTTCAAAAAAAGTAGTAGGTGCGAAAAAAAAAAAAGTAGTTGGTGCCTCCCAAGATTTCACTTCATTATGGCATTGTGACACTGCACCAAGCACAGATGAAAATATGTAAGTTCTTTGTGCCCATGTTTTTGGTGTGTGCACATACATGTGTGTGTGTGTCTATGTGGTGGGGCAGGAGGTGTGATTGTGATCTTCACCCTTTGTCCAGACATCTTATATCCTGCCCAATCCCAAAGAGGCAGGTCACTTTCTCATAATTACCATTTTGGGCTGATACATCTCTTTGAACATGTTGAATTCTTGGTGTATTGATTTTTAAATATAATTATAATGTGAATTTCATTCGGTATATGTGTTTGGAATATGTGCTGTTCCTTGGCAAATGTTTCCTTAAATTATATGCTTGTGCATGTATTAGAGCGTAGGAAATTATTGTTTTACTTAGAACATGTTCAAGGTGCATTTTAATAAATATAAAGGAATACCCTGGAGCAGGGAAACAGTAAGATCAAAAGCTTACTCTATTTTCGAAGCTAGTTTTATTAAGGTTGATTATTAATTTAAGGGTTTGTTTTTGGTGGGTAAAATGACTCGGAAGAGTATGAGCCCAAGTCAATAACTTGGGCGTATGTGACTCTGTGTGTGTGTGTGTGTGTGTGTGTGTGTGTGCATGAGTGTGCTTACTTTTTCCTTTTTTCTGGTAGTCTGCCTTATCCCACCTCCCTCTCCCATCGGTTTTCTTATTATGCCCATGGGCTTTTCATAGCCTTTTAAAACGGCAGGGGCCCAGGGGACTCTGGGGGCAAATTTCAGTCAAAGAACATGGTTTGTTTTAACTCTTTGGTTAGGAAAGTGAGCTGAAAGCCAAATAAGTAAAACAACATCAACAAAAAGTCATCATTTTCTAAAGATCTAATCCGGCCCAGATCTCTGTGATTCTTAATGTAAGTGTGAGAGGAGGTGTTCCGTAGTGACACTTTATCAGAGTGTGATCCACCTTGCTAAGGAGACAAAATCTTTTAACAGTTGCCTTTAAGGAACTGTAAATTTCAACAATTATTCAGCCCAATGCTTTCAGCACCTTTTGTTGGCTTCTTAGTGGATAGAACAGCAGGGTTATAACGGGAGGAAGAGCCTGTGCATTTTAATTAGCTCCAGAGACAGTGGGAGATAAAAAGCTAGGGGTTTTGTCTCATTTTTATTTCACACTGGCTGATTAAGGATGCTATTGTAGGCTGAGCTGGCTTGACCTAATCTCAGTGACCACCCATTTATGGAAGGGGAATGGCAGAAACTTGTTCCAGTTTTCTGAATGGGATTAGGAAAGCACTAATTAGCAACCCCTGAAAGCCATGAGGCGTGGATAGGGAGGCACAGCCCTGCCATAGGAAACGCATGCAGTCTGGGGAAACGTTCGCCCGTTGAACCAATTAATGTTTGCATATAGTAGGCACTTGGAGATGTGTTTTCCGTTTTTAATTACTTAACCACGAATAAGAGCCTGATGTTCCTCAAGCTGTACTTGCTGATTAAATAAATACTTCTGGCCTGAAGAGATGTCAGAATTTGCAGAGTACCAATGTTGATAAGGAAGTCTGTAAATAGTTTAAGAGAATAGATTGGGGCTGCATTTGACCTCAGCTGGAAGGGAGGTGGATTGAAATAACTTTCTGCAGGACTTTACAAGGAACACTGATGATGGCTTTAAGGACAGTCAGCCTTGAATTCTTGAGGTGGAAAACAAATCTATTTCGGGACCATCAGCTCTTTCCTTTTATTTTACATGCTTTCCTTAAATCATGCAGAATATGATAGAAAAGAGAAACGCCACGAAGAGAGAAAACAGTGCAGTGACTGCCGGGAGCCGGGAATAGGGAGGGGGGCATGAGGGCATAAGTGGTGATGGACAAAGACTTGACTTGAGGTTGTGAACACACAGTGCTGTGCACAGAGATGTGTTCTAGACGTGGGCACCAGAACCCTGTATAATTATGTGGACCTGTGTCACACTTCTCAATTCAATGGAAACGGTTTAAAATGAAGACGAAGAAGAGACATAGTCGAGGCAGAACTAGGCCTGGGTGGGGAGCACTTTTCTTCTAACTAGCACAAAACACTAAGGATGGTATTTGCCATCTTTGAGCTTCAGTGTCTCTACCTTTACAATGAGGATATTATTATCTATTTTCATAAAGTTATTGCTGGGTGTGGCATGCTATTGTAACTGGAAAGGGACAGGGCCTGGGTTGGGCCTGCCCCGGGCCAGCTGGTTGCTGTGTGGGTTCTTTAATTTGTGCGGGAAATATTTCACAATATGAGTCCAAGTGATTTTGAAAGTACGTTTCATAAAGCTGGGGACAGTGAAACAAAGGAAGAGCTTAGGAGAGAAGTAGCACCAGGGGAGAGCCTCGGCTCCCTGGAAATGTCGTAGGAAAGAAGGGAGCCACTCAGAGTGGCATGGACTTTGAGGTTTTGTTTCTAAGATTATTTGATGCAGGTCAGAACCTCATTGTCTTGAGGGCTGAGTCCTTAAAGAAGTGATCTGGAAAGGACTTGTATGGGAGTCACATGAGGCCATTCTCCAGGCTCGTATGACTGTTTCTCCTCCACAGAGGTAAAAATCCACATCTAACAATATGCCGGGTGTAAGGAAAACAGCTGTGGTTAGGCTTGCTCGCTTGTTTTCTGGCTGCAAGCACTGTGCATGATTAGTGCATGAACACTTTGCAGAAACACTGCGTGTGTGTATGTGTGTGTGTGTGTGTGTGTGTGTGAGTGTGTGTGTGTGTGTGTGTGTGTGTGTCCTACATAGGCTATGGCTACTTTCCCTGTGGTGAAGACCGCTTGCCCACCACCACTAGAGGAAGTTTGCCTGTTTACTCCTGTTTACTCGCCACCTCGAGAAGAGGTTTTCCCTGCCTGTTCACTTACCCGCTTCTGCAAAAATTCAGTAAATGGGTATGGTCCAATGCCTTTTGGCTCCGCGGTTCTTCTGTGGGCTGCCCAAATCCAGTGTGAACCCGCCTGGCCTCGACCAATGGCATTATATGAGGGGAGAAAAGGTCAGGAGTGTCCAAACTGCAGGACCAGTTATATCAAAGGCCAAGGGAAGGTACGGACGGCATGGCCAGCACAATAATGCTGGGGGAGGAAAGGTCACCCTGGGACGGGGTCCTAGTTCTCCCACCTTAGCCCATTGCTAGGACCCAGGGCTTTCGTCCTCGTGACCTTCTAGGTCTGTCCCATCATTTTTGCTCTGCTCCTGTCTGCCTAACTGCCTGCCACAATATTTGTAATGCCACGGGCTTTACCTGGTGTTCAATAAGAAATCTTAAACTGGTTGTTGCCATCCTTATTTTTAGTACTTTTGTTATTATTTCTCAGCATTTCAAACAAATATAAGGCAGCAATGCTTGGAAGAAGTGAAAACTGAAGACACCTAGTCTAGAAACTTTGGTCCAAAAGAGAGAAGATTAGGGTTATGTGGTTGAGAGCAGATTGGGAGTTTCAAACAGATTTCTCTTATCCAATTCATCCTCTCTCTTACCTTGGTTGATTGAGTTGGCCACTAGATGGAAGCATATATTTTTATTGGTTTTCCTATCTCTAAATATAATTTTTAAAAAATTAATAGACATGCATATCTAAAATCAAAATATCAGATCCAGTTACTACAATTGATAATTTTTGTAATCTGTAGAACCAGATTGGAATGCTTGTGTTTAGGGAAGAGCAGCAAGCGTACTGTAAGATTCTGGAAGTGCATACATGGAATTTGTATTCCATGCAGTTTATGTCTAATGTATTGGTAATGTGTAAAAATAATTAGCAAGACATTCTGTTTTCCCAGTTTAGATGGCTCTTATAATTTATTCTTATTCATTTAAAGGCATTGGAACAGCTTACTATATAGATATTGAAAGATTATATATGAGCATACCTCGGAGATATTGCTGGTTTGGTTCCAGACCACTACAGTCAGGTGATAATCACAATAAATTGAGTCACACACTTTTTGGTTTCCCAGTGCATATAAAAGTCTGTTACAATATACTTTAGTCTCTTGAGTGTGCAATAGCATTATATCTAAAAACATATTGTACATTAATTAAAAATTACTTTTTTTTCCTGAAATGCTCACATTTGTCTGAGCCTTTAGCCAGTTGTAATCATTTTGCTGGTGGAGAGTCTTATATAAAATGCAGTACATGTTAATTATTAGGACTTAATCCTCCAGATGTATGAAGCCAATATTGTGGTATATGTTTCTACAAATATCAAAGAGTTTTATTCTCTCATGGCAGTGTTTCTTAATTATTTCCAATGTAGCTTAGTAATTTTTTTCACTATTGGTTGACTGCTTGAATTGATGTTCTCTGCTTGATGTTCTGGTTAGAATAAAAAAAATGTAAAAATTTCTGTCTCTAAAGGAGTTTTCATCGCAGTTTGAGTGAAAAAAATACAGTTTAAAAAATATATGTGATTTATTATTCTAAAGGACAAAGGAAAATTATTCGAAACTTTGCAGGGAGAAATCGTTTCATGCTGAAGTTAAGTATAGTACTTTAAATTAATGATCTATGTCAAAGAAGAAAAGTGAAGAGGAGGGGTTGGGAAAGAAAAGGGGAATTTTAGGAAGAGGGAACAGTGTGAATAAAGAACAAAACTTGTTTGAGTAATCTGATTTTTCAAGATCTGAGGGGAATTGTGGGACTTGTGGTTTAAAAAGGTAGATTGAGGTCAGGTTGTGGAAGGTTTTAACTGACAGGCTAAGTGGTTTGGAATTTATCCTATAGACAGTTGGGAATATTCAGTTTAAATGGTCACAGTCACTTTAGAAGAGAAAAGGAATAATTTTGTACCAATTCCTTTGTCTTAAAACCCTAGTTGAATCCTTTATCCAAATTGCATGAAGAAATTTAAGAGAAAAAGACATTTGCCATTAGGAAATATTTATATTTTCATAGTTAACATGTAATAGGGCTGTGTCTTAGATTTTCTAGAGTTCATTAAATGTACAATGGAACCACATATTGTGATCAAGAAGAAAATTCTGGAGAAAATTAATCCGTTGTTCTTATTCTCTTACTAATAGAATTATCATGGTGCTTTGCTGAATTCTTTCTTATTTCTTTTCCAGTGCAAGAATGTAATTTTAGTTGGCTATATAAAGTGAAGAAAAGCTTTCAAAACATAACTGTGTAGAGGGTAAAATATATGGAGTCAGATGAAATTCATTTAGAGGAGAATAGAGTAGTTAGCTTTGGGTATAACTAAAATTGGCCATAGCTGATATGAAGAGCAGAGACAGAAAAGGACCAAGAGTTTGGTCGCAACTGGGGAGGGATTTGGGAGCAGGATGGAGGCAGGCATTTTGCGTCATGTGCTGTAAGTAGGAAGCCCCGTGGGAAAGAGTAGGCTGTGTGTCAGTGGTGGTGGAGGGAATACTGGAAATCCAGTCAGCGTTATGTGCACAGGCTCCCAATCATCTAGGCACAAGGGATTGTTAGGAGAAGTGGAGGCAGCCCAAGGTCAGATTCCAGACAGTAGGGACATTTTAATTCTAATGAACCTGCATGATTGGGTAACTCTATTCCCTAGATTTCTTCTGTCTTCAGGTGACTCTTCATATCTGCACTTAGGAGTTCAGGGCAACACTGAGTTCAAATTGCATATTATAGAATGGAGAGCCATTATTCTGCTTTGTTATTTCTTGGTATTCTACCTTAACACTCTGCTGTTGATTTTCTCACTCAACATTTGTGGGAGCAATTACAATGTGCATATTGCTTTGAGTTTTTTCTTCTCTTTAGTACTTAATCTGAGTCATGGATCCCTAGTATGAAGACCAATTCTGATAAAATGTGGAATTAAAAAACTATAAAATAACCTGACCAGGCGGTGGCGCAGTGGATAGAGAGTCGGATTGGGATGCGGAGGACGAAGGTTCGAGACCCAGAGGTCGCCAGCTTGAGCGTGGGCCCATCTGGCTTGAGAAAAAGTTCGCCAGCTTAGACCCAAGGTCGCTGGCTTGAGCAAGGGGTTGCTCGGTCTGCTGAAGGCCCACGGTCAAGGCACATATGAGAAAGCAATCAATGAACAACTAAGGCATTGCAACGAAAAACTAATGATTGATGCTCCTTATCTCTTTTCTTTCCTGTCTGTCTGTCCCTATCTATCCCTCTCTCTGACTCTCTCTGTCCGTGTAAAAAAAAAAACCAAAAAAACCCACTACAAAATAACAAAACAAAGAAAATTAGTCCGCCTTGTATATTTTTATGTAATGCATTTCAAGTATTCTTTAACTAAAGGTTTTTATGCTTTCTTAAAGCAGGCAAAGAGGCCTGACCAGGCGGTGGTGCAGTGGATAGAGCATCGGACTGGGATGTGGAGGACCCAGGTTCCAGACCCCGAGCTCGCCAGCTTGGGTGCGGGCCCATCTGGCTTGAGCAAAAGCTCGCCAGCTTGGACCCAAGGTTGCTGGCTCCAGCAAGGGGTGGCTCAGTCTGCTGATGGCCCGCGGTCAAGGAACATGTGAGAAAGCAATCAATGAACAACTATGGTGTCCTAACGGCAACGAAAAGCTAATTGATGCTTCTCACCTCTCTCCATTCCTGTCTGTCTATCCCTATCTATCTGACTCTCTGACTCTCTCTCTGTCCCTGTAAAAAAAAAAAAAAAAAAAAAAAAAGCAGGCAAAGAGTTTTCAGGATCAAAGTTGGGCCTTATGGAGTAATGTTCTGAGATGTCACGCGGCTGATGTCACACGGCTACAGAAACGTAATTATGTTCTTTAGAGTTGGGCTTGTTTGTCGCTGAATACCCTGGGCATCGGAAGAGGTTGACAAATTGATTTCTGTATTCTTATAGTCACATGTTTGACATATCTCATTTTCCTTGAGTCTGGTTTTGCCGGCTAGAAATAGGTGATCCAAAAGTTCTAGCTTTTCCAGGAAACATTACTTTGCAGGCTTTTTGTGTGTGTGTCACACTATAGCACAAAGTCTTTCTCACATTATATTTTAAGGCCTCTCAATACTCTTTTTAAAAGACCCGAGTTGACTTATCTAGATGAAGGGCAGAGTTGGGATTCCAAAGTCCAAATCTCATTCTCTTTGACGTTGTGCCCTAGGACAATCTCCCTGAAATGGACAGGAAGGCATGCTGGTTTTCTCTTTATGAAACCACAAATCAAAGTTGTACAAAAGTTATGATTTTACCTGATCAAATTCCTCTTATATAGATAGGCAGGGCTATGAAAATATGAGATCATCTTTCAAAGTTTTACGATACACTCAGAAGAAACCAAAATATTTATTGAATTGGCTTCTACTCTCTGAGCTAGCCTGGAAGAGATGTCTTTTAAACACAATTTACTACAATTTATTTATCTTGTAGATAAAGATGGAAGGGTGAGCCGGGTTTAAGAGACTTTTCCTAGATATCTCACTGTTTTAGAAACAGACCAGCTTTCTGGATTCTCAAACCAGTGCTCTCTCTGCAAGGCCCCTATCCCGGTCTCATTGCCATGTTAATGAAGCTCCTAATTTACATTATAAGGGCCCCATACTCACCAGGGAAAATTACTAATCAAATTGAACTTTCTGGGTCTGATTTAATTTGGTGGCATTAGGAGACAGAATCTTAGGCTCTTGGCAAAGCATTATTGAAAACTATTTTTAACTTGACAAAATATAATCTAATATGAACTTTACCTTGAGCAACAAAAGAATAAATTATTGTATTTGCAATAAAGACTTATATTTTATGTACCATATTTTTTTATCTTAGATTGTGAATAAATTCTCAAATAATGTACCTTAAAAATAGGGCGATAAATTGTTAGTATACGTAAGGTATAACAGTGAGAAAGAGAATCAGCAGCGGGGCTTTGCTAGGAAAACCATTAGCTGTGATCTCTTCACCTGTTAAACCCAGCTGTCCCTTCTGGGGTTTGGCTTTTGTGTTCTGAGAACCATTTCTGTGAAAATCTAACGAGGAAACTCTAAACTGCTGATGACAAGAGTAGCCTATTTTACAAACCATGTAGTAACCAGGATCAAGTATCAGAGTACACATTCAAGCCTCTTTCTATTTTTCATATATTGTGTTTGGTGGCATTTTGTAAAACTATCTAGCCTTCTTCCATTGCCAAGCTGACTAATCGACTGGTCTGTTGACACCATCTGTCTAAAGAATCCACAGCCGCTACCATGACTTTTGGTTCAGTTTTCAATAGAAACACATTCCAGCAGGAAAGAATTTTTTCTTTTAATTTCCTAACTCGAAAGTTGTGATTCACACTGGAATTTCCCTTCCTTCTTTTCTCTTTCCTCCTCCCTCCTTCCCTCCCTCCCTTCCTCCCTCACTCCCTCCCTCCTTTTCCTCCCTCCCTCCTTTACTTCCCTCCTTCCTTTCCTTCCTTCCTTCCTTCCTTCCTTCCTTCCTTCCTTCCTTCCTTCCTTCCTTCCTCCCTTCTTACCTTCCTTCCTTCCTTCCTTCTTTCCTTCCTCCCTCCCTCCTTCCCTCCCTCCCTTCCTCCCTCACTCCCTCCCTCCTTTTCCTCCCTCCCTCCTTTACTTCCCTCCCTCCTTTTCTTCCTTCCTTCCTTCTTTCCTTCCTTCCTTCCTTCCTTCCTTCCTCCCTTCTTACCTTCCTTCCTTCTTTCCTTCCTCCCTCCCTCCTTCCCTCCCTCCCTCCCTCCCTCCCTCCCTCCCTTCCTTCTTTCCTTCCTTCCTTCCATTTTTCAATATTTATTTATTTATTTTTTATTCTTCAAAAATTCATTTAATATTCTGTTTCAAGAGAGTTGAGCACTGTGGCTTTCAATGATACATTAATAGAAATCAATACATTGACTCATGATTTTAATATAGGATGCCTATAATGTTTGAAATAAATAATTATGTAAAACTTGTTTTATACAAAATATTATCACCCTGGTCAGGTAGCTCAGTTAATTAGGCCATGGTCCTTGATATGCCAAAGTTATAGGTTCAATCCCCAGTGAGAACAAAGAATCAACCAATGAATGCATAAATAAGTGCAACAACAAAGTGATGTTCCTCTCTCTCTCCTCCCCTTGCCTTCTCTCTAAAATCAATAAAAATAAAAACAAAATATTCTGTAAACGATTTCATGTTTCTTAGAAATCTCAATTTCAGAATACTTCAGCAAGAGTATTTTGTTTTAAGAAAAATGCTTTTGCCCTGACCAGATAGCTCGTTTGGTCAGCACATCGTTCCACAGCACAGAGATTGCCAGTTCGAGCCCCGGTCAAGGAAGGCACACGCAGGAACAGATCTGTGTTCCTATCTCTTTCTCTCTCCCTTCCTCACTCACTAAAATCAATAAATAAAAATTAAAAAAAAATGCTTTTGATTTGGTGAGTACTTATGGTTTAGATAAGCTCACATATTGAGTCTTAAAAGTTATTTTAGACCTAAGTACAATGTTGAGTATATATTACAGGAGAAAAATATAATAGACACGAAACACATTTTTAAAAGAAATTATGTCTAATTACATTTAATGTTCAGCTCAGATGTTTTGTATTTATGCTTGGAGGTATATAAGACCGTGTGATAACGACGACAGGCAAATTTCAGATGGCTTTTGCGGTAAGCAGTTAGACAGACATGAGCAGAACAAGGACAGGCAATGCACAGGGGGTGACCAGGGCAGACAGCCCCTGGTGCCTGGCAAGAGGCAAAACCAGGAAAATAAGGACCTCACCCCAGAGTGCCCTTTCCTCCCCTGGCATATCACTGGTCATGCGGTTTAGACCCCCTGACCTTTCATATCCTTGGTCATGGGGTTCGGACCCCACACTGACCTTTCCTCCCCTAGCATGCTGCAGGTTATGTGGGCTAGATCCCCTTAGAGGGAGAACTAACAGGGGGGCCAGAGCACAGCCTTTGGGCATTAAGCCCCCAGGGCAAGGAGGTTCTGACCTGCCTGAAATACATTCCAGGCTTCAGTGTATTGCAGCCCCAGGCCCAGAGAAGTAGCTAGACCAGCCAAGACACCATGGCTGACATCAGCACCAGCTGCAATGACTAATGACCCCTGTCTTGCCAACCAGTCCGTGGCGACCAAGACCCTGAATGGACAGACCTGGAAAGCTGATGAGTATTTTATTGGGATCCTCCCCTGAGACCTGCAGACAAATACCCTCAAGAGGAGGACACAGTGTGGCTGTCTCTGGGGAGCAGGCCCATTCTTTTTCTCACTCCCTCCACCAGGGCTGTTTCCCTTGTCCCTCTCTCTCCCCTGAGCTCCAAGGGCCTTTCTTTTGCCTCTGTAATTTGTTTTGTTTCCTGAGTCCATTCTTTCTATGGCTCACTTTTACCTCTGTGACTTTCTAAATAGATTTTCTCTTATAGTTTGAGTCGTGGCTCTGAATTCTCTCTTAGCCAGAACTCAGGTACCAAGGTTGCCGACTCTACCGGACTAACACATGGTGCCATTCTCACCACCAACAGCTTTTCTCTTAAGCTGTTAGTAATTTAGTTAGAGCCTTGGCCAGGTAGCTCAGTTGGTTATAGAGCATTGTCCTGATATGCCAAGTTTTGTGCATTCGATTCCTGATCAGGACACATACAAGAATCAACCAATAAATGTATTAATGGGTAGGAAAGCATTTATTTCTCTCTCTCTTTCCCTGCATCTCTCTTTAAAATCAATGAATAAATTATTATTATTTTTTTATTAAGTGAGAGACAGGGAGGCAGAGAGACAGGCTCCCCTCACGTGCCCCAACCAGGATCCACCTGGGAAACCCCCTACGGGTAGATGCTCTGCCCATCTGGGGCTGCCGCTCCATTGCTCAGCAACCTGAGGTGAGGGCATGGAATCATCCTCAGTGCCCAAGGCCAATTTGCTTGAACCATTTAAGCCATGGCTGCAGGAGGAGAAGCTGGAGGAGGGATAGGGAAGCAGACAGTTGCTTCTCTTGTGTGCCCTGACCAGGAATTGAACCTGGCACTTCCATGTGCCAGGTTGATGCTCTACCACTAAGCCAACCAGACAGGACAATGAGTAAAATTTAAAAACATAATTTGGTTAGAGAAAAAGGTATACACATGTTAAAGGTTAAATTACAATAGGCAGGTTTATGTTAGTTACAGATGACAAGACGACATACAGTGTTTTTTTGAAAACAGAGAGGGCATGGATTGTATTGGTCTGGCACAGATTCGAGGAAAGGTGGAGCTAAGTAGAAGCTTGTAGGCATTAGGAAAAGTGGAGATATAATAGTATACATTTCTAGCAAGATTTCCATAGTGACACAGTCCAGAGGAGGAACAGATTGTTTTCATATAAGGAAATAGGCAGCCTAGGACTGGTTGCAAGTGAAAGAAACCCATTCAAAAAGGAAGATCCATGGACTCATGCTCAAGTCTCAGCAAATGCATTGGTGGGATCAGACTTAAGGGACTAATGGAATAGATAACTAAATGCTATTAGTGTTTTTCTTTTTTCTCTGCTGCTTCCTCTTGTGCAGCTGTTTTATCTTTCTCCTTCATAGGCATACTTCTTGCATGCAAGAGCAAACAATGTTTGGCAGCTCACAACCTAATAGCTACTTGCTGCCAGCTCTAGGTAGGAAAATCCCAGGGAAGGATTCCAATTGTCCTATATTAGCTATTTATACATTCCTGGACTACTTAATGTTCATATGGGCCGAGGGCCCGTGCTCACCACTGTGTTTAGGAATGCAGCCTGCTAACCAAAGGGTGGAGGAAAAACATACTGCCCAAGGACTCCCCCACTCATGTAAAGAAATTGCCACCCTGTGGCAATTAATATGTAGCTGAAGAAAGTTCTGTTTGCTATGTAACAATTGGAGAGAATGAATGATTTTAATAATCAATGGAAGATATTGAATCAGAGATGAAATTGGGAATGCCATTCAATGTTCGATTTTGTTACGTTTGTGTGTTTATAATTCTAGTTGGTTTATTCTTGACTAGGACCATGTATGTGTTTATTTTTAATTATAATATCATTACCACAATCAGTACATCATAAAATTCTCCAAAAGGAAAAATTGTAAGCTGATTTAAGGTAAACATGCCTATCCATTCTACATGTTCAGGAAAGAGACAATGTTATAGTTATGCTATGTAGTGTTGACCTGGTGTTCAAAGCACAAATGTTGAAGGACCTGTGATGTTTATGTAGTAGACCCTCAAAGATATGCTTTTGAAACTACTTGAAAAATGTTCAAACTAAGGCTTTGTTTATGCAAGAAGTGGAAGGAATTCTAATTATACTGTGGACTGTAGTCAGCTTGTGAGAACTAAGGTAATGACCAATGGCTGTGTCTTCTTGCTATGAATATATATTTAAGTCCCTTAACTATTTTAAAGGATTTAAAGTGTAGCACAAAGAATTAGATTTTTGTCTTTTTAACCCATTTTATTTTCATAGAAACTCTTCTTCTTGTCCATTGTATCTGTAGTTTTTTAAACTTCATTTTGTTTTAGGCAGGTGAGGGGGTATCAGGATTGCTTCTGTTGGCATGGCCTCTATAACTACACATTTCAGGCTTTAACACAGACCCACTTGCCAGCACTGGGACTTCTTGCACTACTAATTCTGAGTCTTTTATGTTATGAGCCTGTGATTCTCAAACTTTGCTGTCTGAGCCAGACCTCAGACCTACCAGATCAGGATCTCTAAGCTGAGTTTTGAACATTTTTTATAGCAGTCTTCCCAAGTGATTCTGTTCTGCACCAAATCTAAGAACTGGTATTCCTCTTAATTCTGTTGTTGCTGAGTTTGAACATTTAGTGACATGTTTTTTGCAATCTATACAAGCAATAAACACCCACAGGCATCATGAGTGAGAAGAGCTTTGCAATCAAATGACCTAGATCCAAATCCTAGCTCAGTTACTAACTGGTGAAATACTTGGGTGAGTCACTTGACTCTATTGTTCTTAGTTTCCACTGGGTAAACTGGGGATGATAAAAGCATTGTTCCATTGTGGATTAAATGAGTTGAATGATAACATTTCTGGAAGACAACTTGCTAATTGCCTCTGCAAAGATTTTCTTGAGTATTGTAATAACTACTAGGTCATTCTATTACTGTGGTTATTTTATGTTGTAGATAACTTTAATATTAAATTCCCTGGACAAGTTCCTGGCTGCTTGGCTCAGTGATAAAAGTGTTGACCCCAGTGTGTGGATGTCCCAGGTGTGATTCCCGGTCAGGGCACACAGAAGAAGCTTCTACTCCCCCCCCCCTCCTCTCTCTCTCTCTCTCTTCCCTTCTGGTAGTCATGGCTCAATTGGTTTGAGCACATTGGCCCCAGGTGCTGAAGATGGCTCCATGAAGCCTCCACCTCAGGCACTAAAAGTAACTCGGTTGTGATCATGGCCCCAGATGGGCAGAGCATCATCCCCAGACAGATCTTGATGGGTGGATCCCAGTTGGGGCGCATGTGGGAGTCTATTTCCCCTGCTCTCTCTTGGAAAAGAAGAAAAAAATTCCCTGGACAAGTCATATGGAATTCTTGATCTATTCTGTTTTCAGATTTGAGGAAAGTGGTGTTTAGGCAACAGTTCTGCTTTGAGTTTCTGAGAAGTATGAAGGAATTTCACTTTATGTACCTTAAAGATTAGAAGGGTGGCTACAGTTTGCGGTTTGAAGGTTAGGCCTCTAATGATTAAAGAGCTGTCACATCGTCACATCGTGTGGTGTTATTATGAACCAGAAAATCTTTCGGTCTGTTTATTCAACATTAAAGAGGGAAAGCAAAAAGGAACCGGTATCATATGAGTATATATGTTATGTTTGAGACTTGGGTTTAGAAATTTTTTCTGAATTACTTAATCTGTGAAGCAAATATAATTACCAGGCCCTCAAAGTCATTGGCGCCTGACCTTTGTTCACTCAAACATTATTTATCATATTTTGAGTGTGTATAAAAAGAGAAAAATATTTTATGAGGTAGTTAGTGTATAGTTTACTATTTTTCCTTTCATTTCCCTTTATTTATTCTTTGGATCTTCTCTGTATCCCTGTTTTGAAAAATAAAATGTATTCTAAAACATAAAGTGACCTAATAACCATTTATAGGTCATTCCTTTTTCCCCAGGTAACCAAAAAGATTACATTTTAAAATTCAAAGGATTTTTTTTTCATGTTTTGGTATGAAATGTGTTGTGCTCATCACACCGTGACTTTTTTACAACATGTAAAAATAGCTTGGTCTGCGAATACCGGATACTTAGGTTGTTGTTTGTTGTTTATTTTATATGCAGTGAAATATGAAGTTTTTGTTCCAATAATTTTTATGTAAAATAATGATCTTCATATGTTTTGGCATTGGGGTTTTTGGATAGAAAAACTTAATCAAACAGGAAGGTATAAAATCTCCAGGTGACACTACTAGACCCAGCTCAGAGGGTTCCTGTCTCAGGACAGAGCACGTCCTTGAAAATGGCACTAAAATCACAGGCACTTCCTCAGTGGATTGACTTGCAAGACCCAGAAACGGAGCTAACCACTGATTTATTTGATTCTACTGTTAGCATAGCTACCTTAAGCTGGGACAGAGGCATTGAAGAGCTACCCCCCTCACAGCCCTCAGAAGAAGTGAACCCTGGTGACTTGCCCTTGGATATCTAGACTCTAGAACTGTGAGACAACAGGTATCAGTCATTAAAGCTACCTTGTGGGTGATACCATATTTCCCTATGTATAGGAGAATCCCATGTATAAGATACACCTTAATTTTGGGGACTGAAATTTGAAAAAAAAAATGTATTACATAAAGTTATTGAACTCAAGTTTTATTCATCATAAAAGTTTATACAACTCTTGCCTGACCAGGCGGTGATACAGTGGATAGAGCATCAGACTAGGATGCGGAAGACCCAAGTTTAAGACCCTGAGGTCGCCAGCTTGAGTGCGGGCCCATCTGGCTTGAGCAAAAGCACACCAGCTTGGACCCAAGGTCACTGGCTCCAGCAAAGTTTGGCTCGGTCTGCTGAAGGCCAACGGTCAAGGCACATGTGAGAAAACAATCAATGAACAACTATGGTGTTGCAATGAAGAACTAATGATTGATGCTTCTCATCTCTCTCCATTCCTGTCTGTCTGTCCCTATCTATCCCTCTCTCTGATTCTCTCTCTATCCCTGTAAAATAAAATATATACAACTCTTTAACATGCGCAAAAAAGCGGGAAATGCAAGTGAAAAATCTTCAACCACTGTATAAGACGCACCAATATTTTAGACCCCAAATTTTTAGAAAAAAGCTGTCTTATATATAAGGAAATACAGTAGTATCTAAGATTTTATGTATTTATTTTAGAGAGGATAGAAAGAGAGAGGAGGTGGGAGGTGGAGGAGCATCAACTCCCACATGTGCCTTGACCAAGCAAGCCCAGATTTTTGAACTGGCGATCAGTGTTCTCGGTTGATACTTTATCCACTGTGCCATGGTCAGGTATGTGAAACTTTCCTTTTTTTTTTTTTTTTACAGGGACAGAGAGAGAGAGTTAGAGAGAGGGATAGATAGGGATAGACAGACAGGAACAGAGAGAGGTGAGAAGCATCAATCATTAGTTTTTCGTTGCCGTTGCGACACCTTAGTTGTTCATTGATTGCTTTCTCACATGTGCCTTGACCGCGGGCCTTTAACAGACCCAGCAACCCCTTGCTGGAGACAGCTACCTTGGGTCCAAGCTGGCAAGCTTTTTGCTCAAGCCAGATGGGCCCGTGCTCAAGCTGGTGAGCTGGGGGTCTGGAACCTCAGTCTTCCGCGTCCCAGTCCGACGCTCTATCCACTGCGCCACTGCCTGGTCAGGCTGTGAAACTCTCTTATATCAACCTCAGGAAACTGAAACACCAGCTATGTTATTTGTATTTAAAATATTTGCATGAATGCCCATCTTCAAAAACTGGTGACCTTTTCTATTGGCTAGATCTTCTCTCTGTGAAAATACAAATATATTCATAAACAGAAAACCCCAAATCATTTCAAGGACAAAGGATTTTTGACCAACTCCAATTATATCAAGCCTTTCATATCCAACCAGAACCTTCTTTTCTCTGAGAAACTAAGCTGCAGACTTAACTCTTATTTCTTATTTCTCCTTATAACATACATATTTAATTTATTGATTGATGAGAGAGAACAAAACATTAATCATTGATTCATGTGTCCTGACTGGGGATTGAACCTGCAACCCCAGAGTATCATAACAATGCTTCAATCAGCTGAGCTCCAGACCAGGGCAGCATTTACCATACATTCACATACTTCTTGGACTCTGAGCTTTGCAACATGTGTAAGCCCCTCCTAATTTGAAAACTGCATTATAAGTATTCAAAGATAGGGTTAATTCACCAACATTACAAGGTAATAATATTTGTATATGGTGTGAGGAGATCATGTGTTCACGCTTCCTTATAAGTGCCTGGAAGATACTAAGTGCTCAGTACTAAATGCCAGCTACTCTTGTCGCTCCCTTTCTTAATAATATTAATGTCTGCTAAAATACCTCTCAGCAGAAAATAACTGGGACTTCCTGCTGGGGTGAGGAAATAATAGTAGCAGGTATTACTTCCCTCAGTCTGTGCTGAGTTCAGTGTCAAATGAAGAGTAGATGGAAGAGAAGGCAGAGACGCAGGGTTGCTTGGCAACCCCAAGAAACAGATGCAAGCTCTGGAGTTCATGACTTTGAGTTTGAGTCTTAGCTCTCTATGAATTATTTGGGAGGCATTGTGTAATATTATGTGATATTGTAAAAAACATGATGTTAAATATCTCTCTATGAATAATTTGGGAGATATTTTTTGCAAGTATTTCACCGTCTAAGTTTTTAAAAATGCATCTAAAAAAGTAAAACTAATTTCCTTCTATTTCCTGTGAAGATTAGAACCAGCTCTAAGACTAAGTTGTTTTCTTATCTGCATGCATGCTCAGAGAAATTTGCATTCACTTTGAGGAATTCACAGACACTTTAAAAACACATCCCAAACAGGCTAAAAGCACCTCTTCAGCAGTCACTTTTACAAAAGACTTTACCCCTAACCTTGTGTTTATGGGGCTCAGAAGAACAAGGTCCTGGTTTGGGCTACCGGGGATTTTTTGTTGTCAACTTTAATCAAGTATTTTCAGTCTGTTGATTAGTTTTTCTTTGTTTGGAAGATGTAAGGGTTGGAAAATTTATCTGTTCTTATTCCAGCTTTAGCATGCTATATTAACCTCATTTTATGGATGAGAAAACTGACCCAGTAACTGAGGTTGGAGAGGTAGAAATTGATGGGCCTAGGAAAAAAGTCTGAGTGCATTGACTTCTCTCCTTCTATCTGCCCATGTAGAACCAAAGTATTTTTTCTAGTTTTTCTTACGTTATTTTGAGATTTAAAAAGATAAACTGTGTTCTATAAAGTTTATTTTCTCTCACTCTTTCTTTCTTTCATTCTTTCTTCCTTTATTTTCCTTCCTTCCTTCCTTCCTTCCTTCCTTCCTTCCTTCCTTCCTTCCTTCCCTGCAACCCCATTTGATACTTGAATCAACCAAGCCATCCTAAGCACCTGGGGCCATGCTCCAACCAGTTGAGCCACTATCTGTGAGAGGGGAAAAGAGAAAGAAGGGGGAGAGGGAGGAGGAGAGAAGGAGATGATGCTTCTCTTGTGTGCTCTAACCAGAGATCAAACCCGGGATGACCATATGCTGAGCTGACCCTCTATCCACTGAGCCAAAAGGCCAGGGCCTACAGTTTAATCTTTTTTTATTTTTTTGTATTTTTCCAAAATTAAAAGTTGGGAGGCAGTCAGACAGACTCCTGCATGAGCCTGACTGGGATCCACCCAGCATGCCCACCAGGAAGTGATGCTCTGCCCTTCTGGGGTTTTGCTCCGTTGCAGCTGGAGCCATTCTAGCACCTGAGGCAGAGGACATGGAGCTGTCCTCAGTGCCTGGGCGAACTTTGCTCCAATGGAGCCATGGTTGCGGGAGGGGAAGAGAGAAACAGAGAAGAAGGAGAGGGGGAAGGGTGGAGAAGCAGATGGTGCTTCTCCTGTGTGCCATGACCAGGAACTGAACCCATGACTTTCACTTGCCAGGCTGACCCTCTATCCACTGAGCCAACAGGCTAGGGCCTATACTTTGTTCTTATATGAGGTAGATTCTGAATAAATCGCACTGTTGTACAACAAGACTTAGTGGTAAAATGGTCAATTTCTGGAGCAGACTGCAGGGATATGAATCCCTGTTTTACCACGTAGTTCCTGTGAAATCATAGACTAGTTATTTAATATCCATGCCTTAGTGTCTTCACCTCCAAATTATGGATAATAATAGCGTGCCTACCTTAAAACATTTTGAGGATTGTGAGCATGAATACAGCTAATGAATTGAAACATAAGTGCAATTTAGCTTTTGTTCTATTTGACATTTAAGACTAATGAGATGGTTATAAAAGTCCTAGCTGTGTCCTTTTGAAACTTTCTGAGAAAGCACCATCTGTTTTTACTAACTCTTAAACACATCAAGCGACCAAAGTAACTGCGTAGAACTAAGTCAGACTAAGACTCTGTAGGTTATATAAAATGGCAGCTTAATCTTGACCATCTGCTATGCCTCCTAGGCTTCCTAAGAATATTGATTCATCTTTCTCTTTTCAAACCATTTTTCGTATGCCAAGTCCGCAAGTCCTAGAAGTCTGTAGAGCTTTGGCCCACTCTTTTGCTGTGTCCATTTTGCAAAGAGGGACAAATATCTTTGATCTTGAAGGAAACAGAAGTATTGTTTATACATGTATGTATAAATAATAATAACTCTGAGGGGACTGGCTGAAGATTGCAGTGAAGATGGTCTTTTGGTCATTATGGAGGAAATTTTTTACAAGAGAAATGGGAATGTTGGAAACCGGCGCAAGCTTTCCTTTGGCTGTGCGTGCAAACATGGAGCTTTGCCAGGTTAGCATGAAGTGAAAACAAACAAGACACTAGAAACAATGATCTGCTTATAGTTTGCCAAGTGAAAAGTTTATGAAGAGAAAAGCCAGTAAAAAGAATTAATTTCTTAAGTATTTTCTTTATCATTATTGATTTTTTGTTTTATCCTTTCTTAATCTCATTTCAATCATCCACATCTAAAGTAATTGTTTTATATAAATATGTTAGCCATACAAATATACTTAATCTTTCTTAATACATGATCATATTAAATACTATTTTGGTTCTGTTAATGCTTAAGTAGAGAGGCAGTTTAGATAGGTATAAACCTGCACTCTGCAGCCAGATTGCCTGAGACCATGGCTCAGGTCTGTCATATACCAGCTGTGTGACTGTAGATGAATTATCTATCTTTGCTAGCCTTTCATTTTCTCATCTATAAAACAGAGTTAATAACATTGCAGCTATTTTTTGTGATAATGAAATGAGTTAGTGTGTTTAAAACATTTAGAAAATTGTGTCATATATAGGAAGGGCTATGTAACTGTTTGCTAGTATGAATCATAACAGTGGAAATATTAAAAATGGTAAAATTTTAGAATGCTCGTTAATTTAGAAAATACGTATCACTAAAAGTTTAGCCTCTTATTCAGTAACTTTCAAACTCTCCTGTGCATTAAAGTTACATTGTGTACCTGTGAGGTACCAGTTACAAGTCCTCATGCCCAAACAGTATTACTGAATAGGTCAAGGACCACTTACCTACAAATTTAACCTCATCCCTGGTTTGTCTAAAGGAGAATAATAAAATAAATAGAATAAAGTCTAAAGTCTTACTTAAAAATTAGAGACTACTCATAAAGGTGTAAGGAAGAATTACACGTTGAGACAAACTGCTTTTGTTTATGTTTAATATTTTAAAATTTCTTGAAAGGTTATATTATGAAATGTGTTATTCCATTTTCACATGCCCATGCCTTATATTTTAGGAAGCCATTTTGATGGCCTTTATTTGCCTCTGAAAACACCTACATGCAGTGTGACGTGAATATGAAGTAAATAAAATACTACTTCAAAAGAAAATTACTCTTTTTAAATGACCATATTATGTATAGTGCTTAAATTAACAAAACAAACTAACAACTCTATGTCTCATTTCTTTCTCAGTTCTTGTTTCACTGTTAGAAAGCTAGAGAAATACCCATTATATTAAGATATTCTATGTGTTATTATAAGCTGAGTTTGAAAAATGCAAATATATTTGATAATATATTTTGAGTTTAATTTATTATTAGCAGGAGTTCTCAGAATTGCTCCAATGTGAAGGAAAAAATAAGTTAAGGACTGAAAAACATATTTTCCATGAACATCATAGTCCAGAAATTGTTTTGTAATGGTACTGAAGATAAGTAAGATAATTAGCTCTATTTGCTTCCTAAAGAGAAGAAGCAATTCTACCTGTTAATCGCTTTAAATCCATCCAGTCTTTGAACTCCTAGTGATTACACTGGGCATGACTGAGCAGCTATGTGCCTCGGGGTCTGTGGCCTCTGTTCATTTAATCTCATACAGATTTTCAGCCTTTCCAGGAAACTTTCTGCTGTTAGAAGACATTTGCTTCTACTCATTATGTGCTACGCGCAGTACTTAGTCTCCACTAATTCTCTCTATGTTACATGCGGTTTCACATACAGAATTCTTTTCTATTTGTTTGCTGGTTGTTGAGTGTATGCTCACAAAAAAAGTTTAATGTTGACCCAGAGGTATATAAGTGTGTATACGTTGTGTAAGTGCACTCAGTGTTGCTTGGGAATCTTACATAACTTTGTAGCTCTGATAGCTAAAAAAAAAAATTGTTTTAAAAAGAGGGAAAGAAAGAGACAGGTATTACCGACAATTTCTTGTTGTTGTTTGTACTTTTGTATCCCCTGCAGCTGGACAGCCAGTTCCCGTGCGCGGTGTGAGTACTGGGTACACATTTGTTGAGTGCATAAGTGAACGCTGAAGAATTAGTGAAAGTTGAATTTTAATTTCTCCATATTTTTAAAAAATTTGTGTGAGTCTCTTTATGCCGCATTTAATGCGAGGATGAGAACCATTCCCAGCAATCAGATTGCCTATGTCCTGCAAACTGTTGGCACCAGTCTGAAGGGGGAAGCACAGTCACTGGGCAGGGCCCCAGAGGCACTCCATGGAGGGACTGCAATCCCATCAGTGTAGACCACAGTGTCCTGGCAAGGAAAAAGAAGAGGCTCCTGGTAGACAAATGGTGGGGAAATAGTTTATTTCCTTCTGTGGTCATGTATGGAACATGATCAAGGGTGTTACACTGGGCTTCCGTTACAGGGTGAAGTCCATGTATGTTCACTTGCCCATTGATGTTGATATTCAGGTGAACAGTTCTGGTATTGCA
This sequence comes from Rhynchonycteris naso, assembly GCA_037038555.1. Taxonomy (NCBI): domain Eukaryota; kingdom Metazoa; phylum Chordata; class Mammalia; order Chiroptera; family Emballonuridae; genus Rhynchonycteris; species Rhynchonycteris naso. The sequence goes on from CM073002.1 coordinate 94,612,284, forward strand.
ATCAGATATGTGTTGGCTAAAAAATACATCTGCAGGGTTCTACTGAGCTTGGGCATTGACTGCTCAGAATCTCAAGCCCAGAAAGATGACTTAATTCTTGAAGGAAACGACAGCAAATTGAGCTGCTGTGATACAGTAAGCCACCCATTTTTAAAAGCAGGATATCAGAAACATTTTGGATGGTATCTATGTTTCTGAAAAAGGAACGGTTCAGCAGGATGAAGAATAATGTCAACGTTGTCCATCTACAGAAACAGCAAGATACAGGATGATTCCTCAGACTTATTTGTGTTCATAACAATACAATAAAAGCCATGTATTAGAGCAAAACACAATTTTGTTGGCTTTCACACTTCTAAAAATATTTTATGAGAAAAATAATACCACAACCTTATGAAATACCTAGAAACTAGAGAAATTTAAGAGGGAAAGGAACAACATCTATATGTTTTCAATGGTTCCTAAGAATTCAACACGTTTACATTTCTTTTTAGATCATTTTCCTAGGTCTCTTTCTCTTAGTCTGTCTCTTCTGATAAAATTGTACAGCTTATACCCCTGTTAAGTCTTGCGTTTTCAACAGACATGACAATGTGTATAGGTTTCTATGTCCTTAGAATTAATTTTAAAGAAAGCTCTTGACTGTGAATGGATCAACAGTTTTGTATCTCCAGATGGCTTCAGAGAGGTCATGGCTCAGGGCTCCATTCCTCTGTGGATATCTACTTGCCAGAAAATACAAAGAAAGGATTGCCCTCACATTCTCTTGAACAACTTCCAAGCCTAAGTGTTTGTTTTAAGTGATTTATAAATACATGTGGGGTCTCCTGTTACTTTTTTTTCCCTATCATCAGGTCATTCACTCAATAAATGTTTATTGAGTATCTGTTGAGTCCTAGGTGCTGTTTTAGGCACTGGAGATGTAGCAATATTTCAGTTCAGGCCTAACTAGTTAGTGATGAAACAAGTATTTCTTTACTATAAATGCTTACCAAACAACACACTATGGCCCCTTTCCTTCAAAATTAATTAAAACAGCATCAAAATCATGACGGATGAGTATTGTATTATACTTTTCTTTTAAAGTTGCATTAAAATGCAAAATGATAAATGCATATAAGCATGATGTTACCACAATTAAATAAACTCTCAGGAAAAAGTGATACCCGTACCTGTATTCCAAAAGAAAAACATATTCCAAAATCACCTATGAAAAATAAGGAAGAGAGAAAACACAACAAATCTCAAATCAGAGTGCAAAAAAGGAAATCAAATGTTTTAAAATTAGGATAACCTTTCTGAGTTCTGATCGGTGCATCAGAAGTTATATAAGTTACTATGTTATGTATGATAGATTTTCCCCTTCCCGATCTACTACATGTTGTTCTTTTTTGGACTGGTGAATTCTTTACTTACCCCTTATAGAAAATGAAGAGTACTGGGTCAGTTTTAAGTTAATAAGTGGAATGCCCTTTAAGTCTGTGTATCGTGTGTGTCATGGGATTAGAATCTGTCTCCCAGCATCCTTTGTTATGGTGCCTCTTACAGTCAGAAGGAACTGAATTAGAGCTACAATGAGAGACGCATGGGGGAAGTGCAAGGAGGTAAAGATGACAGTTTTTTTTTCGTAATTCTTGTTCATGTCAGAAGGACTGACTGGGTTTAAAAAATGAGTGAAGCTGACTGCATTCCTATAGGGATTTCTCAGTAATCCTTTAAAAGGCTGTTTTAGGTATGTTGTTTTCCAAAAGTGTAACTGTCTTTAGACAATTATCCTTAATATTGATATCCTATACTCCAGCTTACAGACACCTAGATGCATAGGTTCTTTAAACATGGCTCAAGTAGGACTCCCCAATGGAAGAAGTGAAGTTGAAAGTTTTATTTTCATTACTTGAATTGCTTTTAGGTGATTGATTCAGTAAATTATATGTATGATATACAGATTCCATGAAAATTTAATGCAGTTCTTTAGAGAAAGAATACTTAAATACATCTTTGAAGTAAAAAGTAAGATTAATTTTAGAATAAAGATTTCCCTTCAAAAACAATTTTTAAAGACTTTATTTATTCAATTTTTAGAGAGGAGAAAGAGAGAGAGAGAGAGAGAGAGAGAGAGAGAGAGAAGGGGGGAGGAGCAGGAAGCATCAACTCCCATATGTGCCTTGACCGGGCGAGCACAGGGTTTCTAACTGGCGACCTCAGTGTTCTGGGTCGATGCTTTATCCACTGCGCCACCACAGCTCAAGCTCCCTTCAAAAATTTAAATTCAAGACAGAGGAAGTTGGTAAGCACGTTTTATTTTGTACTGTTGCAGGAGTATCGTTGAGTTGCAGTTTCAATGAGCATGGCTGTTTGTGTTTTCTGTATTGAGATTCTAGATGACACAAATGTATAACCATCTGCCATTTTCATATTATATATAAAGAAATGAAGTAGAGATTAACAGTCACTGTAATATCATGTAATTCACCCTAACGTGTTGAAAATCCAATGTTAGGAGGAACTATAGTTTCATAGCAAAAAAAAAAAAAAAAAAAAAAAAAAGCAAGATCACCCAAATCCTGTTTTTAACAGGAAAAAAAATATTATTCAGAATCTTTTGTCTTTGAAAAATGGTCCTCACACCTGAAATAAGCTATTACATCCTCAGACCTGAATACTTTTTTGTCTATTAGGATAAGCATTAATAAGTAAAGTGTCATGTGTGAATTTTGATAAATTTAGCGTTTTTACAGAGCTGGCTTGAAGTGTCATTCTACAGAATTACAAACTTCATCTATATTCTGGCCACAGGAGGATTTCTTTTATCTACAATGACAAGGAAGAAAAGAAAAAGACAATACTACTATTCTCTCAAGAATATTTAAAAGCCTTAGTATATTTTTTAAAGGTTGAAAGTCATACATTCATTCAGTGGATCTATATAGGATATTTTCTACAAGGAAAAGAAATACTTTCTTCCAGTGACATGAGAGAGAATAAACTTCTGATGAGGCTCAGTCTTTGTTGCCTGGGCTGAGTGCTCTGGTTTCATTCTTCTTTTCATATGTTATGAAAGATGCTTTGCTGTGTAAGTGGCAAATTAATTTTGAGTTGAACTCTTAACTAAAGCTAGAGACTGGCTTAATTTGCAACTTTTCTTATAAACATAAGAAGATAAGTAATTGAGCTTGACGTGTGATGGTGCAGTGGGCAGAGCATTAAATCCTGAATGCTAAGGTTGCTGGTTCCAGATCCTGGGCTTGCCTGGTAAAGGCACGTCTGAGAAGCAACTACATACTATGAATTGATGCTTCCTGCTTTCCTCCTTTATCTCTCTCTTTCCTTTCTCGAAAATAAATAAATAAATTACTTAAAATATAAATATGCAACTAAAGAAAAGAAAATAAGTAATTGATTTTTTCCATAAATAATAATTCTAATGTAATTCCAGGAGAGTCTGGAGGGAGAGTAATAAAATCAAACAATGGTGCTTAGACTAACTTCTATATATTACATTAATGGTTCCAACCATAAGCCAGTGTAATATTATTGTATCCATTAGCGGTTATGCTAACCTGTAGTGATACTATTTTTATACTCATTTTACAGATGAGGAAATTTACATTCATGATCATACAGCTAACAAGTAGTAGAGCCTAATTTGAACGCAGGCAAATGGAAACCATTCTCTAGATTTAATAATTTTTCCCAAATGCTACATTAGTGTATTTATTTTATTTTATTTTTTTGTGTGTATGCTAATTTCTTTGTCCTGAGAATCAGTTTCTTCTACTACTTACTGCCTGTCTTTGTATGGCTCCCCCCCCCCCCCCGGCATTATTCTTGTCAATATTTCTGTCACCCACAGTGAATTGTAGACTATTAAGGTCAGGGTTTTTATTTCTTATATTTTGGGATTTCCCAGGCTTAACACTATTCTTAATACGATACAGACACTACAATATTTAGGTCAACCAATGGATAGGATAGTGGAAGAAGATGTAATTTAAGGAAAACATATGTTTTTGTTTGGCAGTTTACAGACAAGGAAAGTCCTCCCTTTTTGCATGTTCATTGGAAATTGTACCAAAGAAGGAATAGGAAGCCTGAACTCAGCTTCTCCATTCCAACCCTCCAGGGCTTTCCTTGCAGCTCAGAGGGAAATCCCGCCTGACTTGAGGGGGCTGAAGCGCTCCTGCAGCCAATGCCTCAGAAGCTTCTGCAATATTAGGATCTCATGACAGAAGCCCCTTTTACTTAGAGTTGATATTGTTAAAAGTGCTGGAGAAGGGCAAGCAATACGGTCTCTAGAATTTAACTTACGTTACTGTCAGTCTTCCTCATGTCTATAGGACTATAACCATCTGATAGTGAATTCTATAGGAATATTACAGAAAGATCAGGGATTCTCTACTAGAATTCTGTTTGGTCTATTTTGGTAATCATATTAGATGATAACAGATATGGTGAATGGCACTCAGTTAATTATTAAAATTATTCCAAATTTTGGCCAAATCATCCCAACCCACCCAATCTTTAGGTATATAATAATAAAAAGGAAATAGGGGTAAAACATACAAGGAAAGGCATGTATCAGTAATCATGTAGTTACTTTAATGCATTCTGTGTTGCTGTTCTTCTTTTTCTTCATATATTTTTCAGATGACACTACCTCGTTTTTTATTTCTGTAGACAGTGACTGTTTTTATACTTATTCCAGTAGGAAGTGTGAGTAGTGGGGAAATGTGTAACTCAGAAGGGGATAGTTAAGTCTGCTTTCTATACGATGAGTAATTAATGGGCGCTGTCTTCTTATTTTTAACAAATATCTTTTTGCAAGATGAAATTCTGACAGGAAAATTGTAAGATTGGTGCCCACAAAAGGATTTATGTTAATACTTGAAGGCTGCCTGCTCCTTAAAATGGAAATGAGGCTTAAGTAAAAAGGCTAAGAGGCAGGACTCTTAAGAAACATAGGTATCCTTTTACAAATATAGGTATGTTGTCAAGGCGAATATATATACCCCCCCAACTTGGACAGATGTCACCAAATTGTCTATTCATATTCCTTGTACATCTGCCACTCAGGGAACTTGTTTCTTATGTGCTTCTGCCAATTCCATAAGCATTTTTGTGCTGCCATATATTTTATATATGATATAAATGCACATTTTAATCACTTTAGGTTTTCTAATATTATCTACCAAAGAATATAAAAAATAAATTTGTATCAAAACAGATTTTGTTTATAAAATAAACACAGTTTCACTCAATCTACCTTGAAGAAACAAACTTGAAAACATAAATAAACCCTGAGATAAATGTTACTGCCATGCTAGAAAAAAAATGAAAGAATAAAATCTTATCTATGAAAATAAAAAGAATAAAATTATATATGTGTGTGTGTTTTACATACCTCGACACAGTGTTAACATGATCAGTCTCTTATATGGTCACTTGCGTGTATTTTTATAAATGTGATGTCTTAAAGGGAGGAACAGTTTACATCGAGCTAGGAGTTTTGGTTTCCTCATCATAAATCTCATGTGACTTTGATATATTTCTTTGCAATACTTAGCACTTATGTGTATATCTTTTTCCAGCTGTGGTTATGTAAATATTTAGATATTTCAGTCACTTGTGTTTATATTTTTCCTTCCAACCGGGCAGTTGTTGAAGGAATCCTGCCATGTACTTTTCCCCCAGTGCTGGCCCTGCCTGAAGTCAACCCTGTTACATTCCCAAGGTCCTACCAGAATGCTGGCCAAGGGCAGCTGACAAATCATCCTACTTCTTCTTGAAGGTGCACTCCATCAGCCCCCTTCTTCTCTTATGCTCTCTTACATTTCCTATGCAGAGTGTAGCTGAAACCTAGAAGTTGGTTTTGCCAAGTATAACATACACCTTGTATCTTATACCATTAAAAAAATACAAAAAGTAGCATAATTAGGATGGTGTTTGTCAGGTGGCTTATACGAACTCAGAATTTATGTTTGAAGGGAGAAATGCGTTATATGAATGATGAGTTCATAATATCATAGAGAGGTTTGTGACAGAGTGGAGATGGACACCTCTTCCAGGGAGGAAGTTTACAGTCACTAAGGGTGTTTTATTTACACTATTCTAAGGTTTGCATTATATGTGCTCTTCCCTATTGGGTCTTACTGTAACTCCCTCTTGGTCCTCCATTGTGATAGTGAGTCATGGTTCTTGATAGAAGTTAGGCCACTTTTCTTTTCATCAAAGTTGTTGGTGGAAAAATTTGGGGAACCTGTGATACTGAATTTTAATTGGGAACACAGTGTATAGGATTTGAAGGTCTCAGAATATTGGAAACTGGTAATCTAAGGATATTTACTCAAAAATGCAAGTTTGTAATTAGAGAAGTTGATATAGTATAGGGAACATTTATATCTCTATTACTTATCATGAAGGTCTTTATTGAATTGACTAAGAAATCATTTTATTTATAGGTAAATATTCAATGAATGCATGGGAAAAGACAGCAGTTGTCATCAGGATTGCTTCTTGCTATTTTATTGTCTACATGTTAAAAATAAGCAGAATTAACACTTCAATTGTTGGGAACAAGAGTGGACAAAGTATGTTTCTCTATAGATTTTAACAAAGTAATTCTCACAGTATTTATGGAGTAGCTGAAAAAAGCAAGGGTTTTTGACTTCACTGGGATTGAATCCCCGCACTGCCACCTTCCAAATGAATGATGGCTGAGAGTCTCACCAAGTATCACAACACCCAGCCAGTGAAGATGTTGTGATAAAGGAGATGAAGGGTAATTAATATTAGTTTCCTTTTTCATTTTGCCCTGCATAGACTTGATAATAAAGAAAAATTTATTATATTTTTATAGTGATGATGATTGCCATTTATATGTTTTATTATTGAGGTTGACCAATCACTTATTATAAATATCACTCAGGAATTGGGAGTTTTTTCCTGAAGTTTATAACTTATGAAAAATTTCTATGTTTTTTTTTTTTACAATTTGCAAAGGTATTGACTCTAAGTATAACTCATATTTTACTAACTCTATTACATTCTATTCCAATTATTATATTGTAACAAGGTATATTTTTTTAAGTATGTTCTTTAGAAACAAAGGTCCATCGAGATGTCTTATAAAAAGTAAAAGAAAAAGAGTTCAATGGGCCAATAAGTTTGAGAAACACTGTATATTAAACCTTTCCTTTGGCTAATCATAACTTGTATTAGCAAGACTAAATAGACTCCGAAAACTGCAACTCGTCTTTTGAGAAATCCCTTTTAACAATCTGAGGAGAGAATATTCCAAAGAGAATTTTGGAAAATTTCGCCTTTATTACAAAAGAAAGCTTTTGTATTGCTGAAACTCTTGTACTGAATGATGTTCTACAAAAATCATGGTGAAAACTCAGGCCTAAGTTGATTCTAGAAAGTCATTCTGACTGTGGTCCAGCTCTGTGGGACTAGAGGTTGTCACCGAGTCTTGAGCTCCAGAGTACTTTAGTGGAACCTGGTGATTTCCAGTTCTGTAGCTGGTGGTTGCTTCCTCTATACCACCTCTGTAGATTGTACTACATGTTCTCTTCCATGGCTTCTGCTTAATTATCATCTACAACTCCAGCTGAGGTCAGATTCCATTGCCAACTTGTTGGATCCATTTAAATAGTCAGTCTAGCTCTGGCCGGTTGGCTCAGCAGTAGAGTGTTGGCTGGCGTGTGGAAGTCCCAGGTTTGATTCCCAGCCGGGGCACACAGGAGAAGCACCCATCTGTTTCTCCACTCTTCCCCTCTCCTTTCTCTCTAGCTCTCTTTTCCCTTCCTGCAGCCAAGGCTTCATGGGAGCAAAGTTGGCCTGGGCGCTGAGGATGTCTCCATGGCTTCTGCCTCAGGTGCTAGAATGGTTCTGGTTCCAGCAGAGCAATGCCCCAGATGGGCACAGCATATCCCCCCAGTGGGCATGCTGGGTGGGTCCCGGTTTGGCACATGTGGGAGCCTGTCTGCCGGCCCTACCCCACTTCTCACTTTGGAAAAATACAAAAAATACAAAATAGTCTAGAAGTACTTCAAACTCGCCTTGTTTCATACTGAGTAAAACTTCTCTTCTTACCAAACCCCTCTCTTATTCTGCCTTCAGTTGGACTGCCCCTCACCCTTGCTGAGATCAGCAACTTGCATTCTCTTTGCCCTCTGCTTCTCCGTCTTGTGCGTTTTCCTGTTCCATTCCCCTCACACTACCAGTGCGTAGATCCTGTGCACATTGTGACTTAAATATCTCCAGGTTCTTCCCTCATTTTCTCCTCTGTTTACCAATATCCAGGTTTAAGTTTCAGAGTGTATTGCTTGAAGAGTGTGAAAGTGTTCTGGAAAATCCCTTCCCAGCTTATCCTGCTGTGGTTCAAGTTTCATACTACCAACAGTGAACTCTTTTTTATTCATTTTTTTTTTTTTTAGAGAGGAGACACAGAGTGAGAGAGAGAGAAAGAGAGAAAGGGGGGAGGAGCTGGAAGCATCAACTCCCACATGTGCCTTGACCAGACCAGTGCAGGGTTTTGAACTGGCGACCTCAGTGTTCCCAGGTCGACACTTTATCCACTGCGCCACCACAGGTCAGGCTAAAACAGTGAACTCTTGATCATGCCCTCCCTTGCGTAAAGGATTTAAATGTTCTATTACCTTCACTTAGGTGCCAGAACTTTGGCTTGATGTACAAAACCCATCACATTATTGCTTCTAGCTACTTCCGTGATGGCGAACCTATGACACGCGTGTCAGCACTGACACGCATGGCCATTTTCGATGACACGTGGCCGCATGCAGCCACATACCAGAGAAGTATGGGGCTGCATGCTGAGAAGGACATTTCATCCTTGGCTTCTGCACAGTCAGGTGCAGTAGCCTAGGATAAAACATTTGCTATAGCCTGACCAGGCGGTGGCGCAGTGGATAGAGCATCAGACTGGGATGCGGAAGACCCAGGTTTGAGACCCCGAGCTCCCCAGCTTGAGCGCGGGCCCATCTGGCTTGAGCAAAAGCTCACCAGCTTGGACCCAAGGTTGCTGGCTCCAGCAAGGGGTTGCTTGGTCTGCTGAAGGCCCGCGGTCAAGGCACATGTGAGAAAGCAATCAATGAACAACTAAGGTGTTGCGACGGCAATGAAAAACTAATGATTGATGCTTCTCACCTCTCTCCGCTCCTGTCTGTTTGTCCCTATTTATCCCTCTCTCTGACTCTCTTTCTGTCACTATACAAAAAACAAACAAACAAAAACCAACAAAAAACCCCACATTTGCTGTAGGGTAGACACTCTGTGTCAGAGGTCTGTAGGACAAAACAACAGAACTCCGGCACAGATCGTCTAGTTCGGGGACTTCTGGTTAGGCCGTTTTTCTCGAACTGACACACCATCTGAGTTATGCTCAGTTTTTTGGCGAATTTTGACACACCAAGCTCAAAAGATTGCCCATCACTGAGCTACTTCTTTAGGCACATGCTTTCTAATCTCAGCCATACATAGTAGCCCACCTGCTGGTCCCATGAGTGTACCATATGCTTTTGTCGTTGTGCCTCAGACTGAAATTATCTTCTTTCTTCCCAACTTTTTTTCCAAGATTCGGGTTTGATGTTCATGATGCCTTCTCTGCCTTACTCAGATAGTCTTAAGTGCCCTTTCTTTGTGTTCTTATAGCAACCTATGTACCTTTGTTTTCTATCTCAAATGGACTTTCAGAAATTATGATAAAACTTGCTTTAATAAAATATATATTACCTCAGCAGCTTATCATAATTAGCATCTACTTTCATAATTACAGCCAAAGCAAAGACAAGTACTATATTATGATGATTTATTTTGTGAAGTTTTACAGCACTTGTCATTGAATAATCTAGTCTTCGAATTTAATTTGATTTCAGTGTATCCTTTGTGAGTGACTATGAGTTTCTAAGTTTTTTATTTTTCTCTCATGTTGCTGTCTTATTTCCTTCCCTCTTTTAGAGCCTGATTTTATTCAAAGAAATTATAATATACTCTATGACATGCACCAAAGCTATTTCTCAACATTTCAGTTTATAAAACTATTACTTTCTATGTATTTCTGTGGTTTTATAGTAGATATATGCAAATATTAGATCTTTTTATTTTATTACTCATTTATTGATTTCATTAGGAAAAATGTTAATCGCAGTAATTAAAAATTAGAAACATAAATAAGCCCCATGTAGAACTTACAGTCTAATAGAGGTTAAATAATAGTGTGCATTAAGGTAACAATTAGAAAAGATCTTTAAAAGTCTTTTTATAAAATGCATGGTTATTAAGCTTCAGATCATTCCATTCAAATAGGTCTTTCCTGTCAGTACTTTATTCATTCAACACATGTTTATTGATTACATGTAGTGTGCTCAGCACTCTGCCAAGTGTAAGAGAAGCAACTGTGAGCACAATCAGATCTTACACAATGATGGGAAAGACAGAATATGCAAAGCATCAAACTTAAGTTATAGTTCTGATCACTCTTACCAAGGCTAGCTATGTATATATTGTTATTTAGTTTCCTAAAAGGAGCATTTAATTTTTGTTGTAAAGATCAGGGAGAGCCAAGATGTGAAAGAAGAGTAGATACAAACGAGGGAAAGATCATTCTGAGCTCAGACCCTGTGGCATAGATCTATAAAAGGCAGAAAAGCTCAAAATATTAGCTGCTCCAAGCTAACAGAGGCTGTGGTGGAGAAAGCAGAGAAAGTAATGGAGCGGGAAGAGTCTGGAGAACTAGACAGGGGAATGAAACACTCTGGCTCTTGGAGGTCTTATTAAGGGCTTGATCTTAAGAGCAATGAGTTTATTTTAAGAGCCATTGAAGTAGAGAAGGACTCAGATTGTATTTACATGTTGAAGCCTTAATTTGGCTCCAGGGAAGAAAAGGTATTTAAGAGCTTTGGTAGGTCCTGGTGGGACTTAATAGAAATGTGATCTGGGATGGTCGCCGGCCCGCAGAGATGGGGATGAATAGATTGATTTGAGGAATTTGGGGGAGGCCTAGAGGACCCAAAGGGAGGTGCCAAGGATGACGTTTCTTACTTTTCGTTATTCATTGAAATTGGAACAGTAGGTAAGAACAAGGTTTGAAGCACCATTAAATTAAGCCCAGGGCTCTTGAATTTGAGAAAGTTCTGAGATGTTTATGTATTAAATCTATCCATGGCAGCAATAGGTAGGAATATTAGAAATATGAAACTTGATCTCCGTTTTAGAGATTATAATCTCATTGGGGACATGAGGTACAGACACAAAATATTTAAATGGCACCTGCACTCAGAACTTCATCTAGTAAGTAATACACAAGGTCTAGAATGTAGCCCCTCACCCAATATCCTTTTTCATTTAATATAACATTTAGTTAATTATTTAAACTCAATTACCTGGCATTTTATCTTTGAAGTCTATTAAAATATCAATTTAATTATTGGAGAGGAATAAACTTAAATTATGAATAAAAATTATGAAAAAGTATATATACTTTGTATTATTTAGTGAGATATAAAAGTTTCTATAAAAATAGTTAAACCATATATCTGAATATAAATGTTCATTACTGTATAGGATATGTTTTGTTAAAGTGCTGATTGATGTTAGATAAAAAGGAAATTCCAGGAAGTCACGCCAGGTTTTGTAAGCTCAGCAATTCTCTAATACAGTCCTCTGCAAAAACAGGCTTATACGTGGTACAAACAAGGTGATGGGTTCTGTTCTGAATGGAATTGTTGGACCAGAGATTGGAAGAGCAGGCAGGATTTGTACAGGCCAAGTTTAAGCAAGAGCACTTTCTATTTCTATAATAGAGGGTCCAAAAGGATTCTGGAATAAGAAGATCTCTTCAAGGTCATCCCAGAAGGACTCGTTAGTGAGGAGGTAGAAGAGTGGGTCAATATCATGCCTTGTTTACAGAGCAGTGCCAATGCCCCGGCTTTTGAAAAATAGGACTTTGTTTTCAAGTGATAACATGAAGCTGTTTTGTCAATTCTTGCGCAGGCTCCCGTCTTCGTCAGGAAGATTTTCCACCTCGCATTGTTGAGCACCCTTCAGACCTAATTGTCTCGAAAGGTGAACCTGCGACTCTGAACTGCAAGGCCGAGGGCCGCCCCACCCCCACCATTGAGTGGTACAAAGGCGGAGAGAGAGTGGAGACGGACAAGGATGACCCTCGCTCCCACCGCATGTTGCTGCCCAGTGGATCTTTATTTTTCTTACGAATAGTTCATGGACGGAAAAGTAGGCCGGATGAAGGGGTCTATGTCTGTGTCGCAAGGAATTACCTCGGAGAGGCTGTGAGCCACAATGCATCGCTGGAGGTAGCTAGTAAGTAAAAATGGGCTTTCTGTGTTTCCCGGGGGATGGCAGACTGGGAGTGTTTGCCTTGATGATGACAATTAAAAAATCAAACTGGTATTATAGCCTTTACCTGAGGAAAAACTCTAGCTTTGTATATGAATGCAATCCACTCTTTCTTGAATTTTCTGTACGGCGGTCCTCGGGTTATCATACAGTTCCGTTCCTATGACAGTGATACAACCTGAACTTTGATGTTAGTCCAAACACACTGTAGCCTAACCTAAATCACTTTCCTATCCTAGTACAGTTGTAAAATCATCATCTAGAACATAAAAACACAACTAAGCCACAGAAAAAGAATACTGCATATTCTACTACGCACAAACTAGTTCTGCAGCGTGGTCTGTAAGTATGACGCTAATGGTGTAAGTCCAGACACGTCTCAAATTTGTTTAAGTCTTTATGGGAGTGAGCGCCATAAACTCAAAACGTTATATGTCGTAATTGTTGAACTATTTTACTTTTCTGATTTGTGGCTGTCTTCTGGCGACCATTTTCACCAACATTGGTGCATTGCCCTCCATTGTGGCTTTCAAATATATCGAATATATTTTCCTAAAAAAATAGTGTGGGATATCTTTGATTTGTCTTCATTAGAAGGAATATTTTCAACTGCTATTGTGAGTTTTTAGGTTTTAAACTGTCTCTAATTCTTAGAAATCTGTTTTACTTTTGGTAAGTTATATCCACAGATGCTTATGACTGTGCCTCCTACTTTATTATCTTGGCTACTGTAGTTCACCCTGGGAAGAAAACATGTATGTCATCCTCAGGAAGTTCGCTTTCTTTCTGCACCTACCAAAGGCACACATCTGAAATTACCACAAGAAGGATTTGTTCACCAGTGATTAAATTGTTATTTCTAGAGTCTAGATGTGTATTATATTTGAATAAAAATTGGGCTTCTTTTATTTTCAATAATCATTTAAGACGTAGCCAGAAAGTTTCATTCCTTTGAGAGAATTGCCCTGTGTATATGTATATAAGACAGAAAGTGAAAATTTATAGGAATTGGAGAGATAAATAAAATTTATATCTAATTTATTTTAAGCTTATATACAGTGTGTCCATAAAGTCATGGTACACTTTTGACTGGTCACAGAATAAAAGTACACCATGACTTTACGGACACACTGTATAATTACATGGGAACCTCTATGCATAACAGTGTATATGTTTGTATGATGATTGATAGCTTCCTTGTTATAATTTGTGTTCAAGATTTTAATTAAATAATCAGTTTCCTTAAGCTCTAGCATTGTCTCCAACATTCAATTAAAACTTGAATGTATAAGATCACAAATAATTATAAGATTATAGACATACAAAAGAATTTAGAGATAGGTTATTTTAGCTTAATCCTATTATTAATGTGGAATCAGCCACTGAAAAATTAGATCATTTGATCACACTTAGAGTGATGAACTTAATTTGAGACAGAATGCTAAAGATGTTTTGATATCACCATAAAATTTAAAAATAATAAAAAATTATTTAAAACTATGTCAAAACTAGGCATCTGCACTTTTAAAAACATTTACTTGAAACTCCTCTATTATAGTTAATTGGTAACAAAATTATTGTACTTTCTCATATTGCCTTGATTTTTGCTTCTGTTCTTAGAGCTAACTCAGTGAGATTCAGAAAATCTATAATCACAACAAATTGCTATTTTTTTTTTGTTAAGCCAACACTAAATGTAGAACAAGCAAAAGAAGTTTAAGGCACCACTTATGAAAGACATACACTACCTTTTGTTAAAGTCATTTTTCAAGTAATGAAATGAGCACCTTTTTTACTCTTGACATATTTATATTTAAGATTATTTCCTGGAGAGATACATTTAATTTAACATTTGAGAACAAATTTAGAGAATCAGGAAAGATGATGTGAATGACATAGGCCAACTGCTATATGTGGGGTATAAGAAACTGAAGAAGGGAAGGGAAAAAGCTATTGTTCATTCTCTGGAATTATAATTACTTATAAATGAAGTGTGTGCCAACAGAAATATCAAAGGTCCTCTTATGTTTCTGTGCTATTTTCTACTCTGCTTGTATCCTTATTATAGTCAGAATTTAAAACAATGTTTGTAGACTTTAATAGAAGATATAAATGCTTACCCTCTAGATCTTTCTTTTTAAAACATCTCTAGTTTTACCTTAAATGACCAAAATATCCTTAATGTACTAGGATTTAGAGAGCTGTCTTTTCTAATCTGGCTTTGGTATTTATATATTAAAAAACACTGTAAGTTTCCATGCTGTAGCAAAAAATAAGATTTCCTTCCTTTCTGTAGCAGCATAGTGTTCCATTGTGCAAATATACCATTCAGTTAAAAAAGAAATAAAAAACAGTATAAGTTTCTAGTTAAGTTCTCTTTCTAAGATAGATATTTTTTTACCTTGAGAATTCATTATGAATAAAGCTCTTCTCGTCTTAGTCATCAAATATATCATGAAACTGAAAACAGACAAAAAAATCATTATATAACATTTACCAGTAAAATATTCAAATACGAAGTCACTTAATGGTACACAATTCACAAATTTTAGTGTCATGAACTTCATTATGCCTCCAAAATGTTTTCAAGCACCAGAGAAAAATACTACAATTTACAGATTAAAATTTAATAAAAGTACTTTGTAAAAATACTTTAAAATCATATTCAGCAATAATTCATATATGTGAAAAGAGAGTAACTTCAGATATTGTATATTTATCAAATATAGTCTGAGGTCAATAAGGATAATTTGATGCTAAGGATCTTATTGGTGGTAATAATAATTATTTAAAACTTTGCAAAAAGTTTAAAGAGTATTTTCTTTTAAAAAGTTTTATATTGATTTAATTATAATAAGTAAAAGCATGCTTTTATTCTGATACATTGTATTTTTTGAACACAGGTTATATGGAAAAAATTACGTACTTTGAAGTTAAAATGGGTCTTGTGTGTTTAAAAAAATTTACAAACCAGTATATTCATGCTTCAGCACATTACAAATAGATAGGGAGTAATTGAATTCACGTATATTTCAGTTATATATTTTAGGCTGTGGTAGCTGTTCATTTACCATTTTTAAATGTGTTTGCATCCTTAAATAAAAACCTTTCTGTATGTTACATAAATAATCGATGACAAAAGCCGGAAAATATTGGTCATATTTGATGTAGGTTAAATCTATGAAGTACTATTTCAGTTTGGTTTTATTCATTTTCCTGGAGAATGTACTTTTTTTTTTTTTTTAATTTCCTTAGTGTAGGTGTCAGGAGTTCATTGAGTGCTATCCCTATTCTCCCCAAAGGCTCAGACACAGGAAGGCAAAGATTGCGTCAAATTTCTGAGTGAAGCTATAGCCCAAAGTAAAAGCATTTAGGAAAGTGTCCGTAGGCAGCACAGGTTTCACAGCATAGTTGTAGGTAATTCTTTTAACATGTATCTGTGTTTTATTTGCCTTTAAACCAAGTTTTACAGCTGTAACAACAACTGGATTTCTTGGTTCCTAACAATTGTCAATCTCTCAAACATTGAAAAAAAATGATATGCAGTGTCACATAAAATCTTTGTTTACGTACGGAAATGATCAATTCTTACATATCGTGTTTTTATTGTTTAAGTACATTTAAATAATGCACCAAAATAATTGTATTTAGTGGTAATTATTAGGATTTTTTTAATTTTTATTTAAATCTCTCTGAGAACCAGGTTAGACACAGTGTGTGCAGCCCTGGCCAACCTTTTGCTGCTGATCCTTGCAAGGTGGTCAAAAACTGTAGTCTTTATTCTTGAAAACTCAGTTTTGATGCAGTTAAATTTATTCATCCAAATATGAAATCTAAAAATTAGAATACTAAGAAGTATATTGGAGTCCTTATACCTAAAGTTTCTACCTGGAAATTTTGGAAGTTGACATGTGTAAAGGAAAATAATTCCTATTCACAAATACATTTTTTAAAATTTGTTTTCTAATTATTATTTCTCTTTGTAAACCAAGAATGTTAAATCTTGAGGGGGACCTTAAATTGGAACATTTAGGCAATATTGCTGTTTCTAAGATTTATAAAAGGTCACGACTATTCAGTTTCAAATCTGGCTTTTAATATGGTCTTGTAAGTTGTATTTTTTGGTTTATTTTGTATTCACTCTCTTTGAGGGTATACTAAATGTTTAGCAAAATAGTTATAGATCTATTTTATGTATCCAGCATTACCAATTATAAAATTCAGAACTCTGTTTTTATGCCAGACACCATTTTTCAACACAACTTATATTTAATAAGTAATTTGATGGGCAATTGCATTGAATTTTAAGGAAAATTAATTTGTACCTTGACCCTTCTGTTTTCCATTGTGGAATCTGGCTCTCTACGTCATCTGCCAAGCAGTGCACAGTCAGCATATGGCTGTTTGCTCCTATTTAAGCTGTTTTCTCCTGAGGAAGAGGCGTTCCCTTTAGACTAGGCAGACATCTGTTGGCTGTCTTAGCAGCAAAATCACAGAACTGTCTTTCTT
Organism: Rhynchonycteris naso; assembly: GCA_037038555.1. NCBI lineage: Eukaryota > Metazoa > Chordata > Mammalia > Chiroptera > Emballonuridae > Rhynchonycteris > Rhynchonycteris naso. The sequence goes on from CM073002.1 coordinate 94,629,168, forward strand.
GAAAAACATAGATTATTTTTTCCAATGAATCAAAGATTAAATTACCCCACATTTTATTAACTGAAGTGCAAAATAATAGTCCTTACTTTGAAGTGAATGTTCGTATTTTGAAGTCATGTTTTCTTATACCTTTCAACACATTATGACCTTCTGCTGGTATTAATACTACACAATGCTCCTTAAAGTGCTTTCAAATTTGAATTATCCAATTTTTCTCATTTGGGTGAAATGAGAAAGTGAACTGACCATGTATGCTAAGTAGTCATGTATGTGCCCTAGGTACAATGGAAAGAAATATTATTCCTGGAAGTGAAATGGTTCATAGAAGCAGGAGGGACTAGGATATGCCATTATATGATAAAATATTTAGATTGCATATTAATGCACACACACATACACACATTGTTCCAATTATCTTTGAAATTGAACATTTTATATTAAATTGCATGCCTAAACTATTCCTTGCTTCTTCTACTTAGTCTTATTTTTTAAAAAAGCATGCCATTTCAAGTGCATTGACAAGATTCTAAAACATTTTTATGTATCTTATTTTTGTTTTTTATAATTAAAGAAAAACTTTTAAAGGCTCGTGTAGTATAACGACTCTAATATCTTTTTACTTTCTTGTGCACGTATGTTCTAAAATTCACTGAATCATTGTTCCAAAATTATTTCGTGATTAAATGAAATAATGTATGTGAAGTATGTAACAAAGTGGCTGGCACAAAATTATAAATCATAAATCTTAGTGCCGATGCTGTGGTTTGCACTCCTTTTTTCTCTTTAGCTCCAGTATAGCTAGACACAGGATTATTATACAGAAGGGATTTGCTGCTTGAGACTTCAAAAATTGAGTCAGTTCTGACTTCATTATGAAGTTGAAGATATGTGTTAATATACTAAAACTTAAGTGCTTCAGTATTAAATTTTATTAAATTAATGTCTGGTTATTGAAAGCATGTATTGAATATCTTAATTCTATTTTGAATTAATATCAGCAGTACGAGAAATTTACCTTTAAATATTCATTGCTAACACTGGACATGCAAATAGTATTGATTGAAATCATTTTTGTTTAAAGAACACATAAAAATTATTTTCAAAAATTTTGCTGTTGGGATAACATATTTTTCTTTTTAAATTTATAAGTTTATTCACAAAAATGCAATATTGCTAAGTTTCATGATGTGATAATATTTACTAAAATCTTTAGTTTTTACAATCATTGGGAACATATTCTTTTGTTGCTGACTGCTCAGTCAGTTCAGGCTCCTGTCAAAAGGATACCATGTCCTGGGTGGCTTACACAGCAAACATTTATTGCTCACAGTTCTGGTGGACGGAATACAGAGTTCAGGCTGCTCGTATGGTTGGTGTTGGTGCGAGTGTTCTTCCGGGTTTTCCCTCATGGAGAAGAAACACTGATTCCCTTTTGCTTTGTAAGGATACTAACCCAAACATGGTGAATTCATCTAAGCCTACCTCCCACAAGACCCACCTCCAGATGCCATCATATTGGCCATTAAGGCTTCAACATATGAATATTTGAGGGGACACAAATATTCATTCCATAGCAGTACCTTTTTGACAGTTATTTTTCACTTGTTATTGGGTTTCTATCATTATTTCATCATCTTAAGTAACTAAGAAATAAAGTCAGAAAATCAGGAAAAAGATCATGAAATCACAATGATGTAAGTAATATGTCCATCAGACCACTTGCTGCAGCCAAGTAGCAGATGTCATTTTTGTTATAAGTTAAGTGTAGACATCATGTCTTCAGGTAAACGTGGTGTGAAATCTGTATTTGTTGGGATAGGAAGAACAAACATCTTTTGGATACCTCCTTAAGAGAGAAGACAGCTGTCCTTTTTTTCTGAAAGCTCATAAAAATTCTTTACATTTTTTCTGTCTTTTCAAAGAGCATTTAATCTGAAATATAAAGGCAAAAAGCCATATTCCATAATCTATGTAAGAGATGGTTGGAGCAGTGGGTGCGAGGAGAAGATGGGAGTTTCCATGGGGATTTTAGCAGAAAATGACAAATTTGCTGACCATGTCACTGTGGATGTTAGAGGATGAGGCTGTGTCAGAGAATGCACTGCTTATTCATGAAAACTAACAGGGTACATTCTATCTTAAAATACCCTTAGTTAAACAATTAAATTTATAGGCTCAAGCGAGGTGTTCAGTTGAATTCTTAACTAGGCAGACTTTTACCGTTTTTCCTGCATTTCATGTAACTGTTACCTATTCATCTTTAGCAAATTTGTGGAAAGATCTTAGAGTTAGGGACACATTATACACTTTCTTTCCTTTACTCCCAATCATAGCTTAAGAAAGATGATTAATAAGCTTATAAAGATTTATTTTTAAATAACTTTGAAAAACTTTATTTTATTTCTGATTATAGAACTAGTATGTGTTCACTGTAAAACACCTTGAGAATACATACATGCTTTTGTTACCTCATTACCCAGAATTAGCTGCTGTTGAAATTTTGGTAGATATCCTTCTTAGATAGTCTAACATTTCTATATGTTCTCTAGGGGAAACCATTTTAATAGTCCACTTTTTTACATGATCAAAAAAAAAAGACATTGCATATGTTGGAACACATAGCTATGGCATAAAGACTAAATGGAAACATGAAAGCGGTTTCTGTCTGCTGGATATTATTAGATACACCATTCTGGGCCAGATTCAGTTCAGTAACCATGGGGTTCAAGGTTGTATAGTCCGTTACCAGTCTCATTAGCCACTCCTTTTATTTTCTCAAAAAGTAAATGGTGTTCCTATATGCTGAAAAATACTAAGATGACTATTTCAACACTTGTTGATGATTGGATATAAAGTCCCTTGAGGCTTCCAGAAAATCAATTCAGCGTAGTCATTTATGGGAAATTCTTGGCAATATCTTCTTGTATCAACAGTACCATCTTTAAAAAGTAACAAAATAACAAGGTGGCTCTGGTTATCTCTCAAATCTTTTCATCATATCGCTTCTCCTTTTAATCCTTCTAATTTATTTGTGATTAAATACTAGATGTCTTTCCCAAATTCACAGACTATCTTGAGAATCGTTGGTATTTACTTTAAAAGTTTTCTTCAGTGGCAAGCTTATTAAATAAAACATACCTAAAAGTTTTGAGTATAATTAATTTTGATTAATACAATATAAATGAACAAGCTGTCATTATCAATTTCAAGTTCTTTTGTGTCCGGTTAGAATAAACTACTACTGAATGTGTTAGGGACACAAGAATTTTTTCTGTCTTTGTTAGACAATGTGGACATTAAAAATGTTGTTTTTAAAATGCTAGAACTTAAGTAAAATTATGAAGAATGCCAAGATATAGTTTACCCAAAAAGTGTGGTAGTTTTTCCTAAATAAGTCTTTCTAGGCATCCTGCTTACTTCTGTCTACTCAGTGGTGAACAGAAAAGAAATAATTTCTGCCTTTATAGGACTTAAATATAGTGGGTGGGGTGAGGACTGAAAATAAACAACTGACATACAGTGACTTTATGCTTGAAAATTTTGGCAAGTGCCAAAAAAGGATCAGGGTCAAGCTCAGAGCTAAAATGCATGTGGTTGTTTCTAAGGTGCATAATAAAAGGAAAAGCATTTCAATCAAAAAGAACAGTGCATCTAAAAGGCCACGAGAAAATAATAGTCTTGAGCAATATCTAAGAAAATGAAAAATGACTAACATTAGTAAGGAAAATAGCTAGAGGGATAGTTGGGAGTTAGATCATTCATGGGCTATAACCAGGTAAATGATGTTTAATTGTATGTTTAGTACAGTGAGAGCCACAGGGGCGTTTTAGGCAGTGGTGGAGGTGACATGACATGATTTACATTTTGCAGTATCACTCCTGTGATGATACTTGAGTATTACCTGTGTAGAGAATAAGTTGCAGAGATATTGGGGACAACTAATTAGGAAGCTATGGCAGTATTGCAGCAAGGAGATGGTTCTAGTTTCGAGCAAGTGATAGTAAAAGATAGGTAGAGAAATGCAAGGATTAGAATTGGAGATTGGCTTAATTTTGGAAGGTGAGAGTAGAGGTCCATATTTTACAAAAGATGCAATTATTGGTAATGACAAAGTCGAGGTCAAGTCTATGATCATGCCAGTGGAATTGAGGATTTGTATTAATTATGTCAACTTCGAATGGTTAATGGTAAATTAAAATATTCCAGCCCATCGCAGTCCCAAGAAATTGCACTTCTCTTCAGCCTGGAATGTGCTTCTCTTCCTGTTCCATTGGTCAGTCCCTCACAGTTAACTCAAGGGTCACCTTTACAATCGTCCTAGGACCCAAGTGCCTAACATTATTCCTGGCACATAAGTAAGATGTCCTAACATGTAACTTGGGTTTTTTTTTATTCCATGTGTGATGAGCATCATGCCACTTCAAGGAATAATCTAATAAACACTTTCACTTATTTCTATAGGACATACAACCACTTTGTAAGATCAAGCAGTTCAAATAATCTCAAACCCTCATTTGACAGTACAGTACTTAGAATGTAGTCTTTGGGTACTGTTTCCAACCTGGAGGTCTTTCTGTCTTTTCTTTCTTTTCTTCCTCCATTCCCTCGCTCCCTCCCTCTCTCTCTTCCTCCCTTTCTTCCATCTTCCCTCCCTCCCTCCCTCTCTCTCTTCCTCCCTTTCTTCCATCTTCCCTCCCTCCCTCCCTCCCTCCCTCCCTCCCTCCCTCCCTCCCTCCCTTCCTTCCTTCTTTCCTCCCTTCCTTCCCTCCTGAAGATAAACCTTACTCAAGATACATAGCTTACTTCTGATAGTACAATACTCCTGTGAGTTCCTTTTACATTCTCATAAGAGAAGAATTAGCTCTGCAGATGTAGTGACACCCTCAGCCACCCCTCAGTAACATAAGCCTGTGTTTATGACCCTAATGACTAGCTAACATGAAAAGAAGGGGGTTACATTCCCTGACTGATAAGGAAACAATTCCTGTTGACAGTACTATAAGTGGTTTTCTGAAGTTCCCCAGAGACATTTCACATATGCATCTTTACTTTCTGTTTTTCTTTCTGGATAGGGAGAGAAAATACGCAAAATAGGTACTAAGTAAAGCAGAATTATTTGCATTTTTTAATTTTTCCAGTAATCCATATACTATCTAAATCTGTTTTCATAGTCAGTGGGTTTATATTTAATGAAGTAAATATGACTAGGCATAAGGAGAAATTATAGCATGTAGTGTTTTAAATTCCTCATTATATGCTTAGCTCTGGTCTACGGTTGATGAAATAAATTGTTTAATAAAAGCTTAGGTAAAATAAGATATAAAAGCTGGGAATATAGATGCTGCAATAACTAGGTAAGACAGGGGTGATAAGCACTGTTGTGTCTGGTGCTGTGGGGGAAACACACAGGTGTGGGAAGGACTAGTTCTACCACAGGCAGCAAGCAAGTGGAGGCTCCTACTCAAAATACGGACCATGGACCAGCAGCATTGGATTCACCTGGAAGCGTATTAGAGATGCTGAATGTTGGACTCCCCTCCAGACCAACTGACTCAGAAACCATGCTTCAGTAATGTTCCAGGGTCACTCATACACAAATTCAAGTTTGAGAAGCACAGGTGTGCATTGTTCTAAACTGGTGGGCACAGACTCCTGCTCCGTTTTTAGAGCCAAACATAGCATTGGGAATGTGAGCCCAAGGTGCTTGGTTTCATTTTTTGTCTTTTTTTTCTTTCTTTCTCTCTCTCTCTCTCTTTCTTCCCTCCCTCCCTCATTTCTTCCTTTTTTTTTTTTTTTTTTGAGAAGTGGATAAAACATGATTTTCAGTGAATTGTCCTGGGTTTCTAAAACGGTGACGAGTAGGGCAGGGTAGTGTGTAGGAAGGGACAAGGAAGTACTGGCCAAGACTGCAAGCCAGGGGCAGAAATGGAGAGAGACCCATAGTGAAAAAAAAGCCCAGGAGGAACCCAGAGGGAGACACATCCTGAGGGGGGAGAGACAGACTATTCCTCTCACTTGTATTTTAAATGGTCTCAAGATCATTTGTTACATTAAGAGTTTCAGAGCAAAGGATTATATAGCATCCACCATCCATATCCTTTACATACATCAAGATATGCTAACACAGAGTTCTAACTTTTATTTAAATCCTATGCTATATCATGTCTTTCATTTTATATTCTACGTGATAAGAGAGAAGCCGTTATTATTATTATTTTTAATATAGCGCCTCATGTTTGAAGGTCGTTAGGAGGTGGGACCTAATTTTGAATAAAATATACCTGATGTCTAATTTGGGTTTCTGGGTATAATAAAACAGTTTCTAATCTCAATCTCTTAGTATCTGAGGTGGAAATTGTTTGCATTTTAAATTGTGTTGTATCTAACCTGAGGTTTAAATTGGAGTTTTCATAGCATGTATGACATTTTATCCTTGTCAAGAGAAATAAAAGTTTATGACCAAGTTATTTAGTATGCCTGAACGGGGGCATTTTAAATCTTATTCAGTAAATTATGGAGTAAAACTTATAAGAAATGCCAGAAAGTTAATAGAAAATGGGAAATGGTGCCACTCCTCTAAAGGATTTAGATTGTCCTAGTTCTCTAACTCCCTTACCCTGTGCCTCTTTACTAGATAATACTGTATTCTTTCTAGATTGAGTCACATTAAATTGCCTTTTATTGGATTCTTGCCTCAGTCAGACACCAGAAAATGGATTATGAGCCTATGTTTGAAGTAGGAGGACATTGAGAGCATTCTGATCCCTAACTCAGCACTTTTGAGAGTTTACGCAAGTGACTTTCTTTCCATTGTTCTAAAATGGAAGTGTAGGATAGGTTACTACTTTGTTGAATCTTGTTTTAGGGAATTCATGGAAAATGTGATTATAGAGTATTTTTATTTGGGACCAATTCAGGGGAGAAACTAGCAACCAGCCAAAATTCCACAGGTGCATAGAAGTAATTTTGTGGCCTGTGGACTCTGAACATGCTCTGAACCATTGCTCTTCCCACTGCTGGACTCACCTTTTGCCTAAACCACCAAAACTAAAAACTTGAAGAACATCAATTCTGTGGTCAGACTTTAAACATGAGTAGACAGTTTCTTAATATTTTTGTTTTTCTTTCTTTCTTTTTTCTTTTTAATAACGATTATCAGTTAGGTATCTATATGTTCTCCATAAAATCTTTTTTTTTTTTTTCTGAACAATGTTGGTTATAATTTTTTAAGCCTCTCAAAATTTAAATCATCAATCCCAGGTGAATAACAACATATTTCTATGACCTACTCTTAAGGACTCTAACAAGAGTTTGTGTTGTTTTAATCAAACGGGTTCTCTTAACACTGTACTATGTCTCTAGAGTAAATTGTAGAAACTCTTCATGATTAGTTACAATTAATTCAGTCATTAAATTAAAACATATTTTGTTCTCAACAAACTCAAATTTTTTCATTTAGCACAGTTCTATGATTTTGATGAATTTGCTTAACTTCTGTATGTTTCAGTTCCCTCATCTGTAAAATGAGATTAATTCTGTCTACTTTATAGAGAGTTGGAGAGGATTAGATAAATTTCTATGTATAAAGTGCTTAGAATTGTGCCTGGCCCACAAAGCACTCCATAAATGTTAGCTGCTCTATTGTATACTATTCATTGCACTAGGCATAGTATTAGTTTTATTCCTTCAATTTATATAGTCCCAAAGAATGTATCTCTTCAGTTCAAGAAAGTGAAGGCTGACAAACTAATGTCACATTTAGAGCTGCCCATCTGCTCATATACACTTGGATTTAAAATCCACATAGCAGTTGTGAAATGATAGGTATTCTTCCTATATCAGTAATTGGCATGTCTTTTATGATGAACATAGTTTTGAGGTTTTATAAAGCAAATGTTATTGGCATTAAAGACTTCATTGTGGAATTTCTTAAAATATGTTGTATTGAATTGGTTCTATGAGCGGTTAAAATTAATTTGGAAATAGATCTATACGCCAACTCCAAGTTTAAATATATTTTTTGTTCCTGTAAGACTTCAGAGCTTTAAAATAATGAATAATAAGACACTTGAATAGAGAATCTAAGTTACTATAATACCCACAGACTCTTTTTCAGAAAAAAATAATTGTTTTCTCAGAAAATATTTTGGATAAATGTTAATATTCTGTAGCGGTGGGTAGTCACACAATTTCAAAAGGATATGCATCAGCTTCAGGTGTGTGGTTAACTTCATGGTTCCTTTGTTTTATGAACATAAGAGTAAGAATGTAATATACTACTCCATTTCTATTTTTAGTTCCAGAAAGGAGTTCTTCTCTTACATTAATGTATTGAGGGCAATAACAGGGATTCAATTAAACCCATTCAAATTTCCAAATGTAGGCAATTCATATATGGTGCTTTACCAATCGTTGCAAAGAGGTACTTAGCACTGTGTGTGGCTTTACCCTTCCCTCCCACTAATATTCTATTACTCTTAATAGCCTTGACCACAGATTTCTAAACTTTGCTGTCTATGATTAGTATAGTTTATCACTTGCAAGTATTTGACACAGTTGATCTTCTTTTTGAAATACTGCTTTCTCCGAATTTCATGGCACCCTGCTAGATTGGGATTGCATCCTCTCGTATGTAACCAAAGTCGGGCAATTTAGCCAGATATGTTTAAATTGGATTCTGGGTGAAGGCTATTCAACAAAAGCATGGTGGCTCCAAGAAGCCATCAGAACTCCAGCTCCCTTGTTTTCTGTCCTGCCAACCTTAGCATGTGGCATTCCTCCCTTGGTATACATACAGATACGCACACGCACGCAAACACACACACACCAGGAAACTTATAAATATCCTGGAAGTCTCACCAAGTAGAATTCTATTACAACTCATTGGCTGGAACCATGTCACCTGGCAACTCTGTGTTTCAGATGTGCTTGGAGAGATGCATTTGTAATTGGTCCATTTCTCCTCCAAACAAAAAATTGGTATTTTGTTGAAAGGAAGAACAGAGAATGGATATTTCATAAGAGGTAACAAGGTCTGCCACTTATACGCCATTGATTTTCTTCTTATTTACTTGGCTGAGTCTTTCTTGGCCCTTAGCTGAACTTTTCCTGTTCCTGATGGGTTTCCTCTCTCTTTGCTCTGTGGCGTGACTGCCACTCTGTATTCACTTACCAGTGCTGCCCTGATTTGCTCCCCATTCTCTTATCTCTAGCCTAGACCTCGACACCCAGCTCCATTTGTAATACCTCCAGCTCAAATGTCCACCGTGAGACTTACCTTCTTTTCCAACCCTCCCTTTCCTCTAGTATATCCTAACTGGGAAAAGGGTATCGTCATCCATCCAGCCCTCAGACCAGAAATCTGAGATTGACACTTTGCTCCTCTTTTTTTCATCTGTTCACATCAGTTGATCATCGGGTCTTGCTGATTCTTTTTTCCTGAAAAGCTTTAGAGTTTTCCACTTATCTCTGTCCCCCCTGCTAGCCTTCTCATTAATATCACTGTCCCCTCTTACCTAGACGGCTGTCATTCTTCTTTACAAGGGACAATGTGACCTGCCTTTCTTGCTTGCTCACTCAGAGATTCTCAATTGCTCCTCGACTATGAACTCTGTGAAATGACTGGTGAGGACCCCTGTGAGTCTGGTATTCTAGCCTAGAACTCTTGCTCCCCTGGCCCTCTCCCACTGACTTGGAAAAACTGCCTATGTGTTATGTCAAGCTCCTCACCATCACTTCCTCCAAGCCTCCTTTTCTCCGTATTTCCCCCTTTCACCATCACAAGTCAGAGTGAACCTTGCCCAGAGAACCCTATACCCCTCGTAGTGTCCAGTTTCTCTATTGCAATTCATTCCTTTGTCTGTATTTCCCACTTCCTGCTAAACACTGTCCTGTAAGTTGCAGGAACTAGTGCAGGTCACAGAGGGGTGTTATTACTGAATTTCTGTCCCTAAATTGATCCCTTCCAACTAATAGTGATGGGAAAATAAGCATTTTTCTTTATATTAGAAGATGCTATTGTACAATTTGGATATTTTGTTTCTCCAGTTGAAATGAAAGGTTTCATAAATCATTGAAAATTTTCTGCCTGATCTGATTTATCCTTCAGATCTTTTCCTATTTACTTAAAGCTTATTTATATATATTTTAAAATTTTTGATTGATCGTAGAGGGAGAGGAAGGGAGAGGCAGAGAGAAACATTAGTTTGTTCCTTCACCTGTCCACACATTCACTGGTTGATTCCTGCATGTGCCCCGATCATGGATCATACCCACTACTCTGGTGCATCAGGATGGTGCTCCAACCCACTTAGCCACCTTGCCACGGCTTCATTTGTTTTCCTATTTAGAAACAGTTAATGTTTCTGTATAAGTTACCTTAGTTAGAAATCAAGTTTATGCACATCTCAGATAATCTTTCTAAAAAGAGCTTCAAGCCTGACCTGTGGTAGCGCAGTGGATAAAGCACCGACCTGTAATGCTGAGGTCGCTGGTTCGAATCCCTGGGCTTGCCCAGTCAAGGTACATATGGGAATTGATGCTTCCTGCTCCTCCCCTCTTCTCTCTCTCTCTTTTCTCTCTAAAATGAATAAATAAAAAATTTTTGAAAAGAGCTTCAAGTACCATATTAATTTACCTAACACTACATTCTGATCATTAGCTCAGATTATAAAACCTAATAATATATCTTAAATAAAATAAAATTTTATAATTTATGGTAAGAAGTGGATACTATGCATGGATATTCAAAAAAGTATATATTGATATACATCAATAGGAATTTCCCCCCTATGTTAGATAAACTAAGTGGAACTAACTTTTTTATTAACAATTATACTTAATTGTGTAGTGTAAAATTATATTCCAATGTTTGTTCTAATAATCTAACATACATCAATTGAGTACAGATCAAAGGCATGATGACATAGAATCTGTCCAAAAAATTTATAATTCCTACTTTTATAATGTTAAACTTAAAAATTAATAGAATGTAAAATTTTGTTGTAATTTTTTTTTTGTGTGTGTGTATGTCAGAGAGAGAAAGAGAGAAAGAGGAAGAAAGGGAGAGACAGGAAGGGAGAGAGGTGAGAAGCATCAACTTGTAGTACTGGCACTCTAGTTGTTCATTGATTGCTTCTCATATGTACCTTGACCGGAGGTGGAGGTGGGGGCTCCTGCCGAGCCAGTGACCTCTTGCTCAAGCCAGCAACCATGGGATCATGTCGATGATCCCATGCTCAAGGTGGCTACCCTGTGCTAAAGCTGGTGAGCCTGCATTCAACCTGGTGACCGCGGAGTTTCGATCCTGAGACCTCAGCATCCAGAACCAGCACTCTATCTGCTTTACCACCACTGGTTAGGGCTGCTATAAATTGTAATATTAATATTTTAAAATATAAATATTTTATATAAATATAGAATAATCATTTGAATCTTAAGTGTTTGAATATGTTAGAACATTTTTTCTGTTTTTGCTTGAAGTAAAACATAAAATTCAGACCTAGAAGGACATAATCCTTGACACTGATAACTACTTCTTTTGATTGACTCAGTCGTATGACAACCCTTTTTTTCATAAGTTACAATACACACATAAATTTTTGAAATATTTTATGTGTTCTATGGATTTATAGTTCAAAAAGTTATTCTAATGTTCTAAAGAATGTCTCATTTAAGTTTTCTTTAGATTTTTAAAACATAATGTTGAAACATATGGCTTATTTTTATAATTTTGGATAGGAAAAATATGAACAAAAGAATCCAATTCCTGCATGATCAGGCAGTGGCACAATGGATAGAGCATCGGACTAGGATGCGGGAAGACCCAGGTTCGAGACCCTGAGGTCACCAGCTTGAGCGCGGGCCCATCTGGCTTGAGCAAAAGGCTCGCCAGCTTGGACCCAAGGTTGCTGGCTCCAGCAAGAAGTTGCTCGGTCTGCTGAAGGCCCACAGTCAAGGCACATATGAGAAAGCAATCAATGAACAACTGAGGTGTCGCAATGAAAAACTAATGATTGATGCTTCTCATCTCTCTCCGTTCCTGTCTGTCTGTCCCTATCTATCCCTCTCTCTGATTCTCTCTCTGTCCCTGTAAGAAAAAAAAAAAAGAATTCAATTTCTCAAAACAAGAAATCCCCTCCCTCTGCCTTACCATGAAGTGCAACAATTACTGTGATAATTAGCTTACAGTTATTATCGATTATTTTTCTTATACATAATTTATACTTCAGGTTGCCTTTATTCTTTAAAATGACAATGCATGAAATTTATTTGGTATAATTGTACTTTTGGTTACTATTTCATTTGAAATTATAGATTCCAATTTAGATGTAACTGTTAAAATTTTGGTGTTAAGTGTATATAAGAAAAGTTAAGTATTCAAGTCTTTATAATCACTCACTGTTTATATGATTAAATGGTTAAAAAGTACCATTTTTTCAGTTTCATAAATAATATTTTATAATGTATGTACACATATACATATGTGTATGTGTGCATACATATAATTCCTTCGTTTGGCTCGCTAATAGAAATGTTTAAAATTTGAAATATGGAATGTCCCCTCTCTTTAAGGAATTTAAGAAGGCTAGGTAATATCTCTGTAATGTTCCTTATAGAACTTGTAACTGTTTTAAAGGAAATATTTGCTGATTTGAAAACATAGGTTACTAATTCCACAGGTTAAGTCCTCACATGAGGGGACTGTTTCCATCTTTTCATTCAGATGTTTCCCGACCTTGGGTGGTCAGTTCATGATGAAAGCTCTTGAGCTCCTGATGCTCAGGCAGATGAAGTTGCCAAGGAACTAGACTTGGTGAGTGGGATAGGTGCTTTGAGAGAGAAGTAAGTTCTTCTGGACAAAAGACACTGTCTTCTTCCCCATCCCATTTTCAGTTATCCCCTGATAGGCTTTAGGTTTTATACAAAGGAGGATATTAATTAGACTTACACATCTCTCTCAAAGCTTGCTCTCCAAGTCAGCTTAAGTATCTGGAATCTGTCCATTGGTAATCTACAATTCTGTATACAGCCCCCAAGAAGGGAAGACCTTAGTTCCTTACAAACAATCAAAACAAACCCGCTTACAAACAAAAAGCGAAATAGGGCTAATATCCTTGAATGAGGATATATCATTTCCTGTAATATCAGTTCCATAAGGACAAGAACCGTGTCTCTCTGGACCACCGTTGATCTAGAACAGTGCCTGGTACAGAAAAAGTTTCCAAAATATTTGATGTATGGATGTTCTGTAAGTTTAACACTTTGAATTGATTACTGGGCCTTTTAAAATGACCTGTTAATGCCTCTTAACCTCTCTGATTTCATTTTCTTATCTACACATAGGCAATGCTATTTGCTTTCTTAGATAATAATTACTTAATTGGTAACTATTGGATAGCAATTTGGAAAGGTCAGAGATAGGCATTGTACAGATAAGTGATCAATGATATCTTAGTATCTGAGAGTCAGGCACTCGTTCAATAAACACCAATAACTAGAGAGAGAAGAGAGAAAGGAAGGAGAGGGAGAAACCCTTATATTTGATTTGCTCTGATGATCTATTATGCTTTTTTTCAATCTTTTCTTTAGAATTAATACTTTTTCTATGGGTATTTGTGTATGTTTGTTAATGTTTTACAGATTTAAATATATGTTTGTTCGTTTAATTTTAGCATGCTAATATGAACCGGCATGTCTGGGACAAATTGATGAGTCAGTGTAGGTCATAATTGTATGTGGCAAGGGTGAAGCCTGCTTCCAGAAGGCCCGTTCCTCCATGGTTTTTCCAGACATTTCTGCTTAGTGATGTATAGGGGTGGGGGAACCATTCCTGTGGAGGAGATTACAACTTGGTCTTTATTTCTGAAGGACACTTCAGCTTTAGTTTTAGATTGTATTCTCACACATGTATTCTGCTAACTAGCCTTACATGCTCTCCATCCTACAGAAACCTAGGCAGTCATTTATATAACTTATTTATCAGATTGCTACAGGTTTTATTTTTGCTCTTTAATATATGCTGTTTCTTCCTTTTATAGTTGTTTGAGAAATGTAACTGTTTATGACAGATCTTGTTCCCTGTTTAAAAGTGTGTTTTGTGCCAATAAACTGTTAAAAATATTGTATATAATTGTACTCATTTATAGCCTGCCACCGATAAACTTTTGTTTTTCATAATTGTTACTTTCCTAAAATTCTGAGTTTTTAAGACGTACACATATTTTTAGAACAATATTGTATTATTTCAGAGATATTTCACTTGGGGTGTTTATTGTACTACAGAGATCTTTCCAAAATGACCTGTATCACACTTGCCATCTAAAAAAACTATTCGTGTATCTGACATAAGTGGCTAATAAAACTGCTTAAGTTCTTTCCTGGCTGTTTGGAATCGCTGTAAGCACCATAGAGAGAGCACTTAGCTATGGAAATTATGTTTATATATATGGAGCACCCACATTGAACTTCTGATCACACTCAGAGGAAGAATACTAAGTTTTTATATTCAAGCTAACATAATGAATTTATTTCTACTTTCTATTTATATTGGAATAAATTAGGCTTTAGTAAAACTTAAGTACAGAATATAAGCTAAGTTTTTTGAAGTTGAAGAAGGAGTTGAAGTGAAAGGCCATGTTAATTGTAATAATAACCAGTATTTCCGAGCGTATACTATATGCCAGACACTGGTTTACATTTATTAATTTACTTAATCCTCATGAAAACTCAGTGAAACAAGTATTATTATTATTATTATTATTCTCGCTTTCTGGTAGTTTAAATTATTTTGCCCTTGCTCGTATACCCACTGTTATTTTGTTTCTCATGCTTAATAAGACCCCTTAATCATGAGAAATCCTTAATCCTGATAGGAAAACTTTAGACAAATTCATTTCATATATAAGACATTGCCTTTTCACAAAATAATGCCAAAGCTTGATACATTTGACCTCTTTTGATAAAACATAACTGTTAATATGTCAGTCAGTAGGTAAATTTGTATTTTCTATTTGTTTTCCTTATCCACACTTAATCATAGACAAGAACCATAAAATGTTAATATTATTGTACATGCAGTTCCATTTCACACATGAAACTCTTATCTTTTCATTTTGCCACAATCCACTGGTTCAAGACTGTATGTTTTGCATTTAGGATTACACTGTGGCTTGGTAGCTATGCATTGACAAATCAAGCTATCACAGGATCAGAACACTCAAAAATAAATTTCTCCTGTAAAATTTAGAATGAATTGAAGAAGGAGGTACATTAATAGCTGGCTTTTGTTTCTTTATTTGCCCTTACTGTCTTCTAAGAATATGTAAAAAAGTTAACCTGTATTCACTTAAACTTCCTCAACTAATTATGTGATAAGAAGGCAGAGTGGCTTTGAGTAAAGAAACATTCCTAATACAACCCCTTATAAGAACATGACCAGCATGTATAGGACAGATCAATACTTGGGATCTTCTGACATGACATTGGTAATCTTTTAAAGCCTAGAAATTGACAAGGCAATCCACTACGTAAATAGCCTGGAAGCCTAATGCTTCAGGTAGCTTGCAATGTGAACACAGTTTCACTTTTTCTTGTATTGATGAAGGTGCTCTTGTGTCACCTCTCTGTTAGGACCATCGGCTTTGATCCTACTTTATTTACACTTAATCTTGTTGTTTTATGCTGTCAAAGTCAATACTTAATTCTTTTTTTTAAATATTTTAAAAAATTTCTTTATTCATTTTAGAGAGGAGACACAGAGTGAGAAAGAGAGAGAGAGAGAGAGAGAGAGAGAGAGAGAGAGGGAAAGGGGGGAGGAGCTGGAAGCATCAACTCCCATATGTGCCTTGACCAGACCAGAGCAGAGTTTTGAACTGGCGACCTCAGTGTTCCCAGGTTGACGCTTTATCCACTGCACCACCACAGGTCAGGCAATACTTAATTCTTGAACTGAAAAAATGAGAGTTACTCATCTCTGACTGGTAAGTGTCAAGGATGAGAATGTCCCAGAGCCTTGCATAGTCTGACCTAGAAGACGTGGGAATTCTCTTGTTCAGAGGAAGCACTGAAAATCCATTTCCGAGGACTCAATTCGGGCTATTTGAAGCTCAGGTGACCATGATCTCCTGAGGGCAGATGTAATAGCCACTGAAAACATCAAACACAAGTTGATAGTATTGAATGACATATATTATATGTCTGAGGGCAGTAGTCATAATTCACTTTGATACGGTAGTTTTAGAGATAACATGTTGTCAGGATATCATTACCCTTTTAACTAAAATGAGGAAAGTATTTCTAAGCATATGAAAAATCATGTCAATGTGGTGATGCTTCTTTGTTCCAGAAAGAACCACAAGAAACGATCATTAAATTGGTTACAGAAACATGTGGCAAAGACTTCGGTAAACACACCCAGATTACAATTGCCAGATGCCTTATATTTTCATATCAGAGGTTTTATGGTGGTAGGCTATCAGTATACAGAAGCATTCCTTTCTGTGTGACGTTTCCTAACAGAATGAATGATGACCAATGCATCGTGCTCTACTTCATAGGTAAACTTTTTAGCACCTTGGAAGGCAGCTGAAAAAACTAACAAGGTAGGCTGACCTGTGGTGACGCAGCGGATAAACTGTTGACCTGGAATGCTCAAGTCTTGCTTGCCTGGTCAAGGCACATATGGGAGCTGATGCTTTGTGCTCCTCTCCCCATTCTTCCCCCTCCTCCCCCTCTAAAAATCAGTTTGAAAACAACAACAGTGTACCAGTCTGAACTCAGAAAGTTCAAGAAAGCAAGCCAGAATCTGATAGAGCCAGTGATTTATTTTTTTTGGCTGTCCTGCAACAGACGAGCTGGTGATTTTTTTTATACCCCGAAGAGTAAGTAAATACTGAGTTAGGAAGCACTGCTGGGAATTAACATGAAACAAAATCCCCAGTTTGCCAAATAGTGATTCACTTTTAATTGTTATAAGTATCCAGTAGTTCTTTAAAATATATAAAACAATAGGCTCATTTTTTAAATTTTATTGTTAGAACCTTTTCTGCTTAATAACTTTTCCAAGCTGCTCTTGTATTCTGGTTGGTCTTCACACATTTCTCTTGTCACATTTACTGCACGGCCTCTTTTATGGACCCTTGCTATTCTAAAATATTTAAGCAATTCTGTCTCTTTTCAAAATGGGGTTTCCCCTCTAATTTCTGTTCCATTTGTATGCTTAAATGTCATAAACACGCTTTAGTTGAAGAATGACGATGCAAATTTAGATTTTATATTTATCCTTATGTCATAGGTAAAGGAGTTAGAATTATTTTATATCTATTTATTTATTAATTTTTAAGTGAGGGGAGGGCAGATGGACTCCCGCATGCGCTCCTCCTGGGATCCACCTGGCAACCCTGTGTGCGGGCTGAGGCTTGAACCAGCTGAAATGCTGGCTGCAGGAGGGGAAGAAAAAAAGACGGGAGATAGGGATGCGGAGCAAACCAGATGGTCGCGTTTCATGTGTGCCCTAGCAAGGGATTGAACCCAGGACATCCGCACGCGGAGACAACACTTGTATCCAGTGAGTGAACTGACCAGGCCTTAAATAAATTTTTTCATAAATGGTTTATTACCATATCTATATACGTATTAATTAAACAGTTGATTAAAAATCTAGCACTACCAGGCTTTGGTGTTTACAACACTCTACTTTAATATTTAATTTAGCAAGTACCATTCAACATCATTTCATGTCTGCTGGAAGTATATGGATGGCACAGCACTGTACTCTGTACTTAAGAAAATATAGCAATTAATCATATAATAATTTGGGCTCTGTGTTTAGTATCTATTGTTCTAAATGAGAACTCACATAGGAAAGGATTAAAAAAAAGAGGAAGATATTTTCTGAATGGAAGCTTGAGAGCAGGGTTTTTAAAAAACTCAAGAGTTATTTCCTTTTCTGCTTGCTTTTTAGTTTGCATTCTTTGAATAGAGTTGTTAATAGGCCAGATGAATCTCTCTAAGATAAATCCTTCAAAGCTGAGTGAATGATACGTCCCCAGAGAAATTATCTCACTGGGACATAGTCAAGTTTATACCAACGCCTGTCTAAAGGATGACTAAGGACTTCATGAGACTGGAGTTTGTCTTCTTTTTTTCTTTACTGCAGTTGAAGAATGACGATGCAAATTTAGATTTTATATAGCCATAATTATAGATATAAAATTAGTTAATTTATGACCCTCAACAAATTACATTAAATTTAACAGGACATCAAAAACCAAATAAGCAGCCTAAATTTGGGTAATTTAGCTCAATCTTTTTTTATTTTATAAATACTTACTATTTTTCGAAGTGGTTATATTCTTGTTGATACAAAATGTTTCGTATTTATTTTAAAGATAGATATTGATAAGAAAAATTCTGACTATACTAGGATTAATTATTATTACTTAGCATATTTCATGATACAGCCACAGAACTATGGGTAAAAGTTTTTTATTTCAGACCTTCTAACTCATTTGCTAATGCTTAAGTCATTTTTACACTAGAGATATACTTGTATAATAAAGTTAACAGTAGAAACTTCCTGTTCTTACAAGTTTCAAAAAAGATGGGCATAAACTCTTATTTGCCCATCTGGGCTCTTCTCTCTTTTCCTCTCTCTTTTTCTCTTTCTGTAAAAGCTAATATCTGATCCCAACCAGTAATGTTTACACAGGCTCTAAATAAGCTGGATCATAACTCCTGGAAACTACACTACTTAACTAGATTGAGAATTAGATTGGAAATTGTAAATCCAGTTACTATACAACCATTCTCAATTCATGGTCACAACTGTTATAAGGCAGCTCCAAATTTCATTAAAAAATATTATTACAGGATGATTCCAAATTTTTTATTTACAAAATAATACTTTAAAAAATAATTGTCTTAATGTATTTCTGCTTGATTTTTGCATAAATTATGGCTTTTAAATAGGCAAATTAAAAATATACTTTGGATGTAATCTCAATTTACTTCACTGATTAAACCTTATGTCTCATTAAGTGCTAGACTATAAAAATATTTTTTGTTATCAATAACATACATAAAGAGGTGGGAAGGAAAAGTAGTCAGTGATTTATAGAAATATTGAAAGTATGTTGTACCAGATAAAAACCAAAGGTAATCTGATCTATATTATTTTTATTATGATTTTGTTTTGAAAGAAACATGGAGAGTTATGAAGTTAATGGTAAATAGAAATTGAATATAAAAATATTTGAGTCTTTGATAAAAGCAGGTTACAAATCAGAAATACCCAGTGCTAATATTTCCTTTCATCTACAAAATTTGGAAATATTTTTAGAATTGTGACTATCTTTCAGAAAATTTTAGGTGTTTCTTATTATGTAATACATTTGTAATCTTGATTAAGTCTGAATTTAAACCACTGTTTATCCCATAGTTTTGTTGTTTTTTTTTTTTTGAAGTGAGAGGAGGGGAGGCAGTGAGACACAATCCAACATGTGCCCCAACTGCATCCACCTGGCACCCACCCTCTTTCTGGGGCTGATGCTCAAATCAAACGAGCTGTTTTTAGCACCTGAGGCCGCCATGGTTGGATCAACCTCAGTGCCAGGGGCCAACACTCTCTAATGAACTGAGCCACTGGCTGCGGGAGGGCAAGAGGGAGAAAAGGGGGAGTGGATGGGAGAGAAGCAGATGGTCGCTTCTCTAGGGTGCCCTGACCAGAATTGAACCTGGGACATCCATATGTAGGCCAAAGCTCTATCCACGGAGCTAACAGGCCTGGGCCTATTTCATAATTTTTAATATTATGCTTATAGGGGACCAAAGTGCAAAGGCTAATTTCAACCTGAAAATAGATGGTAGTGTTACATTTTATTTTTATCATGCCATGTGCAATAGCGGGACCTCTGTTTTTCATATCCGTTCTATCCTCACGTTGTGTTGTGGGTTTTGTTAGTCTTGACAACCAATAAAGATAATGAAAAAAGGAAACAGGTACAATTGCAACTTGATCATGCTGATTCTTTAAGAGAGAGTAATTTGATATAGTAGTCGATTTGATTGATTGTCATTTTTCATGAAAATTGCCGTATTTAAACTGCATCTTATCTTAAAAATTTATTTTTACCTAAGGTTTTAGTTGAGTTTAAATTGGTAAAATTAAATGCTACAATATAAACCGTAGCACCTATGTTCAAGACTAGTGTGTAAAAATCAAGCTAGTTACACTTAATAAAGACATTGATTCATATTACTGATTCTCTTGACCATTCATTGGGATTTTGAAGGAATGTCAAGGAAACAGTTATAGCAGGCGGGGGCTCTTGGAGTTCAAAAAGAATATGTCAGTTGCACACAGCTTCTCCATCTGGCTTCTAAGGGCATCCTAATAACTTTTCAACAAAACTCATTATGTGCACTGAGTCAAATAGTAGTGTGTGTGTGTGGGGGGGGGGCAGAATGTAACTGCTACCATTACATTTTCATAAATTTTCTTGTATATGGGGTGTTTGGTAAATTTCTATGCTTAGTATGGTTCTTCAAATTTTGAAGCAATTGCGTTTTATTTTCTGTGATGTTTTTATTTGATTTTTTAATTTAATTAATTGTTTTTACATAGATTCTAGGGTGACGCCGACTGCATCCCCCCTCCCCCATATTCCCCTCAACATCTCCTTTACCCTCCTCCCTGCAGCGCCCTCCCCCCTTCCCTTCAGGTTTATCCCATCCTATCATCCCCTTTCCCTCTGTCCTCTTTTCCTCTGGTCCCTTTGATCCCTCCTCTGTCTCAATTCATTTCCTCAGTTCTCAGTGTTCCTTGGATTTCTCAAATGAATGAGGTCATATAATATTTTTCTTTTTCTGCTGGCTTATTTCACTCAACATAATAGTTTCCAGATCCCTCCATATTGTTGCAAAAGGTAATATTTCCTTCTTTTTCATGGCCCCATAGTATTCCATTGTATATATGTACTGAAGCTTTTTAATTCACTCGTCCACTGATGGACACTTGGGCTGTTTCCAGATCTTTTCTATAGTGAACAATGCTGCCATAAACATGGGGGTGCATTTTTTTTCTTCAGTTGGTGATATGGTGTCCTTGGGGTATATTCCTATAAGTGGGATAGCTGGGTCAAAGGGCAGTTCCATTTCTAATTTTTTGAAGAATCTCCATACTGTTTTCCACAGTGGCTGCACCAGTCTGCATTCCCACCAGCAGTGCAGGAGGGTTCCCCTTTCTCTACATCCTCGCCAGCACCTATAATGTGTTGTTTTGTTAATGAGCGCCATTCTGACTGATGTGAGGTGGTATCTCATTGTGGTTTTAATTTGCATTTCTCTAATGATTAGTGATGTTGAGAATTTTTTCATATACCTATTGGCCATCCATAGGTCTTCTTAGGAGAAGTGTCTATTCATTTCTTGTGCCCACTTTTTGATTGGATTGTTTGTCTTCCTGGTGTTGAGTTTTACAAGTTCATTATAAATTTTGGTTATTAACCATTTATCAGATGTGTTGTCGAATATGTTCTCCCATTGTGTGGTTTGTCTTTTTATTCTGTTTATATTGTCTTTAGCTGTGCAAAACATTTTTAGTTTGATATAGTCCCATTTGTTTATCCTGTCTTTTATTTCATTTGCCTGTGGAGATAAACCTGCAAATATATTGCCTCGATAGATGTAGGATAGTTTACTGCCTATGTTTTCTTCTAGAATACTTATGTTTTACGGCTTACATTTAAGTCCTTTATCCATTTTGAGTTTATTTTTAAGCATGGTGTAAGTTGGTGGTCTTGTTTCATTTTTTTTCAGGTAGATGTCCAGTTTTCCCAACATCATTTGTTAAAGAGACTGTCTTTACTCCACTGTATGCTCTTACCTCCTTTGTCAAATATCAATTGTCCGTAAAGATGTGGGTTTATTTCTGGGTTCTTTGTTCTGTACCATTGATCTATGTGCCTGTTCTTATTCCAGTGCCAAGCTGTTTTGAGTACAGTGGCCTTGTAGTATAACTTGATATCAGGAAGTGTGATACCTCCCATTTTATTCTTCTTTTTCAAGATTGCTGAGGCTATTCGTGTTCTTTTTTGGTTCCGTATAAATTTTTGGAATATTTGTTCTATATCTTTGAAGTATGTCATTGGTATCGCATTGAATTTATAAATTGCTTTGGGTAACATCAACATTTTAATGATGTTTATTCTTCCTAACCATGAACACGGTATATGCTTCCACTTGTTTGTGTCTTCTTTAATTTCTTTTATCAATGTTTTATAATTTTCTGAGTACAAGTCTTTAACCTCTGTGGTTAAATTTACTCCTAGGTACTTTATTTTTTTGGTTGCAATAGTGAAGGGGATTGTTTTCTTAAATTCTCTTTCTGACATTTCATTGTTCTTGTATAGAAATGCCTTTGATTTCTGTGTGTTAATTTTATATCCTGCCACCTTGCTGAATCCATTTATTAGGTCCAGTAGTTTTTTGACTGAACCTTTAGGGTTTTCTATATACAGTAACATATCATCTGCAAATAATGATAGTTTTACTTCTTCTTTTCCAATTTGGATGCCTTTTATTTCTTCTTCTTGTCTGATTGCTGTAGCTAGGACTTCCAGTACTATGTTGAATATGAGTGGTGAAAGGGGACACCCATGCCTTGTTCCTGATTTTAGAAGAATTGCTTTTAATTTTTGTCCATTGATTATGATGTTGGCTGTGGGTTTGTCATAAATGGCCTTTATCATGTTGAGGTATGTTCTCTGTATTCCCGCTTTGCTAAGAGTTTTGAGCATGAATGGATGCTGGATTTTATCAAATGCTTTTTCTGCATCTATTGAAATTATCATGTGTTTTTTTATTTTCTGTGATTTTTAAAGAAATTTAAAAATATATATAATATTGTTGGAAACTGTCATATACAGGGAGGGTATCTTTCTAGCTTACTACATAATCAATGATTTTTACATAATGAAATTTAAAAAGTGAAGAAATAAGGGACCACACATTTAAAAATCCTAGCAATGTGGGAGTTTAAATTTTCATTTTTTATAGCCATTTGTTTCTTTTGAATTGGTAGTCACTTGTACTCAGATAAGATGAAAATCACACCCTAGTCCTTATACTTTGATTACTGAATCTTAGTGCTCAATGAATGAATTGTTCTCACCACAAAACTCTAGGCCAGGGGCAGTTACATTTTCTTGGTCTTTAGCCTAAGGAAATATGACCCTCTCTAGAAGTACTTCCCATCTGTACACATAAAAGGGCTCTGTCTCTAACCATTACAATAGCTTTCTGCTTTCCTTTAAGAAAAGTTTTGTAAATCAAGAAAGCTTTTGTAATGTGTTCCTTTAATCTCTACTTGCTTCTGTCTGTTCTTTTTATTTCAAAGTTTACTCAGGAATTCTAACATTTCACAAGTTAGGAAGAAATGAAATGTTTGACTAATATAAATTGGAACTCCACAATGTAAGATACACACATCTGCAAGTATCAGTCTATTATTTTCTCTGAGAGGATAGATTTTCTGACAATTTACAATGGATGGATTGATTACATTTGAGATTATTTTCTCTTTCCAGTTAAACTGAGGTGAAGTGGTGGTACTGTAAATATAGTTTTTTTAAAAATAAATTATTGTTGTATTGTTTTAGGTTACTAGTTAAACTTTTGGATTAAATCATATTGGCTTCAGCTTTCACATATTAAACACTAGGCAAACTAGCTGCTGGTGACCCGTTGTTTGATCCATTGCTTAGTTGACAACACATAACGTAAGCATGATAGGACCACAACTTTGCATTTGATTTCTATATAGCACTCACCAAAACAGAACTCAATATCTAATTTGACATACTGTTTATGTGTTAGGCTGGCCAACTATAGTACATAAGTGCATATGACAGTGAAGTATTCTCTATTCAGTCTGTTCCATAGTAGAAATGCACATTTGTTTATCTGTCCCCATTTGTTGGTCTAACACGTAGTAAAGAAACTGAGATAGTAGTATCAAATACACATTTTATTTTTCAAATAAAAATATTTACTTCAGCCATCAGATTTAAAAGTCAATGCTTCCTTTTCATCAAGTAAATTCAATAGTGAGTTTTTTGTAAGTGATGGGAAAAGGAGATATTTTCTAGCAAAATTATTTATTTCTAGCAAATTATGTATGTTATAATTTTAAAGGGCAATGCATTGTTTTTAGCAATTTAAGATTTAATTTATTGTGACATATAGCCTGATGAACTGACTGTGCCTTTAATAAACAAAAACAAAAACCTCCCTGTTTTCTGTTTACCTATGGGATGTTTTCCTAGTTAGCTAAAATTGATGATATTATCTATCACAAATGTTGTCGCTTGTGCCAGGTTTTGAGAATGACGAAGAAGGTTTTATAAAAACAGGGCTCTGCTTGAACACCCTGTCCTCCATACTAATCTCCTGCTTACAGTGAGCCGTTACGAATATTGAATGGTAGGCAGCATACAGACCAGAATTAAAGAACATATGGGTACAGTTATCCTGGTGAAAATGGCCAACCAACGTGCCTCGTATTGTGTATGGAAGATAACAGGACAGGTGGTAATCCATCTTCACAGAGTGGAGACAGCTGCTATTTTCTGTAAACCGAAGCAGTCTTTTCCAATGTAGTCTCACCTCACAGCTGATACGCTGCTTAGTGGTATAATATGAAACATACAGCGGTGTTTAAAAACCATATTATTTCTCTGTCCAGTTCAAAAAGAAACTCAGGGGCCAGGCATAAAAAAAAATGCAGTTTTGACTGAATAAAACAACAAAAAATAACAAAAAACAAAACAGCTTTAGTTTGTATTTTAAATGTAAAATACATGTTTTCTGGAATTAGGATGGATTTTCTTTTGAACTAGGTAAGAGAGCTTTCTTTCCTGTGTTCTGTAATATCCAAATTTATAATGTTACTAGGGTAAATGATTAGCTCACATCAGCAAACGGTGTGTTAAATTATTTTTTAAAATCATTTATCTCTCATTTAAAACTGTTTCTTATTTTTTAATTTTTGTATTAAAGACTCATCAGACGTATATATTGGACTCGGAATAGCAAAATCTCTCAGAATCTGCTTGGAAATTGCTTAACATTTTTGTTTGCTTCAGAAATCCAACGTGCTGGAGTTTTGGTGGACTGAAAACTAGAGTTCCATGTAGCTTCCAGGCCATTTCAAAGTCCAATTATCCCCTTCAAATATTGTAAAAATTTTGACAGGGTGTTCAATTGCAATGGCCATATCAATTGATTTAGTCTATCTCAAAATTCCCCAGAGGCAAGTTCAGGTTAAAGGTCACGTTGCTAGTGCATGACACTCTTCTTACTCATTTTAGTAAGATCAGAATCAGCAGTTTTCAGTAGCACCCTGGACATTATTTCCATTTCTCTGTCCAAGTAAAGTGCAGTCAATATCACTAATTCAGTCCCTATTAGTAAGAGGTAATGGTATTCACAAGCACCTATGAATGAAATAAGCTATGAGTCGAGCTCATTCATTAAATTCTTGTTTATCAACAATGAATACTCTGATTCCTATTTAATACTTAATTTTAATTTAGAAAATTTCTTGGCTTGTGCTCTTATACATCCATTTTGTCAAAATGTGTGTAACTATGCTCTCCAAAAGTGGACTTCAAAAATACTGATGTGAAGTCAACAATTATTTGCCACAGATTGGATTTCAGAGGTTCTGTAAGCACGGACCTAATTAGCCATTACTTCCCTTGAGGTCTTTCATGTCTGAGGTTTCATGTTTTCTAGTTGTAAACTTCTCCTTATACTTACCGGGTTTGGAATAGTTGACATTATTTAGTGCAGTAACAAACTGAATAATCTCTTTGACCTCACTTTCTCCTCAGGGTGTAATTATCCCCAGCATGGATTTCTTAAAGTGTAGAGAAGTTCTTAAACTTGTGTTTGCATCAGAGTCAACTGAATGATTTGATAAATCCTGGATCGCTTGCCCCCCCCCCCCTCCAGATCTTCTAATTTAGCAGGTCTGGGACAGGGCCTGATATTTACATTCCGAGCAAATTCCCATGTGCTGCTGAGGCAGCTGATTCAGAGATCACGTGGCTTATAGACCATTTCATATTCCCGTCACCCCCTTAAAATATTATAAAAATTTTGACAGGGCGTTCAATTGCAATGGCCATATACATTGATGGGAAGGTCTAAAACATTCTTGTTCTTCTTTGGTATGAACTTCACAAAATTTCCTTCGGTGAACCCAGGTGATATTTAAAGGGGAAAGGGAGGAGGTAAAAAGAGGTTAATGGGAGAAATGATGATGGAAGGAGACTTGGCTTGGGGTGGTGAACACACAGTACAGTGTACAGATGATATATTGTAGAATTGTATCCCTGAAAACTGTATAATTTTATTAACCAGTGTCACCCCAGTGAATTCAATAAAGTAAATAAATATAGACATCCTTTACTAAGGTGTAAAAAGAAAGTTATAGAAGCTTAAAACGCATGGGTACACATATGAACAGCTCTCGACATTACACATTAGGTATGTGAAAGATAAATATGTGACACCTTTGAAATGCATAAAGTGGCTTGAAATTTCAGTGGTCAAGAAATACTATTTTATAGGACCATGCAGGATCCTTAATAAACATACACACTCGACAAACTGTCTTTTTTTAAAGTATATTTGACATATATATTATGTTAGTTCACTTCTTAGTGAGATCATATTTGTCTTTCTCGGTCTTCTAATTTCACATAGCATAAATGCCTTCAAGATCCATCCATGTTGTCACAAATGTTAGAATCTCCTTTCCTAAGGCTGCATAATATTCCCAAACATATATATGCATATTTTTTTCTTTATCCATTCATCTGTCAGTGGATACTTAGGTTGTATCTGTATTTTGGCAATTATAAGTAGTGTTGCAATGAACATGGGAGTTCATCTGTCTTTTGGAGTTAGGGTTTTCTTATTTTTCAGATAAATACAAAGAAATGGAATTGCTAGATCATTGATCTCATATATCAAAGGGCATTCATTTTGAGGTGTAAATTTAGTCATTTGTTCTCTCATTCAAAATAAAGAAGTTATTGTTAAGGCTCAGGAGTATTTTGATACCTGTATTTTCTTTATGTCTTACAAAATGCCACTACTGTTGCCTAACTTTACCTTAATTAAAATCGTATGACTTTCATTGATTTTTTTTAGAGTTGAAAGTATTAGAATCATTTAGAACACCTACTGATTAATTAGCAATAAATATTGATAGTTATCTAAATTAACATACATTATTTTAATTGTATAATGCATGATATTAAAGTTAAATAACTATTTAGAAAAAATATACTGGTTGTCAAAAAAATCATTTCTTTCTCAGTTTTCTCTTGGAATTGTTCTTTTCTCCTTGTTTTACTATTGATATAAATATCAAGTGGATACCTTCTTTCAAAAGAAAAAGGGAAATGAGAATAGGAATTTATTAATTTTCCATTTGATGATTGAATATGTTAGGAGACCAGAATATTCACAACCTCAAATAAATTCGTTTGCTGCCAGGAAATCAAGTTACAAAGTTTCTTGGTGAGCGTATAGTTAGAGAAAAGGTGTTTGTTATTCTCAAAACACCTTACTGGATTTAATATATCTACCTCTTACCCTTTAGAGGAATAATTTTTTGTCTGAAGCTCTTGGCTAAGATTCTCATCCTTTAACAGTACAGGACTTGTATTGGCTACATTTTCCTTTCTGAACCAAGTTAATAGTTACTTCTACACAACTTGAAACTTATAACTTCTTTTTTCTGTTCAGCGAAAATTATTTTATATACAAGTATAACCATTTTCATTCTAACTTTCTAATTTTAAAGTTTGACATGAATTGCAGTTTTCTATGTAAAGGAGAATGCATTTATCATTTTTAATATATCTGGGCTAACTCCAGTTAGACACTCAGAGGGCACTGGTAAACTCTAGGTAATGAGAGATACAGTAAACACTGTTTTCCTGCCCTAAAATCA
Source organism: Rhynchonycteris naso (assembly GCA_037038555.1). Taxonomy (NCBI): domain Eukaryota; kingdom Metazoa; phylum Chordata; class Mammalia; order Chiroptera; family Emballonuridae; genus Rhynchonycteris; species Rhynchonycteris naso. The sequence goes on from CM073002.1 coordinate 94,657,195, forward strand.
CCACTAGATCAGTCACCGTTATTAGGAAAAGCATAGATCATAATTAGATTTTCTTTCTGCTTCACTACCTGAATACCTGTCACTTTAAAAATTTGTGTAATTTAAAAAAATCTTTAAATCATTTTAAGCTTCATGATCATATTTTTGAATAACTCTAATTGTTTTTAGTGCTCTTTTTCAGTAAAAGTCTAAAACTGATGTTTTAAAATAGGAAATGGAATGCATTTTACATTTTTATTGTATCTGTGTTAAAGACTGACCAAACAAGTCCATCAGAAGGGCAGTTCAGCACGTGTAGAGTACGTTTAATCTAATGCTCAATGCAGCTCCGCTGTATAGCGTGCAAGGTCATCAGCTATTCAGTACAGCACATGCGTGCTTTTTATTTGTGGAGAAGCAACTGCTTTCTTCCAGTGCCGGCGGCAGCTTGGGATAATGAAAAGCTAAGGTTCACTAATGGCATAAGGGTTGCAATAGTGTCTGTCCTTCCAAAAGGGAGAGATTCATACAGCATATGATTATAATGATCTCAGAAAGTGGTAAAGAAAAAAAGAACCACAATTAGTACCAAATACAGTCATTTTTCTGCTCATAACCAGTTTCTAATATATTCAGTTTAAATGGTTGCTCAGACTCATGGTAGTCTCCAATACATATGAGTCATCACTTTTAAACCCTGTGTTTTGCAAAACTGCATATTTACTATAGAGCACAACATTGATGTTCAGCAATTACCTTAGTTTTGGAATTGTGTCCTCTGGTCACCAGATATAGTAGGAAATAGCTAGTTTTCTTGATGGTAGGTTATGATCGTAAATGTATGATTTACATCATAACTACATACAAATAAGGTGAATAAGGGAGCATTTTGAATTTGATAATGGTGACAACATGGTGTAATCATTAAAAGGGAAAGCAAAAGAATTTAATTTTGGTTAAATATCAATTTTGTTATAAGTAACTTTCTTCACTAATATACTCTTTCATTGATGAAAACCAGCTAAAAATAGTTATCAAATTTTAAAGAAAGGTTTAAACTATTTCAGTTTTATGCTTTTTACTATTTCAGAATCTCATTCTATTATATTTTTTCTAAGTGATACCCTCTTTGAGCGGCATGCAAGTTCTTTATGAAAAAGTCGAAATGCTTAGAAGTTTTTATTGTCATTTCTTTCAACTGAAAGGAATTGTTCACTTTTTTTTAAAGCTTTTAATATTAAGATTTAAAATAAGATTTCCTTGTTTTAATGTTTTTATTGCCTCCTTTCTTTCTCCTGATAATACACACCGTGAAGTAAAAGCACTCTGCTGGGACCTGATATTATTTCTACTGACCATAAACTTTTAACTGTCAAACTTGTCATGAATATACTCCAGAAGGGAGGCAGTAAGAGCTGTACAATAGCATGAATTCTCTCAGATTGTTACGGCTTACAGTGCATATTTATTTCTTCTGTTTTATTTTCTTTCCCCGTCTCATATCTGTGTACTGTCAGTATGTCAACATAGTCAGGACTGCCACGGACAGTTATATAGTTTGTTCCCTGCAAAAGGTCACACCGGCCAGGGGAGCAAGTGAAGGTCACAGTCCAGCAGATGTGTCTCTGGGCTGGGTATCCAGGACAGACTCTCTGGTTGATCAAGTTCCTCGTCTGGTCACTGCACCTTTCTCTGTCCTCTGTGCTAGATTGATTCATTCATACTCTGTTCATGAGTGCTTCTCAGAGAGTCCAGAGGTCCCATCAAGGAATCCACAGGGTCAGAATCATGCATGACTAAATCATCCATTCAGAGTCCCCAATAAAACAAGGAATTTTAACATAACAGATTACAGAAAGTTCATTGATGTGGTTTTAGATTTTACATGGCCATCAACCTTTAAGGAAATACCATGTGTTGAGTGTTGGTGTGGTATGAAAGAATACTCACAATTATCTGAAAGCGTTGTTAAAATGCTCCTCCCAATTCAAACTAGATGTCTTTGCGAGGCTGAATTTTCTTCATAATATTTCATAAGCTAAATATATTGCAACAGCCTGACCAGGCAGTGGCGCAGTGGATAGAGTGTCGGACTGGGATGCGGAGGACCCAGGTTCGAGACCCCGAGCTTGCCAGCTTGAGTGCGGGCACATCTGGTTTGAGCAAAGGCTCGCCAGCTTGGACCCAAAGTCGCTGGCTCCAGTGGGTGGTGGCCCGGTCTGCTGAAGGCCCATGGTCGGGGCACATGTGAGAAAGCAGTCAATGAACAACTATGGTGTCCCAACGGCAATGAAAAACTGATGATTGATACTTCTCATTTCTCTCTGTTCCTGTCTGTCTGTTCCTATCTATCCCTCTCTCTTACTCTCTCTCTCTCCCTGTAAAAATAAATAAATAAATAAATAAAATATATTGCAACAGACCAAATGCAGAGTAGATCGAAAAGTCCAGCTGTCTACTCATTAAACCAGACACTTAAAACAAATCTGCAAAACTATAAAACAATGCTGTTTCTCTCACTATTCGCCTAGAAAACATATATGTGTATATATCATTTATAAAATGGGTATTTATGCTGACATGTAATAAGGTTTATTTTTTATTTTAAAGTAATTAATAGATATTTTAAACTTTCTCCATTTTAATTGCTAGAATAACTCCATCAGTGGATACAATTCCCATAAATAAAATAACACTTTGGGGTCCTAAGTAAGTTTTAGGATAGCAGAAGGCTCCTGACACCAGATCATTTCAGAACAGCTGCATTAAGGCATCAGAATGTCTCACTTTCCTTTGTTAGCAATAATAACGATGTTGCAAATATTGGACTGAAGGTGAACATATACGTTTGGTCTGGTAGGATGGCTCATCGTAGAAAAACATAGACCAACCCTCGTGTGTTTCAAGGATCACTTCAGTTTTCACGTCTGATTCACCGTGAGCCAGCATACAGGTGCAGATCTGTTGACTCAACTCGGCAAACACAGGGAGACGCTGCATCGGAAAGGCCAAGGCAGTGGCTGTCAGGATGGTTTTAATTAACAGTAAGGCCCTAGTGGTCCCGCTGTGTGTGCACTTCAAAATGTTAGTCGTCCATTGAGATGGCTCACAGATGAGGCCCTTGTTGAAGTGCAGCTGTGACACAGGCTTTTTCAAGACAGGAAAGAGGAGTTGAGGGCAAACGAGTCCGTGTGAATTAGGAGCTATTTTCTGGGAGATGCTGGACAGCTGGTCTGTTTATAATGATTGTCAGAGCAAACCTTATATGGCAGGGAGAACTTCAGGATGCAGGAATAAGATGGTGCATGTTAGTGATACCCAAATAACGGGTACATACAAAACCAGACAGAGAAACAAGAAAACAACAACAGCAACAAACCCTCCCCTCCATTTTGAGACAGTTCCCGCACTTTGATTAGAAATATGTTGACTTGTACGGGGATGTAGCTCTGCCGCCATACCTGGTCTTGGCAGCACTGCCCTGAGCTGTGGAAAGTGATCGATCATAGCACGAACAGCACGGGCTTTGAAGTCGGTCAGACAGCATCAGATCCAGACCCTGCCTCCAGCTCGGCCTCTGTGTGTATTGGCAAGTCACCTGGTTTCTCCAAGGTTCCATCCCTACATCGACAAATGGGTAATATTACTTCTCTTAAAGATTTACTGTGAATGTTAAGGCACATTTAAAGTACATTTTTCATAGTGCATGCTCAATTTTTTATTTATATATATAAATAAGTATTTTATATAGATATAAAATACATAAATTTATATATATATATTTATATATAAATATATAAACAAATATTATGTCTATATTATATATAGATATAAAATTTATTTTATTACTATCTATATATAGATAATATTTATATATATAATATTCCCATCCTCCCCAATGTATACTCAGCTGTCATTTGTTTAGTGTTTGCTAGCAACAACAGAGTTGTCATGTTTGAGAGACACCTCTCTCTCTCTCTCTCTCTCTCTCTCTCTCTCATTCTCGTCTTCCTCGTGTTCATACCCCTCTCACTCTTTCTGGAGTTAACTATATCAGTGCTGTTTTAGAACGCAAAGGTATGTTGCGTAAAGGCGGAAACAAAGCGCTCAGGTAGGAGCCGCTTAGTCATTTTCGGGAGAAATAGTAGTAACCTCTTAGGGCACCTTAGGAAGAAGTACTGAAGTCAAGGCAGTTCACAATCAATGATAACATTTCATCTCACAATATTTAATATTTTGAGTTCAAACAGAAACGTATGTGTTTTTTTTTTCCTGCACCCTCTTATGCTTCAATTACTTTTAAATAAGGAAGAAGCCACTTAGGGAATTATACAGAAATATGACCACTGGTCAAATGACTTTATTATTTGTACCATAGTCAGTGTCTGGGCCTACTGGAGACACAGATACTGGTATGCTATGGGGGTCATTTTACTAATTGAGAGAATGAGTTGTTGAATAAAGATAATCATATTTACATAACAGACATTCCTCTATTAATTGTTGTCCTTTGTTTTCTGAAATCTAATATGAGGAAAGCAAGCACATGTGTAAGTGTGTATAGGTCCGTAGGTCTGTGTTTGTGTGACAATGTACCCACGTAAGGTCCCTTGGATGATTGTGTTATTTTCCAAATTGCTCCAACATGTACGAAGAGCATGTCACTCTGCGCTACTTTGAGCGCATATCAATCCCAGTTCCTTGTGGATATACTAAACATCGTTTGGGTAAAGAATGATATATTGATGTTTGGGGATTTTTTTTTTAACTTCAGCTATAACTTTGCCAGGGCTAGTCTTAAGAGAATTAAGATGTAGTTTCAGTTTAGTTCAGTTTTAGTTTCAGTGCCTGATGAACTAGCTGTGTGGTGACCATGTAAACAAACTGGTGTCATAAAACATACAAGTTCATTAAATGGATTTTAAGTTCGATTTAGTGTTACTATTTAATTAATGCCATCATTTACACATTTTTAGAAAGGGAATTTAAACCTACTGAACTGATTCATACACTTTGAGTTTGAGATGCGTTCATACACCCAAGCACACATATATATGTGTATGTCTATGTAATATATATGCACTAATAATAATTACAGTAATCTAACAGATATAATTACATTCGCACCACCTAATATTTCTGAAGTACGTGGTGTCGGGCCCTCCCACTTTATAGATGAGGAAAGTACCCCCAGAATGATTAGTTACATACTTACTTGACAAATGGTAGAGTCTGAGTTTGAACCAAAGCTGTGTAGCCTATTCTCTTTCATTCAAGTGTTTTAAGAATTAGATGGTCTTTCTAAGATAATTAAGCCTTTAAAAGTCACCTTGGAAGGCATATGTATAAACTTTAAAATAATTGCCTCAGTGTTTTTCAAAGAAACTGAATCTAAATTCGCTTATTTTATACTTCTTTCTAATGGAGACTAAAACATGTGTGGTGTCATTTTTTTTTTCTCCTCCTCTCAGATGCTTTTATATGAAATATGCCTTTGAAGTTAAGCTGGAAGGCAGGTGTTGCACATGGGTGTGTTTTGGGACAAAGCTCCCAAAAGTAAATTAGACCGAATGTGGAGAGAGCATTTAATTGTTTTTAGCAGCTAACACTTTCAGTTGGCCAAATGGAAAAACCATAATATTTATGGTGTGTGCGGCATTTGAAGTTATAAAAGAGGATCCAAAAGAATGCACCTCATTGAGGATTATATTAATAAAAAGTGGCAAACATTAATTATATTTCCGATTTTTTTTCTACTTATTTGTGTACATTGGAAAAAGTTATGTTTCTGTTTGCCCCATTAAATTATGGCTACCTCTTCCTTATGAGAGTAGTTTTGAACCCTGGAAATATAAACAAGAAATTTTTAAAAGCTTTCTTTTTTCTTTTTTATTTATTTATTTACTTTTTGAGAGAGAGGGATACACACACACACACACACACACACACACAGGAAGGGAGAGAGAAGCATCAACTCATAGTTGCGGCACTTTAGTTGTTCACTGATTGCTTTTCAAAAGCTTTTTTTATTTGACCACAATGACTTTTTTCTGTGACTTAGAAGTAAAATAAAGTCAATGACAGGGTAAATGAAACTGTAAAGCTTGGAATTTGAGGAAAATATGGGGAAATGTATCTTTAACAATAAATAAAAAATGTTTTAACTTTCCTCTTTAACAGAACTTTTGTATTAATCTGCCTTTCTAAGAAAACACAAAACAAAAATTTTTTTAACATAAAATGTTATCCTGGTATACTGAAGCCAGCAGAAGAAAAGGCAAAATAAATCAGTTAAATTTCCAGAAATATCTCACTTAAAATTTGCAAATTAGAAAAGGATTTATTCTCAATGAAGACAGTAGAATGGATAAGAAAGGTCTGTCCTAAAATAGAGCTTAAAATTATTCTTTGATTATAAACATGATTTACATATTTAAGTATACACCTCTGCTTCATCACATATTAAATAGTTCATATACATTTTAGTTCACTTAATTATTTAAGACTTTTTATAAAATTTTAAAGATATATTTTATAATGTGTAGAAAAATATTTTACCCTTACAATAACTTGAGAAATCATTAAACATTTGAAAATATCAAGGGGTCATGGATTGATGGGCTTGAGTTTGACTACTTTCTAGATTAGTGTTTATCAAGGATTCTAGAATATGAGATAGACCTTTATCAAGTATAAGAAAATAAACTTATTTTTCTGAAGAGAACTAAAAAGGACACTTGTATTTCATTAAAGCAATCTTTTCCTCTCCCCAACACTAAATGACAGAAAGAAAACAATGGAAAAAGTAGCCACTTTTAATAGAAAGATGGGTATTCACGAAAGTTATTAGTAGACATTTGATGGGTCTAATCTACCTATAGAATACGGTCTTCTGTCAAGAAAAGAGAGCTAATGCATCTTCTAAATATCAAAAGACAGGAGCCAATTTATGTCTGTCAGGCCTCGCTTTTCACAGATTTAATTTCTTGCTGTTAGAGAAAGATACATTACCACCATTGTAGTCAAATTTCCCTCTTGATTTTACTCAAAAATAATTTTAAAAGCTTTTTGACAATTTGAAAGAGCACTTTGAAATAAATGGCATGATTTTAAAAATCCCTATCTGATACCAGAAATTACCTATAATTATTAGTAAGTTTTAATATTTTCCATTGCTCCTCTTCTATATTTACTGTATTTTTTTCAGTCAGATTTTTTCAAGGTATCCTGCCATCCACTACTAAATCTTTTTCTTTGTAAACATTGAAGAGTTGTACACAACTTTTACTGTCTCCAATCTGAGTGAACATTACATTAGTATTTTTAGGGGCTGAGTGGAAGTCCCAGATGATATTTTATTGGCTAATTAACTTCTTAATATTTGCAGGTGTGGCATCTGCTGTATTCTTGATTGTCACGACGTAATGAAATTGTGGGCTGGAAGACACAAATATGGATATTTCCCCTACCCATTATACTTCTTCCGCAAGCAATAGATCCTAGTTACATCAGGTCAGCATGACATTGTGGGCAAAATTGCGTACCGCATTGGACCAGATGAGGCATTGCCATACATTGCTCATGAGCATGCAAATTGCCACTTATCAGGAGAAGAGTCTCACAATAAGTGAACAAGCAATTTCTCTCTCTGTAGCCAGGCAGTTAATGTCTCTGTGGATGGATGAGACAGATGAGATGACTGAGGTGTTACATTTCACTTTCTATTTTATCTTTTTCTTTTTTTTGCACCTTCTGACAAATGAATGCTACAAAAGTATTTGCTTCCAATTACTGTTCTTTCTATACAACATGGCATTTTTTTGAAGGAAAAAGATAACATTTTTATTTTATATAGGAAAATAGTCAACATACTCTCTAACTCAAATTATATATATATATAAATTTTTAAAGAGATATAAAAAATCCATTTGGAAACATTTCATTTTCAACACTCAAAAAACATAGGTGAACATCTGCACGCTTAAGTGATCATTCAGATACACTCATTTTTAAAGCAAGTATGTAGGCAAAGATAAAAGCAACACAAACTGTTATTTTGAAACTGCTGTTTTGTGTAATTTAATCAAGGGATACTTTAAAAATGTTTTAACAGAATTTAATTTTAAAATGTCAAGGCATTTATGAATATACATTTTTTACTTAATTTAGCAGCCAACGTTTTCATGAAGAGCATCCTGCAAGTTCTTTTATTATATCTACGGTTTAAGAACTTCAAAATTTTATATTCTTAGGCCTATCAAAATGTTTTGAATGTTTGGTATGTTAATTTAAGACATGATTTCCTACACATATATTTTTGAAAATTGTATATTTACAAATGACATTCTTATTTGCATTTTATCTGTATATAGACATTAAAATAATAGAAATGTGAAATAATCTAAAATTCATAAAGAGTTTCATTAGTAAACCGAATTAAATATTAATTTAACAACTACTTGTTAATATGTTGGTATTGATTCTATCTTGGAGAAGTGCAATTATGTGTAACTGAACTTTCTGTTTTCTTGTGGTTGAGCCTTAAATACCATGTCTTCTGGTTGCAGCGTTTTTCCTGGGGCACAGATCATATTTCTAACTGCCAAATCCCAGAAATAATAGCCTCACACATCCAGAGTCCCAAAGGCTTTCCTGCCTGGTACCCAGAGAGCAACTGCAGTGCTCTGGACTGTGTGTGTAGACAGGTCTTAAAACAACAGCGATGCTATCGAAAGCAGTTTCATTTCATAATGTAATTCATAATTTATCTACATTTATCTCATTGTTTAAGTTCCCACTGCTAGCCTACCGTATTGGCAAAGTATTAGATGCTGCCTTTATTGTGTAGGATGGGAACTTTTCTAGATAATAGATTTTTTTTAAGGAAACAGTCACTGTTTGGAATAAATAGGCAAAGAAGGAAAAGAAATAGTGCTTAAAATCTGTAATGCAGGCTGTCACTTCCATTTCTTTTACTAATGAAAGCATAATGGTTAATGCCAGTGTGTAGATATAAGGTCTTTACTTTTAAATCATTTCTTTTTCTCTTATAGCAATGTCTGAAAATTTTATGTTCACAGAGTGCATAGCCCAGTTTTCCCAGTTCCTAGATGGTGTCTAACACCAAACAGGAGTATATAAACTAAGACTAAAGTCTACTCGCTGTTTTTAGTGTTACATAACCATGCATCCTTCTCCTAAATATTGAATTGCAGAGAAATAATGATTCCCATGATTTAAAAACATATTGCCATTAATTAACAATCACTTCTGTAAATCACTTACTTAAGGTTATTATAGTTGGTCTCCTTTGCAATGAAAGGTATTCACAACTTTAATGGATGCAAGGTATATGAAATCACATGTCATGACATTTTGCAGGAGCTTGGATTTCCATCTTCAGAACTTACACTCATCTGCTGAAGTTGTCCCTCAGCCTCTACTTGTGTTATCTTTTAATAAAAATTAAAAAGAAGAGGAACTATTTTTATTGATGATCAGTACAGATCAAAAGGATTTTTACTATTTGAAAACTGAGCCAGGTAATGATTCCAGAATTCGGTGAACATTGGAGTACTTGTCCTGACACAGAACAATGGGAATAAATCCAATGAGAGTGAGAGAAAAGAATAAATGTACTGTATGTAGCATGCATATGCCTAGATTATTTTTTTAGATGTCTTACACTGTTGGTGGCTCTGGACTTCCTATTCTCTCTCTGCCAGTACCCAGTCTGTGGCCCGTTTCAAACTTGGGTTTCTTCCTTCTGTTTACGAAGTAACTGAAAAGAGATATAAGTGACATTAAAAAACAAAAAATCACTCTGGGGAGATAATAGAATTTGGAAAGAAAGTATAAAATAAGCACTATTTGTTTGTATTTTTGTTGGTGGACTAAAATATGTCACATGTGAGTTCCCCCACTCAAAATTAAGTTGTAAATTAACAAGCATTTCCAAGTCAAAAATCTGAACAACTCTTCGTTGTATCATCTTTTTTTTCCACTCAAGAATGAGGATCTATTAGTGATATACTTACTAATTTAAAATTTTTAACAATAATCAGTTATCTTCTTGTTTCTTAGGTGAATTGACTAAGCAATTTTATTGAAAAATAATTATAGATGTTGATTCCTTCTGCAGATTTATTTTTAAAATGTATTAGGTTTAAATAATATTTATAGTGCTGTATATAATAAATATAAAAAATAAAAATATGTTCTTGGCTATTCAGGTGCTTTTAAATGAACAAAATTGCACCACGCATATTCTAACACAAATTATATAAATTTAATATTTTAATGGCCTTGACTGGTTAGCTCAGTAGGTTAGAGTGTCATCACAGAACAACAAGGTTGCAGGTTTGATCCTGGTCAGGGCACACATGAGAAGCAACCAGTGGATGCACGACTGAGTGAAACAACAAATGAATGCTTCCCTTTCTTCTTCCTTCTCTCTCCCTTCCTCTCTTTGTCTCTCTAAATTATGCCCTGGCCAGATAGCTTAGTTGGTTAGAGCTTCATCCTGAAGCACACAGGTTGCTGGTTTGATCCTCAGTCAGGGCACATAGAGGAACAGCTCCATGTTCCTGTCTCCTCTCTCTCCCTGATTGTCTCCCTGCTTATATATATATATATATATATATATATATATATATATATATATATATATATATATATATATATATATATTTAAATATTTTACTTACAGATTTTAAGAGGGAGAAAAAGGCGGGGGGGGATCGGGAGGTAGGGGCGGGAAGTATCAACTGTTCATTGCTTCTCCAATGTGCCTTGACCAGGCATGCCCGGGGTCCCAAACCCAGAGACCACAGAATTCCAGGCCCACTCCCCCATCCACTGCAGGTCGGGCTCATTTAAGATTTTAATTGAACAAATTTTTTCCTTTCTTTAAAGTAAACTGATGAACAAAATTAGGCCAAAGACAAATATGCTCACTACTTGAGATATACAAGAAATAGAGGAGCTATTCCAAGGCTACCTACTTGGACATTTTGGGGAAACACATTTATAGATCCCAGGCTTATCCAAACCTTCGAGTCATCATTGGAAGGGCTTCTTAAACTACTGATGCTTGTGTTCTCCTTTAGAGATTGTAAATGAATTGAGTTAAGGTATGACTTGGGCTTTGAAATTTTTAGAAGATCCCAGGTGATTCTATTGCTCAGCCAGCTTATAAAATCACTAGTCTAGACCTTCCAGGTATAGAATACAAAGGGTGAGATCCCGGTCACTTTCACAACTATACCAAATTGTTTTCTAACAGAAACAGAGCTAAAGATTATGGCCAGCAGATGCTCATGTGAGTGTGGGAGTATATATACGCATGCTTTCTCGTCTGCACACACAACTAGTAAGAGTCAGTCTCTTACCATGCTATTCTAACTCCATCCAACTGTCAACTAAGAATTACATTTGTGTAGGCAGATGGGTTTACTGTTGGGATTTCTGGTATACCTAGCGGGTAATTTAATCCCAGGAATCTCTCTCCTTTGCACCTCCCCCATTTGGAATACCAAATGAATAAATAGAATAAATTGGAAATAATTTACAAAGAATTCTAGGAAAAAATTTACAAAGCCTTGATGAAATTATTACAGCAATCAATATACAACAATATCGACTGTAAACTATAACTGAAAAATAAATGTTAAATAATACTTTAGAATTTAAACGAATGGTAACATTTATTGGACACTTACCAGAACAACGCTGTCATTTAGAGCTATTATCACATTTTACAGCTGAGGAAACTAAAGCAAAGCAAAGACAATATAATCCTCTTTGGATAGTCTTTTATTTTAAATCAAGTTAAAATTCCTGGTGCAATCAACATACATATTTGAATAACTCCCCCCTGTTTTAATGGGGAGAGGGAACTGTTTGAGCATTATGCATCTTGACAGCCCAGAACATAATTGGCTAAAAGCAGCTGTTTCTTATAGTCTTAAGTCTCTGAAGGTTTTGATGTCTTGAACAGTTGAAGATATGTGAATGGTGGTGAATAATTACTTTTATCTAACAGGATTAATTAAACATTTGTTCCTCCCATCTTTGAAATTTTGAGGATTGCTTCTCAGTATATGAAAAAAGTGTAATTCTTATTTTTCTAGGAGGGTCCAAATTTAGAAAATGTCACTCCTTTTGCCAAATAAATCATCAAATGTTGTATCCAGATCTTTTGTCTTAAAAAGTGTGATTGTTATTTGAAAAATTGGCTCTTGGTTCAAAAGATTATGTTGCAATGAAAATAACAATCACAACACAATCACTGTTTTCTGTGCAAATGAAGTTCCCGGATGAACTTTTGTGATAATATTGCAAAACCCTGCCAAAGCACAAATAATTTCCCCACAAGAAAACTGTTACGTTGTAACTGATTTGGGCATGTTCCGGGTTATCCAGTTAAACAAGAGAGTATTCAGTTAGTTCAACTTGACTTATTTTGAGATTTATACTTTATAATCTCTAACACCTAATAAAGACAGATATGGTTTTCTTTACCATGAAATGTTTAAAACTGTTTCATAAGCAAGAATTCCATTTAAAAGCTTTAACCATTCTGAAAATGGGGAGCCCTTTTTCATCGATTATAACCCTCATCAACTTGAATTTCTTCTCTCTGTCTCCCTTCGCCCTCTCTCTTCCTCTCTCTTCTCTACTTTCCTTCCCTTTCTTTTTCAAGTTCATGAAGTCTCATTCAGCGTTTCCCTGATTCTGCTGACCAAAAGAATACGTTGACCTTCAAGAAAGCATGCATGTTGGTAGCCATGACTGTCAGCAGCAGGATTTCTCTGACTGAGAAAGCAAACTGATTGGTGTCTGCCTTGTCACCCTTCACACTCCAAAGCTCCCTTCCCCCTCCCCGTGGCAGCCTCCAAACTACCAGCTTGCTTCGTGTCAAAGGCGTGTTGGGTTCTGTAATAAATCACTGATGAACAACCAGCTCTCTATTTCGGTAGTGCAGCTTCTGAACATTGATTAATGTGGTTCTTCAAGAACAGAACAATGGCCCGTGCGCATAGGCCCAGAAAGGCGCGCCCACTGCCGAAGATAGCTTTGTTCCCGACTCCGGCCCCTCTCCTGACAGTGGTCTCTTTCTGGCTGAGCAGGGACCTCGGCTAATTGATTAACAGAACCTTTCGGCTGCCTGAGGTGGGCCTAAAACTGGAATGTCATCAGGAGGTTTGAAAGACTCCATTCTTGTCTCTGGGGATTCCTGCAGTACATATGGCAGCCACCACAGTCAGAACAGCAAGGCTTCTTATTTGGGGAACTTGGGTGGATTTCTGTGAAAATGTGCTTCAGCTGTATTATTCTTTTTCCGTTCACCTTACTGGTTGTTCTTCTAGTAGTTGACAGGTATGTTTCAGACTAAAAATATAATATAGATTTACCGTTCCTCTTTATTTGCCTCTATGTTATCTTTCTTTCACTGATTTGCTAGGAAACCCATTTTCTATTTTAACAGTTGTTCATAAATGCTGAATATTCATCGGAAGTTAAATGCATTACAGAATCTTGGTACTGTTTACTTTTAAACTGTAACTCATGGGGTTATTTTTAATATATTTAACATTGAAAGATGAAGTATTTATTTTTCATAGCTTTGAATTTTTGTGGTCAGATTATCTTCAAAAGTGAATGAGTTGTTGGCTGAGGGAAATATTCCTATAGGTTCCTTTTTGTTCTGTTAGGATCATATGTTCTTTTAATCTGACTTATAAATTTTATAGGTAAACAAACTCTACTTTTTAAAGGGAAAGAAATTGAGATTCAGCTAAGTGTTGAAAAGATGGAACATTTATGGCAAATCCTCATCTCCAATATTCCAGAAATCTTGCTCAAAGTTGTTTCAGGAGGATCTCCCCTTTTTATGAATAAGAAAGCTGGGATCTTCCCATTTTATGAATAAGAAAGCTGATGAAAGCACAAGTCCTTAAAGTAAGAATTGGTGAACAGTGAAGAAAAGACCAGAGACTCTATAGATTTCTTTCTTTCAAGAGAGACATTTCTAATACCAGAAACTGGAGAAAAATATGCCATAAAATTATATATATATATATTTATTTTCATTCTTTTTTAAATTTTTTTTATTTTTATTTTTAGGTGAGAGAAGGGCAGATAGTGAGGAAGACAGGCTCCTCCTGCATGTGTCCTGACCGGGATCCACCTAACAACCCCATCTGGGCCCGATGCTTGAGTACTGAGCTAGTTTTAGCACCTGAGGCTGAAGTGCTCCAACTGAGCTATCCTCAGCACCTGGGGGCCATGTTTAAACCAAATGAGTCTTTGGCTGCAGGAGGGGAAGAGGGGAAGAAGGGAGAGAGGGAAAGAGGGAGAACAGATGGTCCTTCTCCTGTGTACCCTGATCAGGAAATGAACCTGGATGTCCATACATATTGCTGATGCTCGATCCACTGAGCCACCAGCCATAGCCATAAAATGATATTTTTGAGGTGGTCGATTTTGTAGTGTTTAAAGAGGTTGCTTCTATGAAATAGGATAGAAGATTCTTTGTTCATTAAGTAGAGATTATTCTCAAAATGTAATACATTGTTTTAACATCGAATTATTTTCTCATTAAAACGTATGGTGGTTAATTCTTTAACCTGCCCTTCAAAATTTTATTTAAAATTTATATAGTATTTATAAATGAGTCATGGGACTCATCTTAACAAACAGACTATGCAAGAGACCTTGCAATGATTCTGTGTGACATTCATTCAAAATTGTAACTTGAGCTGTGGAGAACACATCTCCCAAGGAGCTGTGGTGACCGCAGGTGGGCAGTGGGCATGAATGGGCTGGGGGAAGGGATGGAAGCTGTAGGCACGTGTTGCTCATCTCAGAATGAGGTTTCCTTGCCATGAAATCTGGGGGACTGATGGGGGAAGCCGAAGGGCAGACCTGATGGTGTGCAGAACTGAGGGTAAATGTCCCTTCCTTGAGTGGGGTGGGAAAGAGGGTTCCTGTGGCTAGGAAGTTAATGTTACATCTTTTTATATGTAAAGTGATATAAGGCAACTCAGATGTATAAACTAGGAATGGCCTAGAATAAATGGTCCATTTAGGCATACAAGTTAAGAAATCTGAACTGTTCCAAAACATGAACTAAGCACTTCTTCTACTGACCAACCCACTGAAAATGTGGCAGTCATTTAATTTAACCGATTTAAAGTGAGAATTTTTAATCCTTCATTTTGGTACTCAGAATAATTGTAACAATGATGATGATGATGATAACGTGTTTTTTATAGCTATTACTGTTGCTACTAACAGCGCTAAACACTACATATTTATTCCTACAATTATTCCATGTAATATAAAGCAGAAAACCCCCATTTTGGATGAGGCTCAGAGAAAATGCATAACTTGTCCCCACTACTTATCTGGCCACTGTCAGAGCCTGTCTTCTTACGCTGAATTGGCACTGGGTCTTTCTTCCAGAGTCTACACGTGAACAGCTAGTCTATCTTCAATGAAATAACCAAGCTTTCCATTTTTTCTTTATTATGGCATGATTTTTTAAACGCATTTATTTAACATATAAGAATCAGTAATGAACTGATTTTTTTTTAGCCCGTCTCAAATGAAAACATTTTCCCCCCTCAATTTCATTCATTCTTTTTATTTAGCTGTAGTTCTTGAACTCTTTGTGCCAGTCATTCTACTGCTTGTCAGGTGCATAGCATAATAAAAAGGCAACACTTGGTGCCCTTATATTCTAATTATGTGTCTTCAGGTTGCTAGTAGTTCTCAACCATCTTGATTCTTAATAAGGGACTCTGACCATTTTTCCCCATGAGAGATCTATTCCTAGAATAGCTCTTTCCTGAGATGTTTAGATTTTTTAGTTTATCTTCAGTGCAACAAAGCAGCAAATTTCCGTGAAGCATCAGTATCCTTATGCTTTTATTTGAATTTGGACGATTGATATTTTCATGGTTTACATTCTCCAATTTCCATTTTAATATGGCTTAACTATCAGGAATGTACTCCATGAAGTTTAAAAAAATATCATAAAGTTATATCAAATGATAACATTAATGTAATGTGCTAAATTTTTTTAAGTTTAATCTTATATACTTATTCTGCCCAAAACATAGATCATTCCATAGTTTCAACATCCTACTGAATATTGTCAAGTTTGCAGTATGTGTTTCTGGTACATCCCTCGTTTTATTCTCATGTACTGAAGATACAACAATGTAAGGAATGAAGTGGCCCCAATGATATACTCTGGACTCGGCTAGCAGTGCAGTGTCCATGTCTTTATCATATTTGTCACTCAGAAATATTGTTAGCTTTACAGTGGCTGGATTGGTATCCCATCTAAATGGACTCTAACCTAATTCTACAATGATATTTCTGCATATAGATTAAGTATCCTGTGCCACTGCTGGACAATTCAACATGATTTCCTTTTTAAAATCTTAGGGAGCCTGACCTGTGGTGGCGCAGTGGATAAAACGTCGACCTGGGAACACTGAGGTTGCCAGTTCAAAACCCTGCACTGATCTGCTCAAGGCACATATGGGAGTTGATGCTTCCAGCTCCTCCCCCCTTTCTCTCTCTCTCTCTCTCTCTCACTCTATGTCTCCTCTCTAAAATGAATAAATAAGAAGAAATAAAAAATGTACTAAATAAATTAAAAGGGGTGTCTACAGGTAAGATGAGGGGCTGTACTGTGAGACCTAAAAAAATTATATATATATATAAATCTTAGGGAGAAGTAGAAACTGGAATAGTTATTTAGGTTTGTACTTAAAATTTTCATCATATTCAAAATTAAAATTATAATTACTGGTGATTGTTGAGCTTTTCTTTTCCATAACCTTTTTAATAATTTTTGATCCTATATTTAAATGTAAGTTTCATGTCACTTCCAATTATCCTAATTAAAGAGCTTAACATTAAGAACTGCTTCAGCAAGAATTATAAAAAGTGCCTGGAGATATTCTACATTGCACTGTCATGTAAATATTATAACAAGAATTAAGAGGGAACACTGCTAGTTCAACAGACTTGTGTCGGTTTAAAAAGTGGTAAAAATTTGGAGAATATGAACATGTTTATGGTATAGATTGTTGTGTTGTTTTTATGGTTACATACTTATCTCTAAAACCATCAAGTTGTATCATTAAATACATACAGCTCTTTGTATGTGTTGGGCAGAGAAAATATATTAAGCTCACTTTGTTAAAGATGGCACTGCCCACATGGAAGCCTGTCACCCAGGTGATGATATTAGTTGCCCTCCTGCTTGGGAACAGGCGTGATTATGTTAATATGTGTTGGGGGAGGGCTTTCGTGCCAAAAGGTTTTAAAAGGAAGAGAGATCACGTTGTGTTCCGGGAGAAGACTGATTGCATTCTAGGAGGAGGGAGGAGAGCAGATTAAGGCCACGTGGAGGTCAGGAGAAGCAGTCAGAATGGCGGAGTGCTGAGGAAGAAGCCAGTTTGTGCAGTTTGTGCAGAGAGAAGGAGATGGGGAACAGAGGTGAATAAGGCTAGTGAGCTAGAAACCTTTGATGCTAGGAAACTCAGATAAGTCAGTAGCTTTGTGAGCACTGAATGAGTGTGTTTTGGAGCCCAGTGTGTATTTTTACTTGCCTGCCGGGTGCAAGCTAGAATTAAAGCTGATGGCTCACCAGTTCTTGGCTCCGTTGTTTCATTACCGACTGTCCGAATCTAATGCGAACCTGCACTGGCCAGGCTGCTGTGCTGGTGGCCTTGACTACTGGCCTTACAGTATGTTAAAAATAAAGATATAGTAATAGCAGCTATTTTTCATAATATTACTTTTCCCATATGCCATACATCTGATATTTTTTATAAAAAATAAACCTCACCTACAAATTTCAAAAACTGCTGAATCTTATGAACTCTGTTCTCTTCCATTTCAGAGACTGAATCACCATTGTAGGGTCACAGATTAACTTTTTAATGTGGCTTCTTGTGAACACAGAAGATAAATGATATAGAAATACTTCAGTGCCGATTGTTATGTGTGTTCTAATTCTGGACTATCACAGATATCATATTCTTTGATATTTCAAATTGGCTGATATCTCATACTAGTTGTTTGATCATGTGTTTCATAAATTTTACATTTTAAAAGTTAATTTTGAAATAATTATCAAACTTTAAAATAATCACATCTTTTTATCAAGTTAAAATTTTCATGCAGTGAAATGCATAGGTCTAAGTGTCCAATTTGATGAGTATTGATGAATGTATATGCCCATGTATCTAGAAGTTTAATCAAGATATAGAACATGTTTGTCATTCCAGAAGTTTCCTCTTTCCTTTTTCCAGCTATTCTATTTCACCAGCAGCAACTGCTGTTTGGATATTTATTACAATGGATTAGTTTTGCCTATTCTTTAAGTTCACACTCATGAAATCATTCAACGTGTGCTCTTTTGCTACGCCTTCTTTTACTTACCGTGTTGTTAAAAATCCATCTAAAATCTATGCACATCAGTAGTTCATATATTTTTTTATTACTGAGTGGAATTCTGTTATATTAATATATCACAGTTTGTTTATCCATTCTTCTCTTAATGGACACTTGGTTTGCTTTCAGTTTGGGGCTATTGTGCATATGCTACTAGCAACATTATTGTGCAGGCATTTTTTTTATGGACATATGTTTTCTTTTCTTTGGGAAAATAGTTTGGAGTGGGATTGTGGAGTTGTATTATAAGTGTCTGTTTGATGTTATGAAACAACCAAACAGTTTTCTGAATTGATTGTACCACTTCATACCCCCTTCAGCAGTGTAAGAGTGTGCTAGCTGCTCCATGTCCTCACCATCGTCACAGTCATCATCTTTCTGTTGTTCGCATTCTAGTTTAATTTGTATTTCCCTGATGCCTCATGATGTAGGACTCATTTCATGTGTTTATAGATCATCCATGTATCTTCTTTGGTGAACTGTCTTTCCAAGTCCTTTGGCCAGTTAGGGCACCTGTTTGTCTTTTTATAATTGAGTTTTAGAATATTTATTTGAATGAGAAGATTTTAATTTTGATGAAGTCAGATTTACCTACTTAAGCCATGTTTAGTGCTGTTGTCTAAAAAAAAAAAATCTGTCTACTCTAAGGTTGTGAATATATTCCTTGTGTTTTCTTCCAGCAGGTTTATTGTTTTAGCTTTTATGTTTTAGTCGGTGTTGTATGTCACTTGGATCTTTGTGTAGTGTGAAGTAGGGGCCAAGTTTATTTCTTGTATGTTTATCTTCTGCATGCAGCATGATTTGGTGAGGTGACTTTCTTATTCCAAATTAATTGCCTTCCCACTTATGTAGAAATTAATTGATTGTATGCATGTGGGTCTATTTCCAGACTTTCTCTTCTGATTGGTCAATCTACAGTGTGTCCGTAACATCATGGTGCACTTTTGACCAGTCACAGGAAAGCAACAAAAGACAAAAGAAATGTGAAATCTGCACCAAATAAAAGGAAAACTCTCCCAGTTTCATACCTATTCAGTACAGTTTGATGTGGGCTCCATTTGTTGCCCTACACACATCCAAACGATAGTGAAGTTCTTGCCACACATGGGTAAGGACGTCTGGTGTAACAGAGTGAATAACGTCTGTGATTCTCTGTTTTAAGCGATTAATGTCGTTGACACGTTCAATGTACACATGTTGCTTCACATAACCCCCAAAGTAAAAGCCTAAGGGCGTCAGATCCGGGGATCATGGTGGACATGGCTTGACAGAATCCCTGCCTATCCACCGCCAGGGGAATGTCTGTGGGCTGCTCTGCTGTATACACAGTATTATGTCGTCACCTGCGCATGCGCACATGCTGCCACATCATCCTACAGAAACTGGGAGGGTTTTCCTTTTATTTGGTGCAAATGTCCCATTTCTATCATCTTTTTTTGCTTTCCTGTGACCGGTCAAAAGTGCACCATGACTTTATGGACACACTGTATTTGTTATTGGTTGTGCAAAACACAAATATACCAGACTTTCTTGATTAATGCATCATTAACATGTTCAAATTATAAACTCATTTACTTCATCATTTTGTTTTATTATTATTATTATGGCTATTCCAGGTTCTTTACATTTTATTTATTTTTTCTTTTTTTATAGGGACAGAAAGAGAGAGAGTCAGAGAGAGGGATAGATAGGGACAGACAGACAGGAACGAAGAAAGATGAGAAGCATCAATCATTAGTTTTTCGTTGCCGTCGCAACACTTTAGTTGTTCATTGATTGCTTTCTCACATGTGCCTTGACCGCGGGCCTTCAGCAGACCAAGCCACCCCTTGCTGGAGCCAGTGACCTTGGGTTCGAGCTAGCGAGGTTTTGCTCAAGCCAGATGGGCCCCCTGCACTCAAGCTGGTGAGCTTGGGGTCTTGAAGCGGGGTCTTCTCCATCCCAGTCTGACGCTCTATCCACTGCTCCACCGCCTGGTCAGGCCAGGTTCTTTACATTTTCAAAAGAATTTTCAAATAATGTTTGTTAACGCTTACAAGAGAAAACTCCTACCTGGATTTTTATTCAGATTATTTTTACTCTATAGATGACTTTGTGCAGAATGGACATTTAAACAATATGAAATTTTTCTGTTGGTTATTAAGGAGTATGTAAAAATCTTCAATTACAATTGTAGGTTAGCTTATTTCTCATTGGCCTTTGTTAATTTAAAATGTATTGTTCACCTCTTACTAGACACATGGAAATTAAGATTGTTTGTGATTCTTATCATTGTGAAATATCCTTTTATTCCTTGTTTCTTTATCCTGAATTCTACAGTATCTGTATTAATACCAGCATACCAATTTTATTATACTTCCTGTTTGCATGGTATATCTTTATTTCATTCATGTATTTTTTTACATACATGTATATTTATACTTGTATATCTTTCAAAGCTTTAAAAATTTTAATCTAATATTACTATTATAATAATATAATATATCCATGCCTATTAAATCAAATGTTTAGTTTTTATTAAATGTTATTATTGGTATCTTTGTGTTTGGATCTGTTAATTTATCATTCAAGGTCTCTTTTTCCCAAGTTACTTTGTTCTTCTAAGACTTCTTTCCTATCCTCTGCGTTATTATATATATATATATATATATATATATATATACACATACATACATACATATTTATGTATATATATAATGTATTAACTGTACACTAGTTTTTAATTTTAATTCTTCTATCAATTTTTAAACTATATTCTTTATAACTGTACTATTATTATTTTTCAAAAAAATCTTGTACTGGTCTGACCTGTGGTGGCGCAGTCGACAAAGTGTTGACCTAGAATGCTGAGGTCACCAGTTCAGAACCTTGGGCTTACCTGGTCAAGGCACATACGCAAACTACTACAAGTTGATGCTTCCACAGTTCCTCCACTCCTCTCTCTCTGTCTTCTCTTCTCTCTAAAATCAATAAATCAAATCTGTTAAAAAATATTGTGCTAGCTTAAATATATATGTACTGAAATTATAATTGTCCACTTGACATCAATATTTTATTACTTCAAGGAAAAATAGAAGAATTTTTACCAGCTTAATCTTATCTACTTCCACAGTCCTTTGTGTAACATTGTCGTATATTTATAATGATGTTTTATAACCTCTATAATATATTATTAGAATTTTATTGTAAAAATCAGTTTTTAAAAGAAACTAAGAGAGAAGAAAAATTGTCTTTATTTATCCACGTATCGACCATTTTAGTTGCTTTTCATTTCTTTGTAGTTTGTTTCCATCTGGTGTTATGATTCTTCAGCCCAAAGAAGTTCATTTGACATTTCATTGTGGCAGTAAATTCTCTGAACCTTTAATTCAATATGACCTTATTTCACCTCCATTTTTACAAGATCTAGTCACTGGATATAGAATTCTGTGGGGTTTTTAAAAAGTTGTTTTGTTTTGACTTTTCAGCACTTTAACAATCTCAGTGACTCCTAATTTTTCTAGATTCTGAGGAGATATAACTTATATCCATTCTGTTACTCTTGTTTCTTTTAAGATTTTTTCTTTAATTACTTTAGAAGCTGGACTCTGATGTGTTTAAGTGTGGCTTTCCTTTTATTTATCATGCTCAGTTCATAGTTTCCTAGAGCTGTGTGTGTGTGTGTGTGTATATATAAAATTTTTTATTATTATTGAGAGGTGAGGAAGCAGAGATAGACTCCCACATGTGCCCTGGGATCCACCTGCCAAGCCCCTACCTACCAGGTGATGCACTGCCTGGCTTGTTCAGAGATCTGTTGCACAGCATCCGAGCTATTTTAGCACCTAAGGCCAAGTCCATGGATCCAACCTCAGCTCCCAGGGCCAACTTTTCTCAAACCATTTGAGCCATGGCTGCGGGAGGAGAAGAAAGAGATAGAGATAAAGGGGGAAGGATGGAGAAGTAGAAACTCTCTTTTTCTGTGTTCTCTGACTGGAATTCAAACCTGGGACTTGACCGTGTGACTTCCACTTGCCAGCCAGATGCTCTACCACTTAGCAAACTGGCCAGGACTATATTTCTCTACATTAGGAAAAGTTTGCCATTTTTCAATGGAATACTTCTTAGGCTATTTTTATTTACATACATATTAGGTTACTCTCATGTCTCACCTGTCTATGAGACCCTATTCAGGTCATTTTTCTTTCTGTTCCTCATTTGGATATATATGAAGACCAATTTTAGGGTCACTCACCCTTCCTTTTCCATCTGCAATCTGCTATTAAGTTTATGCAGTGAACTTTATTTCCAATTTTATTTCTTTGTGGTTCTAGTTTTATTATGATTCTCCTTTGTATTTTCCACTTGTCTACTGAATATGTTCATCTCTTTGATTATTATGATCATCTTTTTCATTAACTCACTAGGCTTATTTTCCTTTAGATGCTTTAAAACCCTGTCTGCTAAGTCCAATATTAGATATATGAAATCTATTTCTATAGATTGTTCTTTTTTCACCAAAATATGTTTGTATGTTAGTTACAATGTCTAGAAATGTTGATAATATACAAGACATTTTGACTTAGACATTGGAGAAACTCTGTATACTGTTATCTTTTCCAAAAGGCTGTTAATTTTTCTTTCTACAGGCAACTAAATTATATCCTGACACCTTAAACTTTATGGTGGTTTGGTTTTACTTTTCTTTACTATGGATCTTTCTTGTTGTTTCTTTTGTTTTGTTTTACACTCAATTCAAGATGGATCCCTTGGGGTTTATAGGTTTTATTCATAAGATGTGGCCCTTATAATTTGGCATGACTTGCACTCCATCAGCCCATGTTGACCTCAACTGTTTGGGCCTTGTAGCTGATACTTCTCATTGGGACTTCTAGCATTTTACTGCACATGTGCAGTTCATGGGGCACTCAGCTGTGTATTTGAAGGGAGATTATATGCAGATTTGGAGATCCTTCACATGCGACTCCTTCATTTCTGGGGTTATTTTCTCCTTTGATTTCTAGCACTCCAGCAGTTCAGAGCTTCATCTCTAACATCGCAGGCCAATATAGCTGTGGCCTTCTGCTTGAGTTCTATGACTCAGTTCCGAGTCCTCGTTTCTCCATGGTGTAAAGGGTGCTGTTAGTGGAAAAGCTGGATTAATGTGCATTCTCCCACACTAATCCCCTGTGCAGTTCTCTTCTCTCAAGGGTGAATCCTCCCCACTTTATGCCTGTGCTCAGTCGCTCTTCAGTGCCTATAAACAGTTATTTCTTATTTTTTGTCTGGAGTCCATAATAGTTATCAGTGGGTCAGTTAGTTTAATTTAACCTACTCAGTCATTACTGAAATTGCAACTGTAATCACGTATCGTTCACTCATTTTGTAGAGTAATTATTTCAGCCTGTACCCAACTTGATTTTGCCTAATATTATAATACTTTATTTACAGGGCGGAAAATATTATTCCATATAAAAAGGAATGAGAAAAAAAAAGCTATTAAATTAAAATACTTGTTTACATTGCACAAAAGAACTTACTATTAATGTAATCAACATTTACATTTCCTCATAATAAAAAATTAAGCTGAAAACAGAATCAGAATATGTCTTAATGGACAACAGAATATCCTGTGTGCTTTCCCAACATACTAGTTTTACTAATGAAGATTCTTTATTCATAAGTAGCTATAAAACACCAAGTCTGGTCAGGAATTTTGCGAGTACTGGATATAGAGCAGTGAACAAAGCTGAAATCCTTTCTGGTCTTGCAGTTGTTATATTGCAGGGGGAAGAGAGGAACATTAAGATAAAAGTAAAATGTGTGGTATGTTAGATGGTGATATGTGCAGGAAAATCTAGGATTAAATGGAATATAGGGAGTGTATGGGGTAGGGGTAGAGAGTGTAGCTGTGAATAGTCATGAGGACAAATTGGAGACTGTGACATTTGAGTAAAATTTGACAGCACCGGGAAGCTGTCAGACAGAAGGAAGCACAAGAACAAGTGATTAGTGCTTAACTATCATTAAGGTGGAAAGTTGTATTTTTATTAAAAATCCTATTTCTTTCAAGCTAATAGTATATTTATCCTGTATTACCATTTTTAAGTTTTGTGCCTTTTCTAAATACATTATTTTCCCTGGATGACTTTTTCTACTCATCTTTTTCCTTGGAGTTATTTCCTAGCTCTTTGCATCCAGACGAGGCTTATGCTACTCATGAACATGTAGTTCCCAAGCAGGAATCAAAACCCCAGATTGTCAAGCTGCCCAGCTGGCAATATCCATGGCAGTCTCTGTTCCTGCCAAGTTGCTGACTTCTAACATTTCTGCCTAACTGGGAAGAAACATCATATGGGCATCCATCACTGGAAGACTGTGTCCAGCCCAATTAGACTCATGGTTGTATGTGTGTACCCTCATGCAGATGGGCGTTTTCCTCCTAGTCATGGCTCTCTAAAGAAGTCAAGTTGGTGGATTTAGTTTAATTTTAGGGTTCTGAGTACAATAAACTTGGAAATGTAATTCAATTTGGAATGAAAGAATGCTGTAGCCCCTAGCGTTCCTTTAATATGCTCCCCTCAGCCTATGTGGGGAAAAAAAAAAGTGCTGTCCTGGCTCATCTTTAATTCTTTTTGAAATTTATGAAATAAACACAAACTGGCACATTTTGGGGGAAAAAAGAATGCTTAATGTAAATATAGAACAGGGAAAGTGAAAACACTCAGTGCTGGAAGTGTTACCATTTTCTTTTCTTATTGAATTTATTTATGATCACTTCTAAAAACTTGCTGATGGCTTAACTCTTGAATTCACAGCATCAGCGTCAGATCCATTCCTTAAAACCAGTTCTCTGTTATCTACAGCTATGGGCTCCAGTGTTGTCTTTGAGAGACATTCTGTGTGTGTGTGTGTGTGTGTGTGTGTGTGTGTGTGTGCACAGAATGCGTCTTCTTGTCAGAAAAGAGAACTGCAGGATTGTACTTTTTAAGGACCCATTGTATACACTCTAGTTATATCTAGGATAACACAAAAAGATACATCCAACCAGGGGTGAACAGTTATTCTTTCAAATGACTTACAGGTCTTAAATCAATCTTAATGTAATAGCTAGCTATTTTATGGCACCAGTAAAGGGACTGTTCCTAAAACTCGTATGGTTTTTAACATTTTGGGGTTGGTTCTTCATGACCTGAAACAGAGCCAGGCTCATTTCTCATGGTTCTGTATGCCACTGCAAAATTGATCTACACTTATGTGTTTCTTTGAAGTCAAGACAAGAAAGCAGCCTGGAGGGCCTCATGAAATGGAAAGAACCTCTATTCCAAGACGGAGAAAGGACTTATAGAATATTGTTGCTTGCTGACACCATTCATTTTAGGGTCTAAATGGTTACTTAACCTTAACTAGACTGACATTATAAAAATAGTATCTTATGCTTGAGCAGGAAAAGAAAAAAATCAGGTGAGACTTGTTTGAACAATATTATTATTTGATACTTCAGGTCTGTTGCCACAAAAGGCTTGCAATTGCTGTATGTTATAGGATCTACCATAGTAAAAATTCCCACCATGATCAATCTACATGACAGAAACCTTCACACTCATAAAAATTCCAGTTTTGTAAATCAACGACTTACTAGTAATTAATTGTTATCACTAAAATTCTCTGTAATCTCATGAATGGGATATTGTGATTAATCAAATATATTATTCAGAGAAACAATGTTTTTATGGTTTATTTTGTCTAAAGACATTTAATTGTCAAAACTGGCATTTAAAGAAGGGTGAACAAGAAAGAAACCCTTTGACCCCAAATTCACTTTGCTTTAAGGCGACATCTTTTTTAAAGATATAAAATATCTAATGTTAAACTTGAAGTTGTCTGAATTGTGCAGTTCAGTCTTCTCATGATCTTCCCACCCTTTCGACAAGAGGACTGAAGTCCTAACTGCTTTCCGGAAAGAATCTTTGGCTGTTGAGGCTGGTTGTGTTACAACCCGAGAAGAATCTCAGTTTCATACTTGGCAGCGCAGTGTGAAATGGAGGTCCCAGTTGCATTGCAGAAGCATCATTTAGTGATCTAGTATAAAACTTAAAGGAGGAGGTATTTGAAACTCCAAGGATTTGGAAGAGAGTTCAAGACGGATGGTTTGCACTTCTCAGGAAACCAGGTGAACCTGATATTTATGTTCGGCTACATAATGAGAATATAAAACCACACCAAGTAAAACACACTCCTGCATTAGCACCCGAGGCCCTTCACAACCTGCTTTAAATACACCTGTCCGGCCTTTCCCTGTGCGGCTCTCCACCCCTCTCCTCCACCCATGCACACAAGAGCAGCTGAGTATTCCTGGACGCGACTCGTTTGACAGCTTGGTGTATACTTTTGTTTTTCTGAAATGTGTACTGTCCCCTGCGATGTGGTTAGGTTCAGCTCATGCTTCAAGTTCCTGCTCAGTTCTCATTTCTGGAAAGTCTTAAATTGTGACTATTCTCTATCCTTAGAGCTTATTAATCACGTTTTTTTTTTTTTCTGTGCATGTTTGCATGTAACTTTCTAAAGCAATATAAGGACAAGAGAACTAATACTGAATGAAGTCTGGTAATTAATTTTACCAAGTCATTCCTTGCAAGAGTCCATTTTAACAGGGAAGTTCTACACTAAAAAGTGATAGAGTCAATTTTTAAGCTGAGGCTTAGTTGACTACAGAATTCACATCATTCTTTTTTAAAATTTTTATTTTATTAGTGAGAGGTTGAGAGAGAGACAGACAGAAAAAGGGACAGACAGACATGAGGGGAGAGAGATGAGAAACATCAACTAATAGTTGTGGCACCTTAGTTGTTCATTGATTGCTTTCTCATATGTGCCTTGACCAGGGGGCTACAGCAGAGCCAGTGACCCCTTTCTCAAGCCAGGACCTTGGGCTCAAGCCAGCGACCTTGGGCTTCAAGCCAGTGACCTTTGGGCTCAAGTCAGTGACCATCGGGTCATATTTATGATCCCATGCTCAAGTCTAATGAGCCCACACTCAGGCCAGTAACCTCAGGGTTTCAAACCTGGGTCCTCCACATCCTAGACCAATGCTCTATCCACTGCACTGCCACCTGGTGAGGCCAGAATTCACATGATTCTCAAGCTAACCCGCCATTATGCCACACTGCATTTTCTTTTCATGTCTCTCAACAATCCCTTATTCTACGGTTCTGATTTTCATTTTATTGCATTTGCACTATTATTTTCTTTGCTACTAGGAATAATGTAATGATCTAGTAATATGGTAAAAGTGCTTTTGCTAAGTTAATTAATAATGATCATTTTATAAACTATATGTTTAATTAAAATACATATAGAAAATTGCACAAATTGTAAGAGTGTAACTAGATAAATTATTAAAAATTAGGCTTTCCATCCCAATGGATATCCATAATAGGACTTGATTAGTAACCCAGAATCTCTATGGAGATCCTCAGTCTCTGCCCTTCCCCCTCTTCCACGTGCCCCTAGCTTGACTTCTGACATCGTATGTTAGTTATATTAATTTTGATGCTATTTTACATTTCTATAAGTACAAACATATTTTATGTAATATTTTGTGTATGTTTTCCTATGCTCCAGTTTTTTATTTTTAGATTTATGTATACAAGCGTGGCAAAAGTAAGTTTACAGTATCCATTACTTTCTTTTGTTAAGACAGAAAATTCTCACCTTGGCCAGTGAAATGTGGAAAACTTTTATTTTAAAAGAAACACTTTTGAGAGTGCTGAGAATTTTTCATAATATGATTTGAACTTTAAGAAGATTATCTCCCACGACATTCCATAGATCAAGATAAGTGGGAGGCCCAGAGATGCTGGCTTCATACACAGAAATGACTTGGGTTCCAGGGTGGGAACCTACAGAAGAGAAACACACACACACACACACATACACACAAACACACATACAGTGCATTTCTTATTTATCTTCTTCCTCTCATTCTTTCTATTTAGGACCTTATATATTTTTTTTCTTTTTTAATATAGATTACTGCATTGTCTTAACTGGCCCTTTTGCTTTTAGTAGCATTTTATAGAAATACCTCTTCCTCTGCATTACTTGTCATAACTGATTTCTAAAATACAGGTCTTGTTATCACCATTCCCTGTTATAATCCTTTAGTGATTCCCCATCATACTCATGAAAAAAATTATGTTCCTTTACTTGGCATTGAAGGATTTATTATTGAAATATTGGTAAAGTAACCACTTTGTGCCAGCCATACAGAGGAAAGGTCCTTGAGAATCTAAACCTTGCCTTTGTATTTGTGTGTGTGTGTGTGTGTGTGTGTGTGTGTGTGTGTGTGACAGAGACAGAGATGGACAGATAGGGACAGACAGACAGGAAGGGAGAGAGAGATGAGAAGCATCAATTCTTCATTGAAGCACTTTAGTTGTTCATTGGTTGCTTTCTCCTATGTGCCTGGACCAAGGAGCTACAGCTGACTGAGTGACCCCTTGCTCAAGCCAGCAACCTTGGGCTCAAGTTGGTGAGCCTTGCTCAAACCAGATGAGCCCGCACTCTAGCTGGCGACCTCCAGGTTTCGAACCTGGGTCCTCCGCGTCCCAGTCTGATGCTCTATCCACTGCACTACTGCCTGGTCAGGCTAGACCTTGCCTTTTTTATCTTCATTCTTCGCACACCATCCACCTGCAGTTCTACTCTACCTGTAGGTCTCTCTGACTTTCCACACACAGTATAATCTTCCTATCACAGCTTTGCTGTGAATTTTGGGCCAGCTTGTTTACTCTTTGGGCTCTGGCTCCTCACTCATAAATTTAAAAGTTTATTCTTTGAAATTTTTCTCAGATTTAAAGCTGTGACTCAAAGAAACTTCAGGCATTAGGTGGGAGAGAGTGCTGGCTGGGTTCCTGAGTAAACCTCACAAAAGCATATAGGGTAATTACTTATATGGTCTAATAACCAATCAACAGCACAGTTGAAAAGCATGAAAAATTGTAACCATTTTGATATTTTAGGCTTGGAGATAAACAGTCCTAATCACAGCAGCGACTGTCGCTGTAAGAGATTGCCTGGACATCAAGGCCAATACCATTACAGTCTTCTTTTTTTTTTTTTTTTTTTTTTAAATTTTTTTTTGTCTTTTATTTTTATTTTATTCATTTTAGAGAGGAGACACAGAGTGAGAGAGACACACAGAGAGAGAAAGAGAGAAAGGGGGGAGGAGCTGGAAGCATCAACTCCCATATGTGCCTTGACCAGACCAGTGCAGGGTTTTGAACTGGCGACCTCAGTGTTCCCAGGTCGTCGCTTTATCCACTGCGCCACCACAGGTCAGGCTACAGTCTTCTTGATATACTACAAAGCCCATCATGCCACCTGGCTGCTTGTATTTATAAAACCATGACCAGGTAGAACATTAAAGACTTGAGCACGAATGTGTAAGACCAAAATCTACTGGAACTGAAAACAACGGCTTATTAGAATGTTTGTACCAGTGGTAGTCAACCTGGTCCCTACTACCCACTAGTGGGCGTTCCAGCTTTCATTCTGGGCAGTAGCGGAGCAACCGAGGTATAAATAAAAAGATAGATTTAACTATATAGTAGGTTGTTTTATAAAGATGTATTCTGCCAAACAGCGAAAATCCGACATAAAGTACTTGGTAAGTAAATATTATTATATGCTTTAACTTGCTGTAACTCTGCTTTATAAATTTTATGAAGTTACTTCCCTACTTTATATATCACCATTACTGTGGAACCAGTGGGTGGTTAGAAAATTTTACTACTAACAGAGATATGAAAGTGGGCAGTAGGTATAAAAAGGGTGACTACCCCTGGCTTATACCATGGAGAAGGAGAACCAGGGAGAGAAATGGTTGGGGAACACAAACAGATGACCTCATAGGGTAGAGAGACTGAGGAATAGTTTCTTCACATTCTTGACAAAAATAAAGGAATTCATTAAATAAATGAATTAAAGGAATAGTTAAAGGAATACTGAAGAAGGGGTGGAGATAATCGAGAGGGAGGACGTAAATTGGCAGCTGCGTGGTAGATGCTGGGAATCTTGGAGAGAAGGTAGTGTGTGTGTGTCCCCTGGGGTGACAGAAAGACACAGTGGAGAAGAAACATTTGGGAGATATTTCACCATGATGGCCGTCTGCTGGAAATGTCTGCTCACACAGCTTGTTGTATTTGGAAGTAATAAAGGCTGAGGTCTAGAAGGGAGGAAAGAGACATAAGGGAAGGCAGGGCAGAATGGTGTTTGGAACACGCAGGATGTTCACGGGGGCTTGGTTTATAAAGGAGACAAATAAGTAATTCAGTTTTCATCGTGTCAGTCAGAAGTTATTTGTGACTGTTTTGTTGTGTGGGGACCCTTGTTATTTCATATAGCGTATTTTCTATGCTTTGTATCTTTATAAATCAAGAAATTGAGCATAAAACTTAGAACTTATATGATACTCAGTTGACCACTATGATAGCACTCACTTTTTTCCATTAACAGTTTTAAATTTAAGAGATTGCCATAAATTTAAACTGTAATATTTAGGGCTTCTAAAATACGTAGGAATACAATATTTAGGAATTCTAAATTGAAGGCTAAGAAATGTCTAACATTCATTTTATCATATACCATTATTGTTTAAGAAGTGAGTAAGCAAGACTGCGGGGCACATAAACATTAAATCTAGCAACATTGAATTTACCCCCAGTCAATGAACAACTAAGGTGCTGCAGCAATAAGTTGATGCATCTCATCTGGCTCCCTTCCTGTCTCTCTCTTTTTTTTAGATTTTTTAATTTATTCATTTTTTATATAGGGGAGAGAGAAAGAGAGAGAGAGAGAAAGAGGGAGAGAGAGAGAGAAAAAGAGGGAGGATCAGAAAGCATCAACTCCCATATGTGCCTTGACCAGGCAAGTCTGGGGTTTCACACTGGCGACCTCAGTGTTCCAGGTCGACATTTTATTGACTACATCACACAGTTCAGGCTCTTTCTCTCTCTCTCTCAAAAATAAATTATCCCCAAATTTAATATGTTATCTATTTCCTATTCATATAATAATAATTGAAGAGTTAAAATCTATAACCTCTGTTTGTGTGTTTATTTCCATTTCATCTGTTAAAGGCATACCCATTAAAATATATTACACTGGTCACTCATTTTAAAAATGGAGTAATTGTACTCTTTTTATTGGATGCCTATAAGCCAATTTAAAAGGAATTTCTAGTTAAACAAGTGAATGTATTTCCATTTCTATCCTTGACCATACCTTCTCTATGCGTGTTTGCTATACCAGGCCATGACCCTAATACAGTTGTTAGTAAATCAGTCAGTTATTATTCCTGAAGAGGAAGGATTTGCAATAAGAAGTAAGAGAAGACTATGAAAAACAGTGTCTCCAATGAGAAAATTAGCTCATCCGAGTTAAATTCAGGAGAGCAGATTGTCTAAAAATAATCGTACGTTGCAAAATTAGACAGTGAAAGAAAAATGTGTTTAGTTATTGCTGTTTACAACTTTTCATGGCATTTTTATTGTTTTCTTAAAAAATTTTTTTAGTTCCAGATATAAATACATCCATACACAGGGCTTATTCTTTCCACTGTAAATATATAGGGAGAGAACAAAGAGTCAATGAGATGAATTGCTTACGGGCAATGAAGGCTGAAAGGGCTCCCTATCACACAATCCCACCAACTTGGAGATGCTAAGAGGAGCCGGCGAGGTCTCCAGCAGTCTCTTGCCCTTGGTACAGCTCGGAATCCTCTCATCAATATTTCTTCCCACTATTAGAGAAACAAATACAACTCCTCTCTGCTGGGATTAATTTGCTTCAGCCTGAAGCAATGAGCCTCTACTGGCAACCACTCCTGAGCTGAATAAGCAGTGTCCCAGCATCTGTTGACAATATGAAATTGTAGCAGCAGCCAGTATTCCTAAGAAATGGCCTCCACAATCCAAAAGAGAATCCACTGGTCCATAACTAGCAGAGTCTGACCGCCGAGAGAATAGCATGTAATTCCGGATTTCATAAGCTATATTTAAATTGGGGGCTTTTTCTCTTTGGGGATTTGACTGTGGAGAATCTGTACAGACCTAATTTTACTTGAACAGTCCTAGTGATTTAGCTGGTTTGGGCTGAAAATACTTGAATTTAGTTCCAGCTGGACGTGGATTGGGTTTATGAAACCAATACATAAATAGCTGCTCGTTAGCAGACTGGTCACTCCTGTTATGGGGCACTGGGATTGAAATAGAAATGGGAAGATAGGTAAAAGTACCAGATGATTGCAGGAGCAGTGACATTTAATTTGTGTTTTTGTTGATACTGCATTTTATTTTAAAGGTAAAATTGTTTGTGACAATGTTGGTTCTTTTGCTGATTTACTCATGTCTTTAAATTAGTGAGTCTGTGATTATTATCCTTTTACTATTATCATTATTACTACCATGTTTTTATTTTTTTATTTTTATTCTTTGTGAAGAGAACATTTTCAATTAGTGATAGTGGGTCTGAGCTTATCTATCATCTTTATTTTCCAAGGTGAAAACCTTTTAAATCTATAAAGTGCACATTTCTTTCTGGTTATAAAAAAACAACAAATTATTTTTACTGCTCACATTCTTTTTTTCAGAATGCATTTAATTGCTGATACCTTAAATAGCTGTGTTGGATTCAATCTTTTGATTCTAGCTGGTAGGTCTGGTAGGATGTACTTAAAATTACATTACATGGTCTTTTGAGTTTAAAAAATTCTTCTAGTACAATAGTTTTTACCAGAATTTAAGATAAGAAAGAAGAGCAGTCCTAACTGCGCTTGACATTTCTATTTGAACTCAGGTTATCAGTTGAACTTCTCCAAATCCTAGACCCCAAAACTTACACGAAATTTGAATAGGTACTGCAAGTTCTATTGTGAATATTGTATAGGATAGTATTGCAGATTTTTTCATTATTCTTGAATGGTGATTATAGATCATTTATTTTACTTTGAATAATTTAGTATTACCATCTGATTTTTGTGCTGTGGGTACCACATCCAAAAAAATTGGTACCTACAGTAGGTTGCAGACTGTCAATACCAGCTTTTGGTAAAATATTTTTGAACTTATTAAAACCTGATTCATGTGACGCCAAGTTTATCCTAGAGCATGTGCTGAGACAGGCGTGCACATCAAGGAGAAGAAAGAAGAGTGGGTTTTTAAAGGTGTGTTAGCTAAATTCTGCAGAATTAGTTAACCATTTGAGTAGTGAGATTTTTTCATGCTCACTGTCTCCCATGAGTGAGTTTTATTCCAAAAAATAAAATTAGTTCCAGTTACAGTTTTATTAACTTAAAATCATGTTTGTTTGATAACCAATTTATGGAAACAAGAAGAACATACATTTCCCTTTTTTTAATGTTGCCTTACACATTTTTGAAATAAATCGATCGTACTTTGGATGGTCAGGAGGCACAAGGACATACATGAAAACGTTCGTACTACTCAAAGGGTTAATACTAGTAGCCAGTGCTGAATCCATTAGGATGATTTTGACAATATTTTTATTGCTCATTTTTATTTTATTTTCTGAAATGGGCAAGGGGGCATGTGCTTGGACATGTGAGGCAGAAAGGCGTCTGTTTCTAATCCCCTAATTAGACTATGGTGCACAGATGGTATTTAGCTTTTTTTTTTTTTAATGAATGAAAGCATGTGATAATGATGTTCATGAATTTTTATAAGATGAAAAAATGCTACTTGACTTTTGTTTATATTTGCTTAACCTCCCATATAGGTCAGACCAGGGGTAGAAAGATATATGAAATTTTTATCAATTGATGATGCCATTTTACTCAAGCCTGCTTGTAGACATAATATATGTGTAGACATATACACCCTCCCTCTCACACATGTGCCAATACAATACAGGTTGAGTATAAGCCATTTAAAATTTGGGGGTACTTTTTTGTGGAAAATCAGAATTTTTTTTCATAAGTCTTCTATCCTGCTTGCAACTCTCTAGTTTAGTTGTATTCTTTAATATTTTTTTATTAAGTCAAATTTAACAGAAGGAATTTATTACACATCCTAGTTAGTATCGTTTAAAATGTTTTTGGCAGGCAGACGGATGGTAGAGTCCAGTGAATTAAGGGAAGAATAAACAATGGGGGAGGCAAGATAATGAACAATTTCAAATAGGAGCAATAATCTTTGGATGCAAATACGGTGGCTCATATTTTACCATGTTTTAAAGGTAACTTCCACCAAAAAGAATGGCCTAATATGAGTTTGTTTTTGAATTACAATTTATTTCTTTTGTAAATTACATACTCTGTAAGAAGGCAGGTATTTTACCTGCGTTATAAATGGTAAAATTTCAATTTTTGGTCGGTAGAACACCATATGAAGTTTCTATTGCATTTTTTAAGGCTTTTGACACTAAATATGTGGGTAGATAGCTAGGTAGTTGGATAGATGACACTTGGCTCCATATATTCTTGTTAGCTTAAATATAATAGTATTTTATCCTTAAGAATATAATTTGTCTATTATATTTGGGCTGGTTATTTCTAAAGTAATTTAAAATACAGGTGTCCACGATGCAGTAATCTAAAATTACCCACGTTACATCTTATTTGTGTCTTCCAAGGTCCATGACATTTACACTGAAGTTTTTCTGATATGAATCCTGGGCAGGAAGATGGGCGGGGAATGGTAAATTGTTGGGCTTGTGATGAGGCCGGGATTCTTCAGCATCAGAGTATGATTTCCTTCATGGTGTTTTTAACAAGAACATTCCTGAAATAATAACATTATTCCTTGAGAACAACGGGCCTGAATCAAAAGAAATCTTTAGTGAAAGTCAATAAAGTGGCGTGAAGATATCCCTTCAACCTGTTCGTGATTCAAAAGTCCACCGGAAGCCGGAAGCCTGTGCAAACACAGTTTGTATTCCCAGTTTGGAGATTATCATCAAATACATTTTAAATTTTGGATAGATGGAAATTTTCCATCTAGTACAGAATTCCAAAAGTATTCAGACAATTTCATACAAATTTTGCCTCCTTATATACTGTATTCCCCTTGCTTTTTAAAAATGTAGCACATAGGTAAGGTTCATTACTTTTGAGGGTTGCATAGTATTCTATTGTATGACTGAAAGCAGGTAGCTTTCTTTTGTATTCAAGACAACTTTTAACTCGGTCTCCAGATACTGTCTAAGAATTGTGTGCGGGATATTGAAATTTAAATGTGCAGCATTGCTCATTTTACTTTAAACTATTTGAAGAGTTAGACCTATTTTTCATATGTACCAGAATTGTTTTATAGCCCTTAATGAAACAAACCTTATTTTATTTTTCTTTTATAGATTAAGTGTAGCTAGTGTGCTATTTAATTATTTATTTTATTTAGATTTTATTTTAGGGATGTTCTCATGTGCCTTAGTATTTTATTTATTTTATTTTTTTGAAATTCAATGTAATGGGATAACATTGATCACTATGAGGTCACAGGTTTCAGGAGAACATCTCTATGACATTTGAACTGTTGATTGTGCCGGTGTGCTCATTGTTCAAAGTCAAATCATTTTCTGTCACCTATATTAGTCCCTCTTTATTCCTCTCTCCGCTGGGTAACCATTTCACTTTTATCTATGTCCATGAGTCTCAGTTTTATATCTCATCTATGTGTAAAATTATACAGTTCTTAGCTTTTTTAAATTTACTTATTTCACTCAGTATAATGTTACCAAGATCCATCCATGTTGTCATAAATGGCAATATGTCATCATTTCTTTTTTTTTTTTTTGTATGTTTTCCAAAGTTAGAAGTGGGGTGGCAGTCAGACAGACTCCTGCATGCGCCCGACTAAGATCCACCCAGCATGCCCACTAGGGGGCGATGCTCTGCTCATCTGGAGCATTGCGCCATTGTGGCTGGAGCCATTCTACCACCTGAGGCGAAGGTCATGGAGCCGTACTCAGCACCCGGGCCAACTTTGCTCCAGTGGGACCTTGGCTGTGGGAGGGGAAGAGAGGGGTAGAGAGGAAGGAGAGGGGGAAGGCTGGAGAAGCAGATGGGCGCTTCTCCTGTGTGCCCTGACCAGGAATTGAACCTGTGACTTCTACACACCAGGTCGATGCTCTACCGCTGAGCCAATCAGCAGGGCTGTCACTATTTTTTATGGCTGTATAGTATTCATAGTATTCCATTGTACACATGTACCACATCTTCTTTATCCAGTGCTCTACTGAAGGACACTCTGTTTGTTTCCATGTCTTGGCCACCGTGAATAATGCTGCAATGAACATGGGAGTGCATGTGTCTTTGCGTACCAGTATGTTCAAGTTTTTGTTTAAATATCCAGTAACCCCTCCCCCCAAAAAAATCCAGTAAAGGGATTACTGGGTCATATGGTAATTCTATTCTTAATTTTTTGAGGTACCACTACACTGTCTTCCATAATGGCTGTACCAGTATGCATTCCAACCAGCAGTGAATGAGGGTTTCTTTTTCTCCACACCCTCTTCAACACTTATTACCTGTCTTGCTGGTAATAGCCAATCTAATAGGTGTGAGGTGGTATGTCTCATAGTTTTGGTTTACATTTCTGTAATATCTAGTGAACATGAGTATCTTTTCATATATGTGTTGGCCATTTGTATGTCTTCTTGGAAGAAGTGTCTGTTCAGGTCCTCTCCCCAATTTTTAATTGTATTGTTGCATTTTTGTTATTGAGCTTTGTGAGATCATTATATATTTTAGATATGAACCCCTTATTGTAGATGTTATTTGCGAATATCAATGTCTTGGTATTTTATAACAAAAAATTCTAAAAGCACAGCTTTCACTGACTTTATGTTGTTGTTCTATTGTTTTTATAATTCTCTTTTTTATAGAAATTATAGTTTCCCATTAATATTTATTTTCTCTCAATAGATGTATACATGGTGGTCTTGAAATTCCCCAGAAAAAGTTTTTTCTCTGTTCTTTTTTAAAATATGTGCTATACTTTGAAATGTATACGCTATACATCAAATACTTAGTGTTATACTTTTGATTAATGTTATAAAATATTAATACCAACAATTGCTTTGATTTATCATTTGCATTTAGCCAATTGTACTTAGTGGCTAAATATATACCAGACACTGTTTGGGCAACTTGGCCCGAGCAGTGAACCAAACGGACAAGTATCCTTGCACTGCTGGGGCTCACATCCTATTTGGGGGTGGAGGGACTGGCATTGACACCATTTAGTGGAATTAAGTCGACTCTATAAAAGTGATGCAGTCAACCAAGTGAATCCCAAATGATGTTATATACACTGTGAATAAAGTTTATCAATAGTGCAAATAGAAAATAAAAAGGGATGGATTTTGAATTCTAGTCAAGATGGCAGTGTAGGTAAATGTGGTACTTACTTCCTCCCACAACCACATTAGAGTTACGGCTAAACTTAAGAAAAACCATCTTCCAGAAATCTAGCTGAATGGAAGTCCTATAACTAAGGAATTAAAGGAGAAGCCACATCAAGGCTGGTGGAGAGATGGAGGTGCAGAACAGGCTGGACCCATACTCACGTGTGCTGGATAAAAATTGGGCGGGTTGCTTCAGCGGTGAAGGTACCCTCAAATGAGCGAAGAGTCCCAGTCCTGCATCAGGGCCCCCCACAGCTCCGAGTTCCAGTGCCAGGAAGAAACGTCCCCATAACTTCTGGCTGTAAACACCAGCAGGGACTTAGGCTGAGTGAGATGGAGGACTTCTGGAGTTCCAGGCAGTTCCTCTTAAAGGGCCTGCACACAAGTTACTTGGACTCTCTCCCTCTGAGCTCTAGTGCTGGGACAACAGCTTGTAAGGCGCCAAAGACCTACAAGGGAGCAGGGCAAGACGATGCAGCTCTCTCACAGACAGAAGTGCTGGCCGAGGCTGTTGCTCTTTGATGAGCCCTCCACACAGAGCCAGCAGGCGGCCGCCATGTCTGTGACTCCAGCTACCTGGATCACACTGTGTGAAGCCTCACCTGAAGCCCCACCCCACCCAACATGTGGGCCCACCCAAGCAGATTCCAGTGCCTTTTCCCTGCAAATGGCTTTATTTGGCTCATGCTTCAGATTTTTCTAAAATCTCTCAAACAAGTAGCACTTGTCCTCAGCGAGCTCCATACCTCTCACTGAGTGGCCCCAGTCACCTCCACAAGCAGCACACTCCATGTGAGGACTCAATGGGCACCAGACCCCTGCTGAAGTAATTCCTGCTCTGTGGGATGAGCTCCTGCCCAGCACATCTGCCACAGTGGTCAAAGGTCAGTAGCCAGTGATTACAGCCAGTCCTTGTGGTAGATTGGCTTGGGCATAAATTATTCCCATTGATGTGTTAATAGCAATCAGAGCTCAATACAAGAGGAGGGTGTTCACAGCTCACACAGATGGGGCACACTTCGAGTGCCCAGTTTAGGTGGCTGAGAAGGCTGTGCCACTGTACCCCACAGGACACCTGTTACATTACATTAGGCCATTATACCAAGCCTGTAAATGTAGCAGGTCTACATAATATATACCAACAAATACACTAAGACTGTCAAAATGAGGCAACAAAGAAACATGTCTCGAATGAAAGAACAGGACAGAATTCCAGAAAAAGAACTAAATGAAGTGGAGGAAAACAATCTACTAGATGCAGAGTTCAAAATACTCATTATAAAGATGCTCAATGAACTTAGTGCGAACCACAAAACCATAGAAAGGACCATTCAGAAATAGATGGAGCCAAAAATCAATGATTTGATCTATAAGGAAGCAAAAGCAACCCAATCAGAATACAAATAAAAAATATTTTTTTCAGAGAAATAAGCATATTTGAAAGAGTTTCTAGGACAACTTTAAGCATATCAACATTTGCATCATGGGGGTCCCATAAAGAGAAGACAGAAAACAAGAATTTGGAATCCTATTTGGAAAAATAATTACAGAAAACATCCTTAACTTGATGAAGGAAATAGACATACAAATCCGGAACTGTGGAGTCCCAAATGAAATGAATGCAAAAAAACCCATCAATACACATTGTAATTAAAATGGGAAAGTTTAAAGACAGAGAGGAAATCTTAAAAGCAGCAAGAGAAAAGCAGTTAGCATACAAGGGAGTGGCCATAAGATTATCAGTTGATTTCTCAACAGAATCTTTGCAGGCCAGAAAGGATCAGCACAAAATATTCAATGATGAAAGGAAGGACCTACAACCAAGATAACTCCATACAGCAAAGCTGTCATTTAGAATCAAAAGACAGATAAATAGCTTCTCAGATAAGAATAACCTAAAGGAATTAATCTCCACCAAACCAGTTTTACAAGAAATATTAAACAGTCTTCTTTAAGAAAAAGAGGAGGGGGAAAATCAAAATTATGAACAATAAAATGGCAATAAATATATATGAACCAATTATTTTTTTAATCTTTTTTTTTTTTTTTTTTTTTTACAGGGACAGAAAGAGAGAGAGAGGGATAGATAGGGACAGACAGACAGGAACAGAGAGAGGTGAGAAGCATCAATCATCAGTTTTTCATTGCAACACCTTAGTTGTTCATTGTATACGAACCAAGTATTGATTCTCAAAAAGCAAATAAACAAGGACAGAAACAGACCAATAGAAACAGAGAACATTTTGAAAGTTGCCAGATAGGAGGGAGTTTGGGGTATGGGTGAAATAGTAGAAGGGATTAAAAAGTACAAAATAGTTGTTAACAGAATAGTCGTGGGGAGGTCAAGTACAGTACAGCGAATATAGTCAATAATAACTATGTATGCTGTCAGGGGCAAACCTTATTGGGATGATTACTAAGTAAGTTACATAATGTCTTAATTACTGGGGTGTACACCTGAAACTAATACAATGTTTGTTAACTGTAACTGAAAGTAAGAAATTATTTTTAAAAGTGATGGGATTTTAAAGTTACTTCATTGGTTCAGTGTTTTCATATATCTATTACTGTGTTTGATTTAATCGAAAGTACTTCAACTTGAAACAGCAGAGCTTTTACAGTCCATGAACATTAACACTACACTGTAGCCGGTAGGTTCTTTATCATATTTTGCATATTGATCTTGAATAGAGGGAATCAGAATCAGACATCTGAATTAATGATTGGCTTATTTCAAAGGTTCTTTCTATTTATTTTGATTGTGGAATTTGTATGTATTTTTTGGTACACGATCTTGATTTTTCTCAGATTGAATTAAATGAGCTTTCTAGTCTAACAGTCATTGATTGTGTAAGTAGGAATACATCACCTGTGCAACACAAGTATTTGAAAGCCAAATACTCGTTTTTTCATTACCGTTATGATGCCTCAGTGGCATAATATAGAATGCACATGCTCATCTTAACTTTCCAATAGCCTGCATAACAGTCTTACCTTAGGTTCATGTGGGACTCTTTGCATCACTCAGATATTAAAAATATCTATTTTATAGGAATATTTTCCCAATCGATATCCTATCTTTAATTGACTCGTGTGTAAGAAGAAATTTCCTTCGTCCCAAGTATGTGACAAGTAATAAAACACTGTTATAGACTGTCACTCGGGGAAAAAATTGGAATTCATGTCTTTGATGTTGTTTCAGCTAAGGTTTCAGCTCATGGACAGAAGTCTGTGGAGAATCCGAGAGTAAGATCTAACAGTTTGGCCAGCTCATCTATTTTCCTTTGGAAGGAAGAGATAGGGCAAAATTGGATATCTCCAGAGGGAGATCTAAGTACAGTAGCACAATAAATCCCCTCTTGACTGACAGAGCTACCTGAGTTTCTTTGGAGAGGCACAGGAGTGTGTGTGTGGGGGAGGTGATAGAGAGAGGATGACCAATTTAGGGACTTAAGCATCGCTCCTTAATGGATACAGGGGAGTTTTCAATATTCCCCCTCAGACTGTTTTGAAGAAAAAAGGATTTT
Organism: Rhynchonycteris naso; assembly: GCA_037038555.1. Taxonomy (NCBI): domain Eukaryota; kingdom Metazoa; phylum Chordata; class Mammalia; order Chiroptera; family Emballonuridae; genus Rhynchonycteris; species Rhynchonycteris naso. Next base: position 94,698,585 of record CM073002.1, read on the forward strand.
AAGTAAGTCTAGTAGAATATTAGTATTCTCAACATTTACTTTATAAATAAGAGTAGAATATCAGTCTTATCCACTCCAGAAGCTTTCCTGCTCCTCAACAAAAAAGGGCCCATTTCTTCTAATTGGGGAAATGTAAACATTTTCACTGTTCTTTTTCCTAATTTTGAAATGAATTGTAAATTAAAATGAATAAATCACATAATGACACATTTTCTCCAAACATGCCTCAATAAGCAGATTTTAAATATTTCTTCACAGAAGAATTTCTAAAGTATAAAACAGTATTTGTGTAATCACCAATAGCATGAGAATTTCTGAAACTGTTATATTTGGGCTATGGTATCAAATAAAACTTTTGAAAGGACAAGTAAGTTTCTTGATTTGTGTGCTGAGCTTATTGATAAGTGAGGGTCAGATCCTGGAAACTAGCCTGCTTTTAAATGCCCAGACTCTCTCCACTTGTATTTAATTTCTACCCCAAGTGTATTTAATTTGGGATTTCTAAGTGATCCAAATTTATCCTTCACTGTTTTTGTTTAATATAATGTTGGTGTCTCAAAGGCAGTTACTGATTGTTAGGAAAGAAACTAATCCCTCTCAACTGTCAGACATCAAACGGAAGGTCATAAACCTTACGACAATAAAAGAATTTTCTTTTGTCCTTTCGCAGTCCTCTAGGATTCCAGAATAGATTCAGATTGCCACAGAGGAAGTTGAAACAAGAGCAGAGTTGGAAAGTCCAGACGAGATTCATCAAACCAGACGTTGTACCTTCCCCCAAATTCAGCAGTTTGGAGTTACTTCCTTATCAAAGCACACAAGGGGTTCTGGGAAGGCTGTCTGTATCTCCCCGGAGTGGTTCTATTTACTGTAATTGTAACAGCAGTCAGGTTGGGTGGCGGGGGTGTGTGGAGGAGGGGATATGGGTTTGGGGGGTCAGTCAGGACAAGGAGTTCTTGAAATAACTTGTTATTAAAAATAAATAAATCCATAGGCTAAAGCATGGGTAGCCACATCTCTCATAACACAATGAAATGATAGGCAACGTATGCCCATCTCTTATAAAATAGTTGCAATAAAATATGGTCCAAAGAGACCCAGATTCAATCTTCAGTCTCATATTCTTGATGACATAGCAGGTGACAAAAAAGAGCTCTTGTATCCAAAATGGGTAGGTCATGAAGTAAAAGCAAAATGAGATGGTTTTCTTTCATCCTTACTCTGTTTTTAAGGGGAATTGACCATCAGGAGCACATGATATTATTGCAACAGATGGATTCATTCCACTTTTAGGTAGATGGATAGCGAAAATCTTGAATAGATCTGTTTCGGACTCAAATTTTCAAGTAGTTACTTTTTTATTTAAACCAAAACCTAACTTTGCAAACTTTTTTTTTTTTTTTTTTTTGCTGTAAAAGCTTATAACACAAGGAATGTCCTTCCTAGTTTTAGGTCTGTGAAAGAAGAGTAGAATTGCATAATGAATTGCTTTCCTTTCATACCTTCTAACAATAAAATTAGGAAAAAGGAGGCTCACTAATATAAAGAAGAACAATAGTGGAAAGTAGCAGTTTTTACAAAATCAGATGTGTAGTGAAATGCATATGTACCTCCCTCCAGTAGTACTGCAAATGAAAAAAATATATTTGTTAGTAAAATCAAATGATGCCACTTGAAATTAGAGCTAAAACAAAAAGTGCCTTTTTTTAATCTTAAAAAGAATTTAATAAATTATAAGAGAAGATTAAAAACCTAAATCTCAGTGTGTTTAAATTACATCAGAAAGATGAAACTGACACTCAGGAAAAACAAAAACCTTCTTAATCATTAATTAATGCTTGGCATTGGAATCAAATCTAATGTCACAAAAGTAAACCAGGCTTTGCACCACGGACTTCCACAGGCTACCCTTGCTCTCTGATCATACATTAACACTCATATAGGCATCACTATCTGTATATGGTTATTTTTTTTCCTTTCAGAAGGTTATTCTTAGAAGAAAAGAAAGAAAGGCAGCTTTTCTTAACATCGGCAATTCTGTTTTTAATTCTTAAAAGATATTTTAAGTGAGAAGAGGGGAGATAGATAGACTCTTGCATGTGCCCCAACCAGGATCCACCTGACCATGCCATCTGGGGCTGATGCTCTGCCCATATGGGGCCATGCTTGCAACCAAGCTATTTTTAGCTCCTGAGGTGGAGGATCCATGAAGCCATCTGCCCAGGGCCGATGCACTTGAATGGAGCCATGGCTGTGGGAGAGGAAGAGAAAGAAGGGAGAAAGGTGGAGAAGCACATGCTTGCTTCTCTTGTGCGCCCTGACTGGGAATGGAACCTGGGACTTCCACATGCTGGGTTGACGTTCTACTGCTGAACCAACAGGCCACAGGGCCCTATGTTTCATATTTTTGATAACACCACAACAACTAGAAGGAAATGGCATTTACCATGCGCTTTCTCTATTCCAGGAATCATAGCCAGTGCGTTACCCATGTTAGGTCACTTAACCTTTGTTCTTTTATTTTTACTCCCATTTTACAGGGGAGGAAACTGAGGTTTAGAGTAGAAAGAAAACTTCCTCAGTCATGTGACTAGTAAGTGGAGGCCCAGGTTCCGAGATTGGTGGACACTTGTCACCCTTCTCATTATCTGTCCAGTAAAGTTCCTGATGAAGAGCATTTCAATGTTGCTTGAAAAGCCATCTGGCAAGCTGACGGGAATGAGTTCTGATCGGCTTGGCCAATTTGGAAAATACCTTTTCCCCTGCTACTGATCGACATCTTAACCAGGACTCCGGAGGTTGAAAAAGACATTTTGCTCTGGTGCGCCAGGAAACATGTCCTCCCTGTAGGGCAGTGCAAGGAAAAGCCTTTTTATTCTTATCTATTTCTGTCCTGAGGACATTGTGATGTGAGGATCGTTTCTGTCCTGGAGGGCAGTACAAAGGAAAACCTTTTACTCCTAACCACTTCTGTCACTCGGAAGAGATCCCTGTGTGAGGATAAAAGGCTTGTACCTACAGGTCTTCTTTTGATCACAAGGGAGACACATAGCAGCACATGTACTTATAGGGAGAACTACAATGAGAGTCTGGGAACTTGAAGGTATCATTGAGCATCAGAAGAAACCCTAATGTCATCAACCTTTGGACTTAGTGTTAATTTATTTTCATTACAATCATCTGTCCCATGTAGACAAATAGGTGGAGTTGGTCAGCCCCTGACGCCCACCAAGTCAAATCAAGTGAACAAACCCCAACAGAAGCCAAGTGGTACACAATGTTGGTGTGGATGAAAATCAAGAACTAAACGGTGAATAGAATGAATAACAAAATACCCACTAAAAATAAAGTTGTTCTTTGCTTTAAATTAATGAGCTGTATTTTACACTAGGATTCATATTTGTTTTTAGTTGCTACTGGTATCATCGTATTTTAAATACCGTAGAAAGCACTCGAATCTTTTAAAGGATGACCAAGTGTTAGTGACCTATATATATTTAAGTTCCTCCTCATTGCAACATTTAGCTGCAGCAGACAAGAAACAGCAACATTTTGGGTAAAGCAATTTATTGTGGGCGGAAAGCAATTATAAAGCTTTGTTGACACTAAAAATGTTGATTTAATGGAGATATTTAATAATATTAATATTACAATGTTAATATTATACAAGTATAATATCTAAGACATATTAAATAATATTATATACAAGTTTAATTACTAAATTAAGTTGAACAATTAGAGACAGATTAATTCAAATATATTTCAGCTATAAATTATTGAAAAAATAACTTTAAAAAGATGTTATTTTAATAACATAAATTTCAATGTCATTGAAATATTTGTTGCAAAAAAGAAGTTTCTTTAAAAAAATCTATGATGCGCCTGACCAGGCGGTGGCACAGTGGATAGAGCGTTGGACTGGGATGCAGAAGACCCAGGTTGGAGACCCCGAGCTCCGCAGCTTGAGTGCGGGCCCATCTGGCTTGAGCAAAAAAAAAAAAATGCTCGCCTGTTTGGACCCAAGGTCGCTGGCTCCAGCAAGGGGCGGCTCAGTCTGCTGAAGGCCGCGGTCAAGGCACATGTGAAAAAGCAATCAATTAACAACTATGGTGTTGCAACGGCAACAAAAAACTAATGATTGATGCTTCTCACCTCTCTCCATTCCTGTCTATCTGTCCCTATCTATCCCTCTCTCTGACTCTCTCTCTATCCCTGTAAAAAAAAAAAAATCTATGATGCTTATTTATACTTGAATTCCAACTTTAAATAAATCATGTTTATTTTAAATTAAATTCTTATTATCTTAAATACTCTAAAACAGGTATAAATACCTTTATAGTTTACTGTTTGATAGCTAAAATTCATTCTTGATCAATATTTTTAACATCATTTTATGCAAGCTTGAGAAAAAAGTTTCTCATACAAAAACAGGTTGTTCTTGTTCTATCTAAACTTCTTTTTAAAAAAGAAATAAAAGCCTACATATTTGAAGAGAGGTATTACCTTTTGACATCTACATACCATTGTTCTTTCTAAGCTTTTGTTCCCTAACTCAGGCTGAGAATGGATAATTATATGTAATGGAAGACAGCTGTGATGTACCAAGTGTATTTTTCCCCTTTGTATCTTGTACGTGAGTGCATAATTTCCTTCCTGCTTCAGTGTTATATAAGGTCCAATTTTCCTATGTTTACTTTATCCTGAATTTAAGTGTGAAGATTTTCACAATCAAAAGCAATTATAGTTTTGTTGCTACCTTTGGATAATGCCTTATATTGTGGATTAAAGTGTAAGATTTCTAGTAGTAGATCATTTTGTTGGAGGGGGAGATAGTTGCTCTCTGTAGCTAAGGAATTATGCCATCGTATAAAGAAAAGACAATAATATTTTAAACTACACATAAGCGCACTCCAGTTTCTATTGAGGCATCACATTGCATGATACTGTCAATTTGGGGGGTACTTGTTTTTTATTTTTTAATTCTAGCCCTGATCTTAGTTGAAATTTTTTTTTATATTTCAAAAATTATGAAATATTTTCTCTATGTTTTCCCAGGTTTATATTTGTAGTCACATCCTCTATAAAACTTGGTAATAATCTTGTTACTGAGCATGTTGCAATGTGGATTGTGATGATTTTCGTCTGTGCTTGGTTGTTCAGGTGCATTCCTGAAACAGGAACGTAGACTTTATCAGGTCTTCGTGGCTCCATACATTTCCTTTTCTTGAGTCTTCCATTCTCTCCACCTATCCTACATAGTGGTAATTGTGTAATTAGCTAGCAACACTATCTCCTGAGCTAGTATGGAGAGTAAGAAATGTCTCGTTGAGCAAAATCAATTTTCTTTGAACTCATCATTTATTTTTGATATGCTACAGCTCTATCCGCAGGGAAACTTTCCTCCCCATCTGGAGTCGAACAAGCCTTTAAGACAAGAAGAGACAGAGAAGTTCTGCTATTAGCCTCAGTTCTAAGGTGAATTGGGTTATTCTGCCGTAGTATCATGTTCTGCCTGCAGAGCATATGACCTTCGTAGATGGCAAGAAATTTTCTGTTGGAGATATGATGAATAACAAAGCAAGGGTTCTATTGTGCACCGCTCGAAGAAAATTTGTAGCTGATTTATTTGGCTTTTAAACCAAGCTAGGAGGCATTTCTGGAAGTCTGAAGAACCCACGGGATTATTTGGTTTCAACTCTATTTTGATGCAGCGTGTAAATTTCTGTGGCAAAATGCCCTTCAGTGAAGAAAAATTTCTGTTTCTGGCTATCAGTTGCATCATGATTCCCAAGCAAATAGCTGAGTAAAAGAAAACATTGCATAAAGACTCTTCTGCATTCTTGTAATAAATCACAAAAACATTGGTATCAGCTTTCTTAGTCATTTTGCGAGACTGTATTTAAGAATATTTCCAGATGTGTCTTACTGAAGGGAAGGTAATTTTCTTTCACGCACAAGAGACTCTTTCTTAACAGTGAAGGGAAAAAAAATATCAAATGCTTTTTTTCCTCCTCTGCAGGTGACAAAATTTCAATTTCCTGTATCCTTAGACTGCTAGCATTTTGCCCCCATCCCATGGGAATAAGAGAGATATAATCATCAAACTACAAATATGTCTGAGGTCCTATAAATGGTGAAGGCAATTTTCCAGTTTCCTGAAAAGGTAGCTAGCTTCGCGGACCAATAATGTGAAGAAAAGAAAAAGAATGTACAAGATGGGACAGATTGGTTTGGTTTATGATAAAGGAAGCATCCTTTGAAATATCCAAGTTAAGAGCAAAGAAATTTTTTCAATGAAGTACTGAATTGTTTTCTAGGATAAACAGTAACTTCAATGGAAATAATGTCCTAATTTGTCATAATTAACAATTATCCAAGTCTTTCAAATGGGAACTGCCAACATACTGGGCAGTCAAGTCTCCTTATTGTAACCACATTCTTAGTTGGTGGGCACTGGGGTGAAAGGGACCTATCTGCACAGTATGAAACCCTCCTGTGGACAGTGATGCTGTGTGTAATATCACAGTTTGATACCAGCAGAGTTCCTTCATGGTCCAGTTTTATAGACACATATATTTTCTTTCTCTTCCATTATCCCACTATTCCCAAGGAACACACACAGTATAAACAAAGCCCTATGTCACTGTGTGCCACAGTTTTAAACCTTGGTAAGGGAAGAGGACATTCGCCAGTACAGAACAGGAAGTATGCCCCTGAATATTAAATGAACAGTATGAAGAGATCTCAGATTCCCTCATGTGCTTTTTGTTACCTGGATTGCTATGTGTTTCTATTTCTAGGGCTATGTAAGATTGGATTCTTTTATTTAAGAAAGTATTTGTATGTCCAAAGAAATGGCATGGTGGGGCAAAGGTGTAAAGCAGGCTTCTAGAATCCATACGCTACGTAAACGGAGGCAAAACAGCTTTCCTTGCAGCTGTTTGGATTTAGCAGTTCCCGTCTTTCTCCTTATTTTAGTTAAAGTGTCTGTTTTTGGGCAGAGGTGGTCAAAGCAACAGCCATAGAAAATGCTGCCCTCTGTACATTTTTTTTCTGTTCCCCCCACCCCAGTTACACAAACATTGTTGTTAATAAATAGAAAATATGCTTCTAAATTTCTGATAACTTTCTTGGCAGATGTTTTTATTTATGAATAAGAATTTTATGATCCTTTTCTGCTCTTTTTTCCCCCTGTTTCTAAATTTAATCACAAGAAGAATTATAATTTTAGTGAACATAAAAATAACATTCATATAAAAATAAGGCAAGGAAGATACAATTGCAGTGTGTTCATTTTCCAAAATGTGTAATCTTTTGTGTCTTTTTGGTGAACATAAAATAGCACTTCTAAGAAGTGTTTTTGTTATGGTTATATTTGGGTGAGGCAACCACTGATATATACAGACATAGATATAAAGTGATATTAAAAGGGCTGTTATGTCCACCTTCTATTTGAAAATTTTGTTCAACATTTGAATGTAGATCTAAATACAGTTTATGTTAGAATATTGACTCATCCATCAAGGGATCTTGTCATTTTTGCTATCAAACCACAAGTAAGTGGAATTTGGTGTATCTTATTATCTTTAAAAATCAGAATTAATGTTGGGTTTCTAATACTCATCCATAGAGCTATTTCCTGAAAAGCTTACCCTTAAAATAACCTTCTATTGCAGAATTTCAGTTTTATTTTTATTAAATGAGGGGCAGGGAGATAGAGAGACTGACTCCTGCATGTGCCCTGACTAGAACCACCCAGCATGCCCCTACCATGGGCTCTGCCCATTTGGGGCTATTGCTGTGTTGCTCAGCAATAAAGCAGTCTTAGTGCCTGAAGTGAGGCTATGGAGCCATTCTCAGTGCCTGAGGCCAACTTGCTCGAACCAATTAAGCCATGGCTTCAGGAGGGGGTGGGAGAGAGAGAAAGAGAGAGAGAAGAGAAGAGAGAGAGAAAAATAGAGAGAGAGAAAAGAGAGAGAAAGGGAAAGAGAGAAAGGGAGAGAGAAAGAGAGAGAGGTGTATGTGGAGCAGCAGATGGTTACTTCTCCTGGGTTCCCTGACCCTGAATCGAACCCAGACTTCCACATGCGAGGCCAATGCTCTATCACTGAGTCAACCAGTCAGGGCCATATTGCAAATTTTTAATTCTATGACCTTTTGAATAAATTTGTATTGGATAGTTTATAAAACATAGGAAATGAAACCTAAGATTGTAGGTTTGCAAAAACACAGTTAACTCACATAACATTATCCAGTAAGAAGGCTATAAATTGGTGGTGAAATTAACCCATAGTTATTTTATTTATTAAGCATATTAAATGATTCATTATTTGGCGGTAACTTTTGCTATATTTTGTTTCAAGTGAGTTGGGAAATTTAGGAAAACATTCTAACGGGGACAGCTGGGAAACGTTTGGGCTTTTTCTGTTTAATTTAAAATGTGACCAAGATGAATGACCAGTGTAGCAAACAACATAGACCTAGATGTAATGAGTTAAGCTGGCCTGTGGTTTGGAAAGTCGTGAGGGTCCATAGAAACTATTAAGCAGGAAGAATACCACATAAAAGTAGAGTTTTTCTCACAGGTGTTCTTGTTCTGTAGTGTGGGAATCATTCTAGAGAGCTAACAAATTAGTGAATACAATGCTATTTAAAACCATTGAGGAAAACCCAGGTCTTCCTGGGAAAATAGAATTTTCTGGGCAGTAACTGCTATTATGTGCTTGTAGCCATCAATACATGGCATGATGTAACCATAGTAACTGCTGTGTCTAAAACCATAATGAAATTCAACTGAAAATTTACGATTGTGCCTTCCATTCTTATAAAAACAACACTTACAATTTACATAACTTTGGAACACATAAAGTCAATGCATATTTTTAAAATGCCTTCACTCTGCAGAGCCCTGTTCTTGCTACTAACAAAGAGGATAAGTGTAACACCTCCTTCCGGACATAAAAGGTGTTCACATACTTATGTCAGAAGTGTAGACGAATCCATAAATCTGTATACCACAAGATGATATGTGGTGTGTACAGTAAAAAGATGATTCATTAAGCAATTAAGTTTGCATGGGGCCTTTTTAGATTTAAAATGGAATACCCGTTTTATTGAACCCGGAAAAGAATGTAGCAGAGAGAATTTTTTTGTCCTTTGGTATTAGAGTGTACCTTCCAGTTGTGATAAAAGTTAAAACGATGTAGCAGCTTCACCATAGAAGTGTTACATTTATGGCAATTTGATAATAGTTTGTTATTTTGCATTGTTTGTACACTTTGTTCTAATTATTCCCCCCCCCCCCTGTAAGTATTGAGCAAAAGAGGCTGTACTTTATTAATCCCGTTCAAATTGACAAGTAAAAGGTGAGGACACGCAGTTGGGCATAAATAGTTTCCTATAAGCCAGCAAAACAGTAATGTGGTGTCATCGGTTCAGCTCAGATACTGTATTTATTCTAGGATGATTGGTAACGCAATATATTGGAAGTCTGTTACAGTAAAGCTATTGGAATCTATTACAAAAACTCATAGTATGCAAATATGAAGGTTTATCAGATGAAAGAGAAAATAAACCCAGACGGTCAGATAGTTAAACAAGATCATGTGGCAGTGAACTTTATTTTTGTCTCATCTTTTCATTTTGTTCTCCCCTAACAAAATGTTTCCGTTTCTTTTTTTTTTATTTACTCAGAAAGTTAAATTTGAGAATGTTATTTTAAAGATCTACAGAAGAAGAGATAATATCTATATACGTTTTAAAAAGTTAAGATGAGAGGTTTAAGATTCCATTGCTAAACTGTTAGACCCTAAATTGCTAGCTTTTATTCAAAATACACCCACTTTCATAAACTAAACTTGAAGGTGAATGTTGAGGTTAATTTAACTTCAGTATAATTAATCCAGTAGTTAGAGAAGTGATCAGTTTTCAAACATTAAGCATTCCTATGTAAAAAGTAAGATCTTATTACCTTTGTGTCTGAAAAATACATTTGCATGTATTTAACCTTGCTTTTAAAAAATTTATTAACATTACTAAAGTATAGGGTCTTTATGCATAGACTTCCCAGAGGATGTGCCCTATGGATTTATATCTGAAGTCTATCAAATTACATTGCTTACACTAGGCAATTAATTTGTTTTCACGTTAATAAATATTGTGGATGCCGGGATTATTTCTCCTGGCTAAGAGCTAGTGAAGTGATCATCCACAGCCAAGAACAACATTCAGGAAAAAGTAGATGTCATTCCTTCATAAGCCATGAAACCAACTGTTTGTTTTTGCTTGTTTGTTTTTAGGAGGAATAGGGTAGATAAGATGGCTTCGTGTAGTTTGGAAGATAACAGGGTGCCATGTTCCTCCAGATGAGGAAGGGGTCAATCTAATTACACTTCGCATTAGATGGGAAAGAGATGGCTGATGAGTTTGTGAACTACGTTAAGAAGCATAGGATGCTGCAAGGAAACCGTGTCCCCTGTTACGATGGCAGTGATCTCTTAGCACTGTAGTGTCAATAGGTTGTCATAAAATAAATTTTCATTAGAGCACATAAAATGTTGCACTATTCTCAGCACAGTCAATGTGCTGTGGCGTCTTCCACCCTATCCCAGATGTGACATTTGTCTCTCGAGCACTTGCCAAAATGATCTTGACAGTCGGGACACCCTTCCATTCCTCAGCCTTTCAGCTCCCAGTAGTTGAACCACAAACAGCATGGAGGGGGACGATGGCTGCTTTGGGGTATGTTTTGGCATACTTCCCTGGCCTCCTAACTGAAAGCAGCTGAAATTTAACTGAAAGAACACGGTGGATTGAAACCAAGCCTATGAAATTTCAGAGTCAAACAATTCCCTGAAATGAAGAAACTATACAACGTGTAATTTTTGGCCCTAATCCTGCAGTAACGGGGAGGAAATATTGGCTCAGTGGTGGGGAGACAACCTCCTTCAGATCCCTGATACTCACCACGACTAGCCCCGCCCACCAGTGAGTGACAGCGGCTGCAGCCCACAGACCCTGGGCGGTGTCCTCCCCTCCCCTGGCTCCAGTTCTGCATTCGCATGATTTCCCCATGCATAGTTTGCATAGTTCCCGATTGGCTGCTGCTTGCATTGTGCCTGATAAAATCTAAAGGTTTGTAATAAAAAATGCAAGTGTGGTCTTTATAAAAATGGGAGGGTGTCCGTGGACCTTAGATGCTATTACCGTTCCAGTGGGTGATCACATGTTGAGAAGACTAGGTAATTATAGTCTGTGCCGCTTACTAGGTGTGAGACCAGGGTGAGTTAGTTCACTCATTTCCCCTCAGTTTCCTCATCTGAACCACAGAGAATCATAGAGATTATCCTACAGGTTCTTTGAAGGAATTTAGTGAGATACGCCATATGGAACACGTCCTGGTGAGGAAATACACATTCAGTAAACTCTCTATTTCCTATGTTGCTTTGTATTGATATTAACCTGGCATAGACATGGTTAGTTATTTCTTCTGGAAACTGGATCCTTTAAAAGTACTTTAAGATCCAGTTTTCAGAAGATGAATATTAGCTTCAGCATCATTGAGCCAATGTCTTTAGAGTACAAGGTTGGTCCTTGATATTTCCAACTCAGTGTTTCTTACCTAGCCAGTTTAGAGGAGGATTAGGATTGTCAGCATCTGCCACCAAACACTATTCTTGGTCAGTTGCAGGGAGGTTTATATCATAGATCTCAGTTATGTTCAGAGTCAGAAAGAAGCTGGGGGCCATATTCATAATCTGTTTTAAAAAATATTTTGACTGGCCTGACAAGGCGGTGGCGCAGTGGATAGAGTGTCAGACTGGGATGCGGAAGACCCAGGTTAGAGACCCCAAGGTCGCCAGCTTGAGTGTGGGCTCATCTGGCTTGAGCAAAAAGCTCACCAGCTTGGACCCAAGGTCGCTGGCTTGAACAAGGGGTTGCTCAGTCTGCTGAAGACTTCCTGGTCAAGGCACATGTGAGAAAGCAGTCCATGAACAAGAAAAACTAAGGTGCCGCAACAAAAGGCTGATGATTGATGATTCACATCTCTCTCTGTTCCTATCTGTCTGTCCCTGTCTATCCCTCTCTCTGACTCTCTCTCTGTCCCTGTAAAATAAATAAATAAATAAATAATATTTTGACTGATTTAAATGTAATTAGATTTTCCATGTGTCCAAGTAAGTGACTTTTCTAAGACTTGCAGATACTCTTATATCCTTGACCAAAATGGCTGCCATGAATTGGTTATATTCATTCCTGTTGCTACCCAGACAAATAACCGCAAACTAAGCAGCTTAAAGCAAAACACATTTATTTCACTGTTCTACTCAGAGGTCTGAGTTTGCTCAGCAAGGCCTTTCCTGGGGGTTCCGTGCACTGGACTGAAGGTGTTGGTTCAGGCTTTGTTTCTCACCAAAGGTCCTGAAGAAGAAATTACTTGCAGTCTCCTCTGGGTTGTGGGCCAAGTCCAACCCCTTGTGCTTGTGGTAGAGGGAATGGGGTCCCTGTTACTTTGCTACTTGTGAGTGAGAAGCCAGTCTTTGCTCCTAGAGGTCACCTCCATCCCCCCTCTTGCTGTGCCCGTGGCCCCAGCCAGCTCTTGAGTATTCTCCTGCTCAGAGCCTTGCCCAATTCTGCTGAATATCTCTGATGCTGAAGAGAAAACATTCTCTGCTCTTAAGTGATCCTGTGATTAGAGGTGGCCCACCTGGATAATCCAGTACCGTGGTCCCTCTTCTCTGCGGTGTCTCTTTTCGAGGTTTCAGTTACCCGTGGTCCACTATGGTCTGAAAATAATAGAGGGAAAGTTCTAGGAAAAAGAAACAATTTATCAGTTTTCAACTGTGCACCATTCTCAGTAGAGTGACACAGTCTTGAGATGTCTTTTTCCATCTTGCCTGGGACATGAATCATTCCTTTGTCCAGTCTCTTCATACTGTATGGGTCTCCTGCCTGTTAGTCCCTTAGGAACCTGCAGGCTTTAGGTCACTTGTGTGTCATCATAACGCTCATGTTCAAGTAATCCTTGCTGTCAGGTCAGTAGTACCCTGAGGTTACTGCACGATGCCTAAGTCACCTACTCACTTCATCTCAGCATGTAGGCTTTCCATCAGCTCACATCATCATCATAACAATATGTATGGTACAAGAAGATACTTTGAGGTCAGAAAAAGACTTTTGTGCTAATCTTTTACTCTGGCTAAGATATAAATTAAACTGTACCAAAGGTATGTATGTATGAAGAAAAGACAGTGTATATAGGATTCAATGTTATCTACCGTTTCAGACATTCATTGGGGGTCTCGGAATGTATCTCTCACAGATAAGAGGGAACTACTGTACACTTTCCCCACCTTAAGATGGATAGCTTTCATTGTATCTGCAATGTCCTGTTTGCCATGCAAGGTGATATATTTACTGATTCTAGGAATTAGTCATGAATGTCTTTGGGGAGCTATTGTGTCTTTCACACTTGGGTATTCTAAATCCAAATACTCTAAAATGTTAAAACCTTAGGGAACCTTCTTCTGTCTCTTCTTCCAGTTGACTTATATTAAATACCCTAGGATGCCTGAGAAAGTGAGAGTCTAGCTGGAAAATGAAATCTGTCTACTCATATACTTAGATATAAGGGGCTCAAGAGAACTATAAAAAGGCACTTGGGACACAAAGGAAATTGCAGTTTTTCATGGAGAGAAAAGAGATCAAGGAAAGCTTTTTTGAAACAGTAGCTTTTAAATTATATCCTGAAGGATGAGTAAGGGAAAGGTTTTTTTGTCTTACAGGTGAGAAGAAAAAAAAGCAAAGACGTACCATATCTGGGATGTGGTGGCGGTCTGGGATTCATGGCGGGTTTTGATAAAAATGGGACTTTGTATAATCATGCCATTAGAAATTTATTCTATAATAAGAGTTATTGAAGCTTTTAGATTGCAGGATATAACAGACTGAAAGTCTTGTTTTAGAAAATGAAAACCTGGTGTGGGAGGATGTATCAGAGTTAGAGGACCTGTTGGCCAGTTGTTGTATAGAGGGAGAATTAGAAGGCAAGAAAGTGGAAGCATAAATGGAAGAAAGATCAGTGCAGTTATCTCAATAGACTCTTTCAGGGTGATCAATTGATTGAATGAGGGATTAAAGGTTTAGTCCAGACATGACACTCTCTAGCCTTGAAAACTGAGGAAGGTGATGTCATTTTCCAAAGATGAAGGAGATGCAAAGAAGATTAGGTTTTCTGAGTGAGAAAATACAGAAACTAAATTTGTACATTTAATGCCCTCATGTGGCCTTGGCCAGTGGCTCAGTTGATAGTGTTGGCCAAGCATATGGACATCCTGGGTTCAAACCCTGGTCAGGACCCACAGGAGAAGGTAACTTCTCTCCCCCTACTTGAAGAAGAAAAATTGATAGAATTTTGAGCCAGAATTACTTGTTGAAAATTCATCACCATCAATATGATAGGGCAGAAGTGCAGGTAAGGTCATTTGGTGAAAACATGAAAGAAACCTCACAAACTCCTTAGTGAGACCGCACACAACCGACACACATGAGGAGGAAGTAGCAGAAATTTAATTGCTAAAGGCGTTTCCTCTGCAACCACCTGGGATACTTCCAGCCTGGTGGCTTCAGGATTAGAGAGGGAAAATCTGGTCCATTTCACTCACCTCTTTTTCCTCCAGGGAATAAGGTCTGAGGATCTAATATAAGACACGGTGACTGTAGTAGACAACCCTGTATTATTGTGTAATTGATATTTGCTATGAGAACTAAATGTTATCACTAAAAAATAAAACATACGTAGGTGCGATGATGAATGTGTTAATTAACTAGATGGGGCAGGGATCCTTTCAGGATGTATATGTATATCAAATAATCGTGCCCTATACTTTAATTGTCTTACAATTATTATGTCTCAATTGTACCTTAATGAACATGGGAGGAAAACAGAAACTGGAGAAGCCGTTTGGGACCAGGTGGGGAAGTGCCTTCTTTCGGAAGGGGCAGGACTCATTGGACGAGCACATCTTTGGGCAGCTGACGCCAACCAGAGAGACCACCTTGAGGACCAGTGCCTGGAAAGCCCTGCAGGGGCTAAAAATCTACCCAAGGTTGAGTTTAGTTAGAGCCTAGGGATCTAGCAAACAGCCACATGGGATCTGAGGGAGGGAAAGTAACCGAGCAGACTGCTTGGTCCTTGTCCTAGCCTATTCAGTCTGTGCTGAAAGTTAGTTATGTTGAAGAATCTTTCTTTTTTAAGCTTATTCATTTCTATTCCTTTATTACTATTTCCATTTTGTTTATCTCCTTTAATTTCCTGGTAAATATCCTTTAGGGGGAAAGAAACCATCCTTGTTTCCTCTGATCAGTTAAACCAGAATAAATAACACCATTATGTTCTTAAAGCAATGGTTTAAATTTTTTCCACTCAAATTACATCATCAGGTAAAAAAAAGTATTGTTTCTTTTTACTCCTTTTCCATAATGCATGAGTTTTGAAGTTCATTTAAGCAGACACTAGCTCCCAATACCCTTCCTCATTGCCATCATATACTGAAATCACCCAGTTTCTCTCCTATATGCAGTAATAATGTTAACACCGTATTTATTGTTTCTCTTTCTAATCTGATGTCTGTCACCATGTTGAAGATATAACCATCAGATGATCCATTCTACACCTTGGCCTTTTAGTTCCCTGACCTACCTGTGTGCAATCATCTTTTCTCCTACATTTTTTTGGTCATCACCAATAACTGGACTTCTTTTGAAACCAACACTTCAAGCTGTGCTTACATTTAAACCATCAGCAAGACTCTACTTCCAAACACACCCCAACATTATGTAATACTGCTTGCTCTCTCTCTCTCTCTCTCTCTCTCTCTCTCAGTACCATTCTGTCATGAGTTCCTTTCTCCTGCATGACTTCAGGTGTCTATCACCAGTCTTCCTGTCTCCTTACGACCCACATGGAACCCCTCATGGCACAGAACAGGAGCTCAAGAGATTGGTTGTTGAATGGATGAGTGGTTTATGCATGTTGAGGAAAATGGAAAAGTTTGGAATTTTTAAAAGCTGCTCCAAGAATATGTCCCGAGGTAATAATGGTCAGCCTTTGATACTCTCTTCATTACAAACTAAGTTGTAGAAAACCTGACTTTTAGAATTGGCCATGCCTATGGATTCCTTCAAACACAGGGTGTTGGCCACTCACCCATGTTGATACTAGGATCCCACTGGCTAAGGACCCACAGCTACTGAGATTCAGACAAGCACCAGTTGGTCATGTTGTTGGAGCTGGTCTGCGGCAACCGTTTAGGTGATGGCATAGTCCATCGCCACCCTGGTGAAGGAGAGTGGGTTGACTGCAGTGGTGAATGAGAGAACTGTGTCAGAGGTGTGGAACCCACATATTTGCTCCTGGTTTCCACTCTGAGTTCCGTAAGAGAATGAATGACCCCAGTTCTCCTTGCTCCCAACTTGAAATCACTGTCCTTATCAGAGTGTCAGTCTGTTTCAAAGACTGCCCCCACCCTGTTCACTGAGGGACCGTTTGTAGCCGGAGAAAGGGGGAGTGGAGAGTGCATCTGGCCAGCTCAGCAGAGAAGAGCTGGAGGAATCGGAGATTTCCATCTCAAGTCTTGACAATATATCAGGAATGTTTCCTGTGTTTTACATGACAGTTGAACATTTGTCAGAATGCTGACCTTGAGGCACTGCAAGATTCTGTAACATCAAAGTTTCCACTGTGTTCAGTACACTCTCTTTATCTAATGCAATGCAGTTTAGAAGGAAATATGAAATGAAAACAAAAAGGGTTGCTTTTAACTGAAGGCCATACCGCTTAGGCTTTCAAAGAGGCAGATCTACCTGGTTCCCCTGTAGTTTCTTCGATTGATTAGAGCAGTATAATTTTATGTAAATTAGCTCAGCTCCCATGTTGTTTAAATTTTAGCATCACCTGAAGGGCTCAATCAGGCTTGCTGGTCACACCCCCTGGGTTCCTGGCTCAGCACAGTCAGGGTAGGTCTGAGATGTTGCATTTCTAAAATGTTTCCAAGTGATATTCATGCTTATGGTCCAGAGAGGACGCTTTGGAAACCTTAACCTCTTGAAGTCTGCTTTCTCATAGCTCACACAGGTGTGTCCAGAGCTGACTTCTTGGGGGCTCTTGTAAGAAGAGGGCACATTTCAAAACATCAGGGTCATACACAGGAGTGGAAGGATGTTTAATTCTTAAGTTAACCCTTTATGGTTAATTACTTAAAACTTACAAATTTTAAATTTTCAGAATTTTAAGTTTGCTGTGTAATCTACTACAGTTACAGACACATTTTCTTTTTAATTTATTTTTTTTATTTAGTGAGAGGAGGGGAGGCAGAAACAGACTCCCACATGTACCCTGACCTGAATCTACCAAGCAAGCCCACCAGGGGACGATGCTCTGCCCATCTGGGGCCCTTGCTCCATTGCAACCGGAGCCATTCTAGTACCTGAGGTGGAGGCCATGGAGCTATCCTCAACACCCCTGGCCAACTTGCTCTAATTGAGCTATGGCTGCAGGAGAAGAGAGAAGGAGAGATAGAGAGAGAGAGAGAGAGATGAGAGGGGGGAGAGGTGGAGAGGTGGAAAAGCAGATGGATGCTTCTCCTGTGTGCCGTGACTGAGAATCAAATCCAGGACACATTTGTTTATACCATTGCACCCATGGCCAATTAATATAAAAGCAAGAAGCTTGCTAGGAGGATACAATTGTTTTTATGTGTCTATTCTCAGTACTTATCATATTTGTTTTCTGTATTTGTTACCTAATGAATATGCCACCGATTTGAGGCCTTGAAAAACAGGTTTTAGAAGTATGAACATCATGTGAATTAATGTCATAAATAATAGTTATCACCTAGGCTCTGATTGGTGACCTTTCTGAATGGAATGTAGGTGTGATACAATTGTTTAAAAATCTCACTTTTAAATATAATTAGCTTTTAGTTGATGTTGTAATCATTGAAAAAATTAACAGCATAATTACAAATGAGGCTTGTTTAAAAATCAAAAGTTGAATTTAAGAGCGACTGTTATGAACTAGAGAAACTATTGGGATCATTTTCAAACATCTGTTATCTTTTATGGATTCCACTAATGATCCAAAAATGTGAAATATAGTTTGATACAATGAAATACAATTTTGAAAACAAATGAAATGCTAATTTTTACAGGATGCACTAAACATAAAACTAGATCAGAGGAGGTTGGATGATTTAGTTTACTTTTATTACGTCGAACTATATACCTAACGGTCAGGGTGCGTAGGTAGAGATAGACTGTCTAAGACATAGCTGGGGCTCTTGTTCTTGCAATAATTGGGTCTGTAGTAACTGTTGGAAGAATTAATTGTATGTCCTTACACTGTTTGGGTTACCTTGACAAATTTCATGACCTTTAAATTGATAATACTATATTTTTATCTCCCAAGATGACATCCTTGTAATAATCATAAGAAAGTTCTTCAGCTTTAGATAGCTTCTACAGCATTCTGGTGACAGATTTACTCACTTTGTTCATGTGTTTGTTCTTGGCCTTTTCCCCTGGACTTTTCTATTTTCTTTTGGATAAATATACTTCTCAAGTTTAGGTAAAGTTTTTATTTTTCATGTAAAACATTTACAATAAGTAACTGGAAACAGTTATCCAGATTTTTTGTTCAAAACCATAGAGGAATTACAACCATTATGTAGATTGCTTAGAAAATATATCTTCCTCTTAGAATGTAATTTGCTACCAATGAAATTAAATAAAATGTTCTGGTAGTGAATCATTTCTGAATATTTTCTTGGAGCTAACTATACGTTCACTTTTAAATGTTTTCCTTTTTTAGAATAATAAAAACAACATGTAAAAGTAATTTTTGATCTGGATGAAGTTTCCTAGTTTTATTCCCCTTAGTATTTAAAAAGGCAAAGAAAAGACTCTTCTAAGTTTTCATCATTTGATGTTGAGTGAGTGAGCTGTTAGTAATATTTGAGTTCCTTTTGCAGTAGGTCTTTGATTCATGTTAGGATGTCTATTTAAACCGAAATATTTTTTTCTCCTTGGTGATATTTAAAATAGACTTTTCTTTTTTATTGTACTCTTGTCTGTGACCTACATTTAAAAGTCTGGCTTAAGGCCATGCTAGTTCTAACAGTAATGGTACTGCAGGAAGCCTGAGAAGAGAAGCTGGTATTTTATAAAGCATAGTACAGTAAGGCTATCGAAGCCATTATAACTGTCAAGCACCATATCATTTGAATAACTGTGGTGTAAAACTTTAGTGAGCCTGACCTGTGGTGGCGCAGTGGATAAAGCGTCGACCTGGGAACACTGAGGTCGCCAGTTCAAAACCCTGCACTGGTCCGGTCAAGGCACATATGGGAGTTGATGCTTCCAGCTCCTCCCCCCTTTCTCTCTTTCTCTCTCTCTCTCTCTCACTCTGTGTCTCCTCTCTAAAATGAATAATATAAAAATAAAATAAATTAAAATCAATAAAATCTTTAAAAAAAAAAAACTTTAGTGAAAAAACTCACCTTGCCTGGCATTATGGAGGCGTGCCACTTGTGTAAGGCAAATTAGCTACTCGGGTAATTCTCACAGGGTGGTCTTAGTAAATTTGCATGGGTGAATTTATGGTGGTCAGGTTCTGCCTCTCTTTGCAGGGTCAGAAACTTGGTTTGTTAGCACTCCACGAATAGACCTGTTCTTCAAGGTAGAGTCCAGTTCATCAAGCTCAGGGAGACTTATTGGTACCTAAACCAGAATGCTTACTCAGAAACTTACTTTCTTCAAATGCCAACTATTGTCTGTCTGGTCCTAGTACCAAGACCTAGTCCTTTTGGGATGCTGCTGGGTGAGCATGAAATCAGAATAAGTGATCAAGGTATGATTCGAATGTTTAGTGGTTTCAGCCTTAGCAAACAGGATGATGTCATCCTCAGAACTGTACTCTGTGAGTTCCCAGGATTCCATAAATCATAGATTTGTATTTTGCCACCATCCTTAATGGCCAATGGTTGGGTGGTTAATCCCAAACAATCTTCTGTTTTATGCCCTTCTGTTTGTTCTTTTACTGATCATTTTTCTGGTTAAAACCTTCTTTCTTAGATATGTTATATCATTTTATCAGAGTATAAACAAATTCCGATACCCTGGCAAACGTCCCTTTCCTTTGGCAAAGGCACCTTTAAGTGTTTAACATTTTGGCAAACTATGGAAGTTATTAAAATATGTGAAATGAATCTATGATCTTCATTGTATTTTTATTATACAAACTTTTAATATTAAAACTGTATATAATTCCCAACATGTATACCATCTTGGAAAAATTTTAATAGTTGCCATAAAATATTTACTTGGAGTCGTAAATCTCTAATTCTTATTTTTAGTTAAGAAACTTCATTGTTTATTTCTGGTTATAAAAGCAAAACTAGTATATGCTCTTTCAAGAAAAATTATAGAATACAGAAATGAATAAAGATGAAAGTGGAATTCTTCCATGGTTCTTCCACATGTAAAGAGCCATTCTTTTCCGAGATATATATATATATATATTATACCCATTGACTACAAAATGATGGCATTAGTGAAGTTTCTCCAGAGAACCATAAATAGAAAAAAATTTATGTGTGTACATACACACACACACACACACATACACACAGAGTTATATATAAACAATAGAGTATTGAGAAATATTTATTTTAAGAAGTTGGTTAACATGATAGTGGTGACTAATAAGTCTGAAAATTTGCAAAACATGACCACAGGCTGGAGGCTCAGGGAAGAAAGAGTTGGTACTTTGTTCTTGAGTCCAAAGACAGTCTGGAGGCAGAATTCCTTTTGCTCTGTGTGTGTGTGTGTGCATGTGTGTGTGTGTGCATGGAAGTGGGGATCTCAGACTTTCTCTTAAGTTCTTCAACTGACTGAATGAAGCCCATCTGCATTATGGGGGATATTCTGCTTTATATAAAGTGTAATAATTTAAATATTAATCACATCTAAAAATAACAGTATGGTAACATTTAGATTGCTGTTTTACCAAACAACTAAGTACTATTGTCTAGCCGAGTTGATACATAAAATTAACCATGATAGTGACATTATATATATTTATGTATTTGAAAGGGATTATATATCCTTATCCTTACATATACCCAAACTATATATGTGTGTATGATGTTCCCTGATTTTCTCCACTTCTTTTCGTGCAACTTTCAGTTAACTTCCTTCCTCTTTTACCTTTCCACTCTTTTACTCCTGTTTCCCCTCTGCTCCCTCCCACTCTGTCCCTGCCCCCTGCAGCCCTTCCAAGCAATCCTGTAACTGATAATTCCAAAAACACTTTTCTAAAATGCAGATTCAAACCTGTCAAATGCTTACTGTCATCTTCACTTGGGCATCCTATAATCACCTAAAAAATGTTTCTGATACTGAACTTATTATTTCTTCAAATCTGTTCCTTTTTTGTTTCTTTTTTTTTCTTGTCTCAATTAATGTAATTGGTTCAAGTTATTGGTAATGTCCTCTTTTTTTATATATTAACCATCCTATTCCCATTCATTAGCCACCATGAATAGAATCCATTGGCGCAATCAATATGTCATAATCCATCATTACCACTTGACATTTCTTAACTGGTGCCTCTGCTTAATAGTCTCTATCCCTTTGAAACTATTTTCACACTGCCATTGTAAAAGTATATTTGATATGCAAATACAGTCTCCTCATTTCCTTCCCAAAAACCTTTCAAAGGTTTCTTACTGCCTTCATGGTAAAATCTAAATTCCTTAGCCTGTGATCCATGGTCTTTGGTGATTTGATCACTGCCTAGATTCGTTATTTTGTTTATTGACACATTCCCTCTTATTCCGAAAATCCTAGGTCATGGAATAGTGATGACAAAGAGTTGTACAGCGAGCAAGCATTACTGTTTTTAATTAAAAAAATATAAGAAAGAATAAAATCAGAATGCTAAACATATTTTCCCCTAATTTTTTGTTCATTTGTCTAAATTGCTAGTGTCCTGTAAAAGAGTTTTATCACTGAAAGTATTTATTAAGAATTGTTATACTACAGGAAGAAGAATTGACATTATCATTCCAAAGAGAAATGTTATAAAGATTCTTGCTTAATTGGCATTCGATATATTTCATAAGTTTAAAGTACTCCTTCCCACAATCATCTTTGAATTTGTACTTAACATGTATTAAATTGCTTTGCTTTATTATAAATATTCTATAATGCTAAATGAGATTCATAAGTGGCTTTAGGGATTGATAGGAACCATTAAAAATGAATGCATACTAGAATTATGTTTCATTTCCTAGGAAATAATTCTAAATTAAAACATGGTTTAAATTTCTGGGAAACTATACACATTGTGTAATGTGTTGTTTAAATTTATATAGTATGTGGAGAGACAATTATTCATAACCTTATTGATAACTAACATAAGCACCATATAAGGAAGAGTTGGCTTATGATGTATGTAGCATATTATGCTAAAAAATTCACTAAATTTTTAGTACTTTTTAATAAAAATAAGTCAATATGTCGGTTGACAGCCTATATATTATTGTGGGTTAAATGAAGAGAATTAACTTGAAAAAAAATGTCAACAAGGCTGCCTTTTTTTAAAATTAATTTTAATGGGGTGACATTAATAAATCAGGGTACATATGTTCAAAGAAAACATCTGCAGGTTATCTTATCATTCAATTATGTTGCATACCCATCACCCAAAGTTAAATTGTTCTCTGTCACCTTCTATCTGGTTTTCTTTGTGCCCCTCTCCTCCCCCCTCTCCCTCCCTCCCCTCCCTCCCCCCACCCCGTGACTACCACACTCTTGTCCATTTAAAGAAAGTTATCTATTTTCTGTTGTTTTATTTTTAAATAATTCTATTAACTTTTTATAATTTTCATATATTATATTGTTGAAGATTAATGAATAGTGGTGTATAGCCCTGACTTGTTTGCTCAGTGGTAGAGCTTTGGGCAGACATGTGAAGGTCCCAGGTTCGATTCTCGGCCAGGGCACACAGGAGAAGCGCCCATTTGCTTCTCCACCCTTTCCCCTCTCCTTTCTCTCTCTCTCTCTCTCTCTCTCTCTCTCTTCCCCTTCTGCAGCCAAGGCTCCATTGGAGCAAAGGTGGTCTGGGCACTGAGGACGGCTCCATGGCCTCCACCTCAGGCACTAGAATGGCTCCGGTTGCTCGATGGGCAGAGCATCGCCCCCTGGTGGGCACGCTGGGTGGATCCTGGTCGGGTGCATGCGGGAGTCTGACTGCCTCCTTGCTTCTCACTTTGAAAAAATACCAAATAAAAAAAACCAACCAAATATACAAAGACAGATAGTGGTGTATAATACTTATGTACTTTTTGTGAAATTGACTTACAGTTAGTTGCCTTTTCCAAATAAATTCTTATAGCTTACCTGTAAGCGTTATTAACCATATTGTACAGATAAACATTAAAAAATAATAAATAATTTAAAAAAACCCAGCCAACTATTATTGAATGTTCTCTGTACGCTGGGAACTGAGCTGAGTGCCTATATAGTGGATCATATTTAATCTCCACAGAGTTAGATGAGACCTCTTAAGGTTCCTGACTTAACCAAACATAGTACCTCATCCTCTTATTTCTAGGGCAAACAGCAATTCAATTTTCTTGATGATACCCATAATTAAGCTAACAGACATGTATTTTTTTTTAATTTTTTTAAAATTTTATTCATTTTAGAGAGGAGAGAGAGAGAGAGAGAGAGAGAGAGAGACAAAGGGGGGAGTAGCTGGAAGCATCAACTCCCATATGTGCCTTGACCAGACCAGTGCAGGGTTTTGAACTGGCGACCTCAGTGTTCCCAGGTCGACGCGTTATCCACTGCACCACCACAGGTCAGGCAGACATGTATTTTTAAAACATAATTTTAATATGTTTCAAATAATTGGAGAGGCTTGTACGAAAGAGTAAAGGGTAATAAAAATGTGTTATTCCTCAGTGAGGTGGTTTCCAGGCCAGAGAGGGACTTTTCCACAGACAGAAATACTCCACGTTCATCTTCTAGAACCTTTTGCAATCGTGTCCCGTATCTAAGAGCCTATGAGAAACAGGACGACATATAAAGAAGTGCGTGGAACAAACACCAGATGTGATGGACCGCGGCGGATGGTGCCCCCGTCCCCTCAACCAGAGCTTTGTGCCCTGCTCCCTTCGCGGGCCAGTGCTCTGGCTGTCCCCTCGCTGTTTGCTAGCCACCTGCGCCGTTCTTTTTCTCACAGCCTTTCTCCACGCGGGACTCCCTGATACCTGTGTTGTTCCCTGAGACCCAGGACAGATTTTGTTTATTCTGTGTCGCATACTCGCTTCAGTGTCCTCGCGTGACTTGTCTGACTGTGCAGCAGAAGGAGCTGAGAAAGAAAGAGCTGTTGTTTTTTATTTTATTTTATTTTTTACTGCTTTATAGCCATTACTTTCCGTCTGACTGCTTCCTTTCTCATTAAACTTGTTACCAGGGTTCACATTTAATATTAAAATTTACTAATCAGTTTTGAAATTTAGATCGATATTGATGCTTCTCTTCTTAAAAAAATAAAAAGATGTTGTCAAACTCTGAAATAAAGCTTACTATCCTGTATTTGAAAATACATATTTTTTGCAAAAGTCAGTGCCCAGTGCTACTCAAAAGGGAAATTAAAACATGTGTGTGTGAGTGTGTGAGTGTGTGAGTGTGTGTGTGTGTGTGTGTGTTGTCTCTGTATGTATTATGATATGTGAGAACGATTAAAGCAAGAACATGAAGGGCCTACTAAAAGGTATTTAAGCCTCATCTGCCTTAAAGGTCTTTGTAAACTGGGAATTAACCAATAAAGTTTTATTCACAGTAGGGTCTTTACTCTTCCTGTCAGATACTTTCACTCCTCTGTATTACACACCTGCTCCTGGAAAGCATAGTAACAATGGCTGGAGAGGAACATTTTATGAGATGTTTAAATTACTTTTTTAAATTACACATAAGCAAGACTTTGGGCTGTTTCTTTTCTACTTTATGTATTTGTTGATAGCCTCGTAACTCTAAACCATCAAAAAGATACTACTTTTGCTTTGAGCACTCTCAAAAGGGAGTTATGCAAAATCACTTCCACTTAGTCAAAGATCTGAAAGTGCAGTTTTCTTAAATATCCTTTATTATTATTATTATTATTATTATTATTATTATTTATATTGGAAAAGTCAACTATATTTTGAAAAGATCATGCCAACAGTATGAGAGTTATATCCATGGGACACTGAGGTAACATTGATGACTAAGTTCAAGAGGGGAGAGAACAAAATAGTTCTTTTGGTTTGTTTTGTTTCTAATGTGGGAGGAAAAGGGAAGCAAGTGTGTTAAATTACTTCTCAGGTGAAGGTTTCTGTCTGTCCAAGCAGTCTTTCTTCTTGATCCAAAGCAGTATTTTATTTTCATTGGCTTCTGAGAGTGTGTAGAATCCTGTACCCCCGCAGATGATGCGTCAAGATACCCACCAGTCTTTGATCACTGGGGTCACCAGCTGGAATTAACGTCAAGAGCAGTAACAAGATTTTCTGAAGTTATGGTTCTCTTTGCCCTGTCATCTGGAAGCAACTCCTGAATAATACATGTTTTGGATGATCCTCTAACATCTGTACAGTGCCATGAGGTTCTATAGCATCACCTCCAGATGTTCCTGTAAGACTTCTTCCCAACCAGGACGCTCCTCCAAAAACCTGCCCAAGTCGCACTCCTTGTGGTGCAGAATCAGCCAGGTGCGCTTGCTGTGATTGTGCTTCTAGATTGCTTCAGGGTGTAGTACTTGATAGCCTTGTCCGATGACTCTGCCATTTCAGAGAGCAACAAGCTTCAGACTTGGCTGACACCAGCTGAGCTGGGTGGTACACAGCACCTGTCCCAATGAGCCAGGGATGGGACATTCCTTGAGCCTGGCAAGCAGGTAGAGCAGCTGGTGCCACAGAGGGCTTAAAGTCCTTTAATAATTGACCCCATTTTTGCATATAGTTATAATATAACACAATATAATAAGGGAACTCAGAAGACCCTGATTTCTGCCAGAACTTTAATGAACATGTGTTTATGAGAACATTGCATATGCGTTCTTACAAATAAGTAAAGGGAGTTGGTTAAGATCTCTAAAAGCTCTGTAATTGCAAAGCATTGCTCCACTGAACTGCTTACTCAACACCTCTATTAGAAGATCTAAAAGACACTCAAGCTTACTTTGTCCAAAACAAACACCTTAAAGACTGCTCCACTCCCAGCCTTCCCAGCTCAGTAAATAGAGCTTCCACGTTGCAGTTGCTCAAGTTAAGTGCCATAAAGTCATCCTTGACTCCTCTCTCTCTCCCTTTCCTATGCCTCAGCCAGCCCAACAGCAAATCCTTTCATCTCCACCTTCAACGTACATCCTGTACGGCCTGTTTCTCCATCACCACCACCGTGGCAGACCGAGCCAGCATGGTCTTTACCAGAATTAGTGCAGTCACCACCTACGAGGGCTCCTGTGTCTGCTTCTGCACAATTCCCTCACCCCTATTTCTTCTCCAGGCAGCTAGAGTGATCCATTCAAAATATATCTAAGCCACTTCATGGTCTGCTGTAAACTCTCAAAGATCTTCAGTCACTTTTTGTTGAAGTTGAGGTTTCCACAAGGACTAGAAAAGTGACATTTGTTCTCTCCTGCTCCCTCCCTAGTCTCTCTCTGACCTTGTTTTTCACACTAGGCTCACTTCTCTCCAGATCTCAGGGCTCCTTCTTGGCCGGATAGTTCTGTGCCCAGACTCCTACCTGGCTCACTCCTTATACTTCCTTTTAGTCTGTTCTGCACAGAAGTCATGAAGACTGGACTTCCCGATTATATGTCTAACGCATCATCCTCTTGAAAGCCCTATCCTTGCTTTAGCTTTTCCACTCAGCACTTTCACCATAAGGGCAGTCACTCTGTCTCCGAGCTTTGCTGTTTATCCTCAAGACCTGAAACAAAGTTAGCCGAATGAATGACTGAATGGAAATGTTTCCTACTGATGTAATGATATAACTCTTTAAAAACTGTATAATTTGGCTCTGGCTGGTTGGCTCAGTGGTAGAGGATGGCCCAGTGTGTAGATATACTGGGTTTGATTCCCAGTCAAGGCACACAGGAGAAGGGAACATCTGCTTCTCCACCCCCTTCGCCTTCTCTTTATCTCTTGCTCTCCTGCAGCCATGGATCAGTTGGTTCGAGTGCAGCGGCCTCAGGTGCTAAGGACGGCTCTGTGGAGTTTTAGGCTCAGGTGCTAAAAATAGCTCAGTTGCAAGCATGACCCTAGATGGGCAGAGCATTGGTCCAACATGGGGGTTGCCAGTGGATCCCAGTTGGGGTGCATGCAGGAATCTGTCCCTCTAGCTCTCCTCCTCTAACTTGGAAAATAAGAAGAAGAGAAAAAAAGAACTGTGTATTTTTATCTTTGGGATGAAGAAATGAAAACAAATCTCTTCTTTTCCTTTAAAACAGCTAATAGGCCAGTTAGAGCTAACACATTTCTTTGGTTGTTGAGAAAACATAAATTGACATTTCTCATACCTCCGTGGTGCTATAGTTCCTTTGCAGAAAAGTAATAAGGTTCTTAGTATTCAAAATGCACAGCTTGGTTTTATGTTGCTTTTTGACAAATATAAGTGAAAAGACAATATCAGAAGCCTGCTTAATTGTCTGATAATTTTTTATAATCTTTTGTCAACTTGCCTTTTTTCCCTGAATGTTAATATTGTTACACAAACAGAACAATTATATATATAAATTATAATTCATTTAATTATCTTAACTTTTCCTTTTATTTGAGAGAAGAATTCACTGCTAATGAACAGAAAATAATTTCTAAACCCACAGGAGCTGGCTGAGTTTTTTTTTTCCTCTTTCAGTTAGTGTGTGGCTTTAGAGAAGTTTTATGCCCTTACCAAGCCAGGGCTCTTATCTTTAAAATAAATGTAATAATAGGTGTAATAACACCACTCTTAACCTGCCTAACTGGGTTGTTAAGGTTAATAAGATAATAGCTCTTTAAAACTTTGAAGTCCATGGGAGGAAGATGTTATTAATATGAGAAGAGGAGTCTTTACTTTTTCCTGATATTTTTGGGGTTTTTTTTTGGACAAGTGCTCTGTCTAGATACTTTGTGCTAGCTTCCCCGGCAGCTCCATGGAGGTATCTTTGCCCTGCCAGACCACTGTGTTGGGCGACAGCTTCAGGTGGGCCACATGTTGCCACAGTTAATCTGGAATATCGACCAGCTTTACACGTGCGCTCTGCAGTGTAACTATTAAAAGGAAAAAAAAAAACTGTAGCCTGAGACATTTCTGGCAGGGATTATAGAAGACAGACATTTGCCAAGCTCCAATTTTCTATTTATAATAATTTGAAACTCTTTAGAAGTACCTGCCCAAGGTAAACTTGTTTGCTTCAGAGTTACATTCTAACCTCTGTATGATGTCTTTTAGTCAGGATAATATCTCCAGCGTGGGTATCTCGGAGCATCTAGGAGGATTTCCCCTTCACTTTTTTTTTTTTTTTCTTTTTAAATCATTTCATTTTTCAGCCTGGAGCCTCGTTTAGATGAATCAACTTTCCTGTTTTATTTAAGGGTTGTTTTTATTAATGCACTTTTCAAGCCGAGACAGAGCATTATCGCCTTCTCGATCGTTGTACGATGTGTTGGGATCCGAGTGGGCCAGCTGTGGCAGCTGTGTTTCCCCTTGGATCTCGGGCTGCAAACTTTCATCTCCTTTGCTGTCTCAGCTGCTGGTCTGAGGCTACGGCCTTCCCATAACTCAAACCAGTTTCAAAGCAGCGGTAAGTAACCTCTTTGGAATGCTTTTGGAAAACCACAGAAAGGTTCTTTAAAAGTACACCACTTATATACTTTAAATGAATGTTTCCATTTTAAGGTAATAACAGCGTAATGTCAGGAGTCAATGCATGGTATTTAACTACGCTGTGAACATAGTGTAGACTTGTCCAGATAGACCAATTAAAACAAGGAACAGCGAAAGCAAGGACTGGCATTTTTAAAATGACTTCATGGTTGTGGAATTTAGGAATCAAATATTATATTTTCCAAATTTCTGTTTATAAGGAAACATTTTCTATAGGCCTAAAGTTTTTTTTCCCCCTTAATCTAAAAGATCACGTGAAAAATATGCCGTTATCAAAATAGCAAAGGTATTGATTACTTTCACCAGGGTGGGAAACATTTCAGACTGGACTTTGGTTTACTTGGAGGTTGAGGGGTTTATTATGCCTTTTTCTAAAAACTTGTGACTTCAATCATCAATGCAATAAAGCATGACTGGGAGTTAGGAGATTAAAGGTCGTTTTAGTGAAATTTGACATGTACCTCCAAGTCTGCACAAGAAGAGAAGCTTTTAGTTTCCCTGTTTGTCTAGACTTCCTTCGCGAAGGCTGTCCTCCAAACCTCACTTCTTCTAACTTTGTGGTAGCTTCCGTGAGGAAGGACTCCTGGACACAGCTTGTTTGTAATTACAGAAGAGATTACAAATTAGATTTTACATTTATATCTTTCGTACCGCCACCCCCGTGTTAGTGGCAGGAAGAAGCCTCATCTTAGGGCACTGGCAGAGCGAAAGAAATCTTTGGGGCTAATTTAAGTATCTAGTTTATTTTATGTGTGTGTTTATGTGCGTGCGTCTGTGTGTGTATATATGCATATATAAATATAAAAGCCAAATTCCTATATGTCAAAGTCACCAAGGGCCACCTTTACAAATTTTTACACACTACCACAGCCCGGGAAAAATAATTGACTTCCTTAACAATTCTGAGCACATTGTTTTCTTTAGTGATTTACTGCATGGGTTTTAAAGCTTTTTTTCTTAATCACTTGTATTACCTTATCTGGAAGGGCAGCTTACTGCTGTCTTCCAGAGCGACTGTCAGTGCTACCGGGGGATTAAGCCGTGTAGACACACTATCACTTTCCCCACCGGAGGCTCCCCAGACATGATGGGCATTCTGCGTAGCTCCTCGTGACCTGTTCTTGAACCTGTGCATTCAGAGCCAGCATTTGTTGATGCAGTATTTAGAGTGGCCTTCCGCATGCTTCATGAAATTAGTTCCTTTCTTTAGTCAATTCCTTTCCAATAAATGCTTTATTTTCCATAGATTTATATATATCCAGACTCATGCACGTCTATATTACACACAGTAAAGGATATACACAAAAAAGGACAATAGAAATAAAATGTAAGATATAAATGTGAGCCACATATGTAATTTTAAAATTTTATTGTAACCACATTAAGAAAAAAAACCGGTGAAATGAATCTCAATAATGTATTTTATTTACCTCAATATCCGAAACAGTAGCATCTGAAGGTGTGATAAATATAAAAATTATTGAGATCTACATTCTCTCTTCATACTAAGTGTGCAAAACCCATGCAAATTTTATACTTACAACACATTTTAATCTGTAATAATTAATTCACATGGATTACCTTTCCTTAGGCAAAGTCTCAAATTTCCAACCAAATCGAATTTTGAATACATTTTTGTTTGTCCAGCCTCTTTCAAGTATAACTTATGTTGAACAAAGTGTTTTAATTTTGATAAAATTACTTTAGATGGGGATATATCTTTTAAAATAACATTAAGCTAATACACACTCTTATTTGCTCATGTACTTAACCCTACACTCTCCATTTTCCAGAGACTGGGTTGGAGGAATTTTAAGGCATTACCCATACTCATGTGGAAGTTGGACTCATTAATTATTAAACCGTGTGGCCACCCTAGCTTCCATATTATTCACCGAATGTGTGCTTTCTTGATTTAACTAAAAAACATGGAAAAACTTGCATTTAAAATATATTTTAAATGTTAGAGCCAGACTTGAAACTTCTGTTTTGTGATATTTATACTGCGTGCTGTGTTACAAGATAGGCAGTTTTTCAGGGGAGCTATAAGAACAGCAAGGACAATCTCGCCCAAGCACTGGGTTTCCCTGACCTCTCTGAATGATTTGCCCTTTGCTCATAAATCTTTCGTCCTGATCAACACAAAGCCTGGTATTGATTTGCCAGTTAACTATCTTGTCATCTCTAAGCTTGGATCCTTTGACCTTTTATTTGTTCCTGTAAAATTATGGTGTATTGCCAACTTCTTTTCTAATAGGCCCTTTAAACTTTGAAAGGCTAAGAGATTCTGTGGGAATATATTAACCAGTTGGATAATCCAAAAAAAAAAAGGACTAAAAAAACCCCCCTGCAAACAGCTAAAGGTCAAAAAGTCCTTGTTAAGTCCAAAAATCTTTTTGGAGGAAAGGCCTGAGAACTAGGCCTGAATTTGGTTTGATCGTAGCTAATAATTTTACTTTAACTTTCTTAGTAAAGCAGGTCAGATATGCATTTCCTTCTAGGGTCTGAATGGGGGACAAGGTGAATTTTATAATGTGACTCCTTCTAAGCAATGGAAAGGGAACACAAACACAGCAATTTAAACTATGTAGCACAATGTGTCTAAATGGAATGATCACAGTTTGTATCTCACAATGCTGGTATTAGCGGAAAGAGATTTCAGTACAGTTCATGCAGGCTTCTTGGTGTTATTTGTCACTCACATGCAGATAAACTTGACATACTCTGGTTCACAGATAAGCTCAAGATAGTTTAAGGAAATAAGTATGGAATGAGGATTTCAACTTTCATTTAACATATTTCATATCCTTCCATTTGGTTTATTGAGAGCATAACTCACTATACTGGGTACCACCTGAATATTACTCTGCTAACTATATATTTTATTCCATGTGAAGAGATTCCTCTGGAACTTCAGTTTCTGAAAAGTACTGATTGCCACTGATCTGTCTATAAAAATGAATTAAAGTTAGCTTTTATTTTATATTGTATCATTTGTTTCCAGATCATGATACAGCTCTTATGAAAACTGTGGGTGTAATATATTATTATTGAAATAGTGCTTTCCCTGAGATATGTTTTCCTAGTACCTATTAGCTGGAGGTGATGCCCAAAATGCTATTTTCAGTACAGGTATAATTAAATACCAATGGGACATCAAAGAGCTTTCGGAGAGTTCAGGTATATAAAACAAATGTGTTGGATCAAATGTGTGTGTGTGTGTGTGTGTGAACACACACATATATACTTAATGTTTCACTCCTCCTTAATAATTTTTAGTTAAGAAGGACAGCATCGCTGAAAAAGGAATCATCAATTTATAGTCAGCCTCATATAAGGCAGGTCTCAGCCTCCTAATCAGTGGATGAATGAAGCACTGATTTTTCACTCTGTAAACCAGATCACTGTTCAATTTCAATTGTTTAAATAGTTTACATTCACATAGTTCAATATTCAAAAACTTTTAAAAGTATTTATAATAAAAATATCTCTAACTCTTAGTTCTTCTTTATAGAATACCCCCTCATCAATTACTCATTGTAGAGGGATCCTTTCAGAGATAATTTTAAGCATATTAAAGTAAATGAATGGTTATCCTACAAAAGACAGCATGTTATACATATCGATATTAGTACATAAGAAACTTTTTTCTTTCTTTATTGCAGATGGATAGTATCCAATTGTGTAAATAGACTAGATTTTACTCAGTTTCTTCATAAGAAATGTTTATATGGCTTCCACTCTTTTTACTGTGGCAGAGAGTCTGTAATAATCCTGTACCAATATCATTTTACAAGTGTGAAAACTTATCAGGAAGATACATTCCAAGAGTTGTCACCATTTGCAAAGTATATATTTCTGTAATTTTGTTAGATATTCCCACATTTTTCTTTCCACCAGTTATAGAAATGATTGTCCCGCCAATAAGGCAAGATGGCCATTTCTCCAAAATCTTCACTAATAGCATAAATATTTTTTCTTGTTGAAATTTACCCAATCTGATATGTCAGTATAATTTCAGTTTACATTATACTTATTATGAGTAGCAGGGAGTGTTATTTCATGTGTGTGGGCATCATTTAATGCTTTTATGTGTATGGGCAAACAGTTTGGTCATATAGTTTTCTGTGTGTCGCTTGCTAGTCTTTTTCTTATTGGTTTATACGAGTTCTTTATATATTAGGGAAATTGGCTATTGTCTATAATATGTCATAGGAATTGCCAGTATTTTCACAATTTGTCATTTTTCTTTTGATTTTAGTTTATGGAGGTATTTTGCTGCTCAGAAAACTGGGGTTTAAGTAATTGACCTTATTGATTTTTTTTTCTTTTATGGTTTTGGCTTTTGTGACATGGTTAGAAAGGCCGTTTATACTCCAAGGGTATAAATGAGTTCTCCCTTCATTACTTCCACTCCATTTATGGTCAAATCAGGTAATTGGATTGAGCCAGGTGTCAGCAGTTCTGAGCATCATACTGCTGGCTGTTTAATTATGGGCAGCACACCCCAGAGACCTTGTACTTGTTCTGATTGAGGAAGGCAGGGGTTCTTTTATTTTTCCCCTGGGACCCAGCCCCAACACTTGGCTGATCCTCCTTTAAGCCCAAAGAGTCTAGCAATAAGAAGCCGTTAATTTTAAAGCCTGCTGGCAAGATGAATGAATTCCAGGTTGCTCCTCTGCCTTTTCTGTGACTTATGAATGCTCTGATAATCGAGAATTGCATATAGTTTAATTTTACCTGTGCTTTGGGTTAATACACAACCCTTTCTCCTCAATAAGATAAGTTGAAGCTGATTTTTATTAGTGTATATTTTGTATTAGAATATAAAAGTGTCTTCTTGACATCATGAATAATGAGCTACAGTATTTTATTCACTTTGCATAATTTAATTATTAGACTCAAAAGGCTTATTCTTATAGCATTTACATCAATAGAAAGAGATATTGACATTAATTTGTGGTTTAAAATTTATTTCAACTAAGGGTTTTAATTATAGGATGAAGGGATTATGGCGTGACAGTAGAGTGACTCAATTACTACCTATGCTATTTTGCACAAGTATTAACCAAATGACTTTGTGCAAGTATGACCTTATGCCTTGTGCTTTTGTTTCGTCGTTTTGAAGATGTGGGTAGTAACAGTACTCAGCTCAAAGGACTGTTGTGAGGAATGAATGAATGAAGACTTAGGAAGCATTGAGACTAATTCATGGCACACAGTCAGTCTTCAGTGAATGGTAGTGACTTTAAGGATTGAAACTAATTCATGATACACAGTCTTCAGTGAATGGTAGTGATTTTTTTAAATATTGTCATATTCCAATTGTGAAATCCAAATTTAGATAATTTGGTAGAGGGTGAGTATAGCTGGTTATAATCTATGGACTGTTTGCTCCATGTGAGGGTACAATTTTAGTCACTTTCAGATATCACCAGATCACAGCAACTTTATTAGTATTATTATTATTTTTTAACTCTGAGGCCATATCTATTTCCTTTGGATGATCAGGACAGCTGAACATCTAATCCGTTCATTTTGGTCCTCATTGTGATCGGAACAGCTGAATTCATCATGCCATGATTGCTTTGATCATTAAGACAGCCAAATGAAAGCATTGGCCATGCTGCCTAAGGTCCATTTATTTTGGAAATAACTTTTGACAGGTAAGACGTAGTTCCATATTGCCTTCCTGACATTTCATTGATATCTTGTGTGGCTTCTGGTAGCGTATTCATCATCTAGCTAATACACTTTTTTGTTATCATTTGTTGTCTGTTATCTTAATAAATGTAAGCAGATGATTCATGAGAGGGATTCATTCAGAGCCGTTTGAGCTGCAGATGGCCCGCGAGGCAGCAGAGGAAGTGGCATGTTGTGCTTCTGCTGCTGATGGCTGTGATCTAAGGGCTGGGGAGAGTGGCGAGGAGAGCCAGCTGAAGTGATTCCGGGCGAGACCCGTTTTCACCCATAGGGTCCAACACACACAGTCAACTGCATCGCGACGGCTATAGGATTTCAGTTTATGAAGATTTAGTTTGAAGTGGATATTCCTGAAGGTGATCAAATGAATGCTGTTAAACTACAATAAACATGAATTTGTTTCACAAAAAGGGGCTTTTGTAAATTTTTTAAGAGATTAGTTTCACAAATAATTGTTTATTTAACAAATATGATTGTTTCTAGTAAATATTTACTGTGATATTCCATTATTGCTATGGACAAGTGTTATAAACAAAAAAGAATATGCAGTGTAAACCAACACAAGTTTCTGGACTAGGAAAAGCCACCAGTTTTGCACACACATGGACGTATGTGTGTGCATATACACAGATAAAAGATCAGGTGATTGAATGCCAGCAGCCTAACTTTTATTTTGAAATGTTGCACAATTGGAAGAATGAAATGCAGTGAAATCCTGGTTTTTCATTCTTTTGTAGCTTCTGACAAATTCAGCAACTCATATCATTAGGGTTTGGGCTTTGATTCTCAGCTGAGAGGGTGGATTTCAGAAAAGGATAAGCCCACAAAAAACATTTCTAGAACCTCTGGAGAAATATTACTTTTCTTTCCTTCTTTAATCCAATAAGGTCATGGTTTAAAATAATTGGAAAACATTTTACTAGCCAGTAGAAAGAAATATTTAAAATCTAGATTTGGTCAAGGGAGTGCCAGAAATGTCTGTGTCGGGGAGGGTGGAATGGGGGATAAGGTAGAGAATCCTCTTTTCTATTATTTCTGGTAGATTACATATCTGATAGATTTTCTAGTAGAAGATAGTGATTGACTTTGCCGTAGCCCATCAGATAATAGTCCAGAAAAAAAGGGAGCGAGACAAAATTGTTGGCCATGCATTGATCCTTAAGCACACATAGCTTGTGATCACTGTCAACATGACCTTTAATTATGATAGACAGCTTTCTTTTTCTTTTGATACTTTTTTTTTTGTAATAGCCATTTATGGAATCAATGAAAAAGGGGGCATAGAAAGGTTAAGTTGTGATTTTTTTTTATTTTTATTTTGAATCAAACCCAAGGTGTTCCTATATTCTCTGAGTTGATGAACAGTAGGCTTCCTTATAGGGATAAATGTGTTCAGTGCTATTACCTAGACTTTTTTCAATATAGGCTATCAAAAGGCTAGTGCTAATAATGGTAAAGTATATTCACAAAATAGAAATTTATTTGGATAACATTTGGTTAATAAGTTGAAATTTGCCATCTAAAAAATCAAAAGTTACATCATTTATATAGCATGGTATGTGTTTTTCCATCTAGTTTTCTAATGTTTGATGTTTCCCTTTAATGGTGTGCAGAAGTTTGTGCACATATGCACGCATGTGTATGTTTTGTGTCATAATTGTTACTGCACATTTTTTACTATTTTTGTATATTTTGTGTTTTTGTGGCTGTCAATAATTATTTTCTTTGTATTTTTGACCGATGATAGAAAAAAAAGACATTTTCATTATTCAGTTGGAACATTTTCTTATATATTCCAAAAAATGTCAGTTGGATTTTTTAGGTTGCTATATATATGCTCCTGTCATCAAAAAAATATAGTTCTATCTAATTATCAATATCTCTACTTGCTCTATTCTTTCTGATGCAATTGCATTGAGTAACACATTCAGAACATAAAATAATAATTGTGATAGCAATTTTTTTCAGAATTTAATACTGTTTCACTATTAAGTATGATGTTAGTTATTGATTTAATAGGTAGAAAATAGACACTTTAAATCATATTAAGCAACTATTTTTTTCTTTGCTTCTCTAAACAAAGTTCTATCAACCAGAATATTCATTCAACAAAAACTTCCATTGTCTGGCAGTGTCATACAAGAGACTTCTTAGATAGATTCTTTATTTTTCAGGAAATTTTACTCATGCATTTGTGTTTTAATTATAATTAGAATCTTTTCTAAGACGGGAATAATTTTAGTATAGAAACTGAATATATGACTGTGGCTCTTAAACTATTTTATTTGACTGTCTTACTAGACTGAGATGTAGAAGATTAATATAGCAGTTAGCAATACAATGGGATGTGCATTTCTCAGGTGATTAAATGTGGGAATTTATAATTCGTAAATTGATATAATTTCTTAGACATATCGTCTGCATACAACTACGGGTGTATCATTTCCCGGTAGGGTTTTTACCTAGAAATTACTGCTTGGTAATGCAATTTCAAGTGCTCCCTGTAGGACATTTGGCAGATAGCATTGCAATGTGAAGAATATAGGCCATTGTGTTGCAGCACTTTCTTCGTGTTGTTTTCATTTGGAAGCATATGCATAATGTTGCTTTCTAAATGTATA
The DNA here is from genome assembly GCA_037038555.1 of Rhynchonycteris naso. Classification (NCBI taxonomy): domain Eukaryota; kingdom Metazoa; phylum Chordata; class Mammalia; order Chiroptera; family Emballonuridae; genus Rhynchonycteris; species Rhynchonycteris naso. The sequence goes on from CM073002.1 coordinate 94,735,883, forward strand.
ACACTAAATCACTGTCTCTTAAAAATGTCATGTTCAGGTCTCTTGTCTGGCAAGTTATAAATCTCATCTCTGCGCAAGTCTCTGTGTCTTTACTACTTAATGCTTATCTTGGTGATTTCTTGGGATAACTTACTTTTCTTTTGATTGCCCTTTGTTTCATCTAGAAAAGCAAAGTAAGACCACATTTGCAGAATATTTTTAAATACATAATTTTTAGTGACAGTACTCACAGAGGGGGAAAATATTTTGGTTTCTTGCAACGTGGGACTTGAGGGGATGGCTATGGAGTCCCCTCTTATATGATTAATGAAAAGGCTGGATGACAAAGACATCTGTTTAATATAGAATAATTGATTCATCCTCTGCTTTGCACTGTTATAATAGTCTGAAAAATGTTAAATCTCGTTAGTAAAAGAAATTCACGGTATTGTATTTGAAGCTTTATTGGGGACAAAAGCTTTACTCTTGACTTTTTAATGTCATGGCATGGTATATACAGACATAGACATTTCAGGAAAAATACATATTTCCATAATTAATATGGGAGAGTTTATTATGAAGTGATTATAATATTCTGGAAATAATACTTTTTAAGTTAACTTTAAAACAATTTTCACTCATGTCTTTGTCCTTATTTTTCACTGTCCGACTTCAATGAAGACTTCTGATCTCTCATCTGGACTGCTAAGACAGTGCTTTCACTGATATTCCTTTGAAATCAATCCTGCCTTGAGTGGCCACCGTGACCTATCTAGAATGGAAATCTGATCACATCATTCACTTGTTCGGACATTTGGTTTCTAATTACCTGCAGGATAAAGCCCAAGATCCTTAACATGTGATATGAAGTGCTCTGTTATCTCGCTCCTGCTAGAACTATGGCCTCATCTCTAGTCATTCCGTACCACCCCCAAACCATGCTCTACTAAAGTGAACTCTTTAGAGTTCTTTGAAAAAACTACCTTGTTTGTCTCTTACGCTTCTCTTTGGGTTGCACTTGATACTTACAGTGCCTCTGCCTCTTTGTTACCTGTGTATTTACTTTTTTTACAACTATCTTCAGAAAGTACTTTCTCCAAGATGTTTTTCTGTCTAAACTTCCAGTTCATCTGAACACCCTCTTTTCTGCCTCAAAAATATTGAAGAATACTAAAACCTGCCATTATTGACTTGCTACCTAATATTGGGTGAAAAGACATACATTGTGTCCTATTTTTCTTCCTGTACCTTGCTCTTAGCACAAGTTAGCATTAAGTTTATACTCAAAAAACATTAGTTGAATAAGTCAATGAATAAAACCATGAGTAAATCAGTTATCCTCAACAATCAATATTTAGCAGTCGGAACTCGAGTTCAGGTAGTTCATGCGGTTAGCCTTCCTCTGAATAAAGGGAAAGAAGTAACAAGAGAAATTGAGGTCCTGTTGCTCAGAAATTTTGGTTGAGATCTGATCTGCTTTAAAGATGGAGCATATATGCACCTGTATATATATCTATGTTTACACAAAAGATGAAAGGATACATCAAAGAACATGTTTTGAGTTTAGTGAGGAAAATGACTGTGGTGAAAGGTTACTTGATGGGATCAGAAATATAAAAAATATCTAACATCGGATTATCTGTGAGCTATTGAATGGAATAAAAATGAATCTATTTCAACTGAATAGAAGAATGGATGAGGTTCAGAGAGTAATTATTATTCATTGGAGGGGGCTATTTACAACAATTTGAAAGGAAGAAGAAAGAGGGAAGTTAACTTCCATGTATCCACTGCTAAGCCTTTTAAGTTATCGATATTTTACTAGTTTCATTTGTCATCCCCCACCTTCCTTATCCCCAGACACATCACACATGCTTAGTGACTGGCTCTGACTTGGGAGTTCCTGGAGGGCATTATGTTAACTGAAATACACCAGCCACAGAATAACAAAGACTGCGTGATTCTACTTACATGAAGTATCTAATATAGTCACACTTATTGGGACAGGGTAGAAGGGTGGTGGCCAGGTGCTGAGAGTGAGGGACAAGTATGGAGTTGTTTTTCATGGCGTATAAAGTTTCAGTTATGCAAAATGAGAGTAAGTCCCAGAGATTCGCTGGACAGCACTGTGCTTACAGTTAACAGTTCAGTTTGACACACTTAAAAATTTAAGAGGGCACATCTCATGTTAAGCATTCTTACCACAAGAAAATGACATCAAAGTGGCTGGAGGAAACTTTTGAAAGGGATGGATATAATTATTGCCTTCGTAGTGGTGATGATTTGGTGGGTGAATGCATATACCCAACATCATCAAATTATATACGTTAAACATAACTAGTTTTTTACCCCTCTAAATTGCTAATAAAGAATTAAAATAAAATGATGTCTGGTGGTAGAATGATATATCTTCTCTGTATATTGTGCACAATTGAATATCTTTGTAGTATATTTTTTAACTATTTTTTTAAAATATGATAGAGTCTGACCAGGCATTTGCACAATGTATGGAATGTCAGCCTGAAGTGTGGAGGAGCCAGGGTCAAAAATCCGAGGTCGCTGGCTTGAGCCCAAAGTTGCTGGCTTAAGGAAGGGGTCACTGGCTTGGTTGGACACCCCCCATATACACACCTAATCAAGGAACATATGAGAAAGCAATCAATCAACAACTACTATAAGTTGCTGCAACTATAAGTTGATGCTTCTCATTTCTCTACCTTCCTGTCTGTCTGTCTGTCTGTTCCTCCCTCCCTCTCTCTCTCTTAAAAAATTACAGTAAAAAATACTGTGAAATAGCTGAATAGAGATATATTCATTTGTCTCTTTTACATGCAGTTCACATTAAAAATAAATACCAACTATTTCCCTATTATTTGTAAAATGGTTTTTATCCATCTATCTAAATATTTACAGAAGAACTTTTAATATTATTTTAAGATGAGTTAGCTCTGGTATTTGTGTTACCAAAGCAGTAGAAGTCATTATTATTGTTTATAATCAGATTTGCCCATGTGTTTGAGCAGCACTTTCTCAATGAATATGGCTTTAAAATTAGAATCCAGGTTTGCCAAAGAAAGATTTTGGCATGGCATCAATCAGTAAATATTCCAGCCACATTCTAAATGTCTTTCCAGATTTATATTCTGAAAATTTTCTGCCAGCAATTCATTGGAACCAGGTTCTACTCCTGGTGCCCCTATTAATTAAAAGACTGATTGAATAGGCCATTCCATCTGGCCTCCTCTTTTTAATCTGAAATTGCAGGCTATGTTTTCCAAGCTTTCTTTCACCATAGAAGCATGCAGCATGCATCTGTGTAGTAGTCATGAAGTAATACGGTCAGCAATGTCAGGAAAGACAGTGTGAGGGATGAACTCCTCTGATATGGTAGTGAGCTATTGAACTCTTATCATCTGAGGCTGAGAAAGTAGGGGCAGACATTTTAATCATTTCACAAAGACCCAGGCACACATGAGATAGTCATATAAAGAAAAATAGAATTGTGTATATGATGAGTCTTTGTCTCCACCGTGGGTGGATTTGTTTCTTAGACATATTTAAAAAGTTTTTAGATTTATTGTAGTGACATGGTTTTAAGTGCCCCACTCAATATAACATCCTCTACACACCACATTGTGCCCCCCACCCAGGCCCCAGGCAAAGTCTCTTTCCACCTTCATTTAGCCCCCTTTCCCTCCGCCCTGCATCTGTCTTCCCTTTTCCTCTGGCTGTTGCTACCCTGTTCTCTGTATCTGTGTGTTATGTGTCTGTGTTTTTGGCTAATCCCATCACTTTCTTGGATTTGAATCACCTTTATTTTATACAGCTACACCATGTCAAAGGAAATTAGAAAGAAAAACTCGTTAAAAATTGACTCATAACTTTGTGTTTATTCATGCTGCTGAATTCCTTTCTTTTTATTTCAAAGTCAACTATAGTTGATTCTCTCATACACAAGAAAAGGACATTCAATCAGTCCAAAGTGATATATAATGTTTCCATCATAAAATAGGTAAATGTAAGTAATTACTTGGTCCTTATTGACACACAGAAACAAGTCACATACCAACTATTAAATAGAATCTCTTCCTCTAAATGGAAGTTAGAACTGTTCTTATCTGTGGCCTTCTTCTTATCTCAAGAGGGAGCTTATGGTCTTTTTAAAGAGTGAAAACAGGCCCAAATCTCGGGCCACCTTAGGAAAATGGTAGAGGTGAAAATCATTAGTTCTTGATGACATAGACACATTCGTGTTATCACAGCTCTCTCAGGTTGGGGGGATGGTCATGTCAACACGGTCTACCTCTTATTACCTACTTCATAAATGCTTTGAGGGCACAAAGAATAGACTAGACACAAAACAAGCTGTAAAACCAGGGTTACAGAGTTATTTCTGACCTGTCCACTTATATTTTGAATGAAGGTGCTAGTAGGGAGGGAACATATCAATAAAACTTAATAAGTATAGCCTTACTTGGTGTGGTTTTCCAGATATATTAACAATTACATTTGCTTCTTGAAAATGAATAAGGATTATTATGACTGCACTACTTCAAAAACCTTTCCATTCTATCAAGTATTTAGTGAGGATACACTCTATTTCAGATATGGTTCTAACATTTCTAATAGGATTTTTTAGAGTATTATGTGATATAATTGCAGATTTGCATATTATTCAGCATATGAGAGTTGTTTTTTTTTATGGTTACCTAGTTTGTCAACTACCAGACTACATGCTTTTTACTAAGTAATATTTCTACAAACTTGATTAATATAATCTTGGATTAAGAGCTTTCCCACTGGGAAGCTACCTATTATAATGGAAAAAACACAAGACACCAAGTTTTTCAATGTGGTTCATACCGAACAAGCTGTTTGACCTTTGTCAAGGGCAATAGTTTACTCATCTAGACTATGAGGAGCATAGTTTAGAAGTATTCTGAGACCCCTTTAAATTTTCTATATTCCTTGATTCTTATATACCTAACTGATCAAAATCATGAGGTAGTGTATTTAAAATTTTAAATAAAATTATAATTTCTTTGTAATTCATGCATGATCTTTTTTTCTTCATGTGTATAGGAAAGAATCATTTATTTTAAGGTTAGTATGGTAGCATGAAACTTGTCTTCCTGTAAATTATTGCTTTAATCTTTGGATCTATGAACCATTTTCCTAGGTCATTCAACAAACATTTTCAAATGAAGACTACAGTAATAAATTAATGAATTCTAGCAGGCAGTCTGTGTTTATTCCCTGGAGCTTATTAAAAAATTGGCCTTTTAGACAAGATGAAACTACATTCTGGAAGACTAAATATGTACAACATGAACCTGAAAAATGCAACATTAGTGAAAATCAACTTGAAGAAAATTATTTTTATGCTAAAAGGAATAAGTAAAATTTATTTTACTGCCAGATTTTTCAGCTACTGGATAATCAATGTGTACTAGCCCATCTTCCAAATTTCCTCTTTACCCTTCTCTAACTATAAAGCAAAATAACCTAGTCACAGACTTTGGATTTAATTTAAACCCTTAGGTGGTTTTCTATCAAAATGTTAATAGCATCTGGTTTTATTTTTTTCATAACTCAAATCTTTCAGCACCATTTGATGGTTAATTTTATGCATCAGGTTGGTCAAGCCATGGTTCTCACATATTTGGTCAAACGTCAATCTAGATGTTGCTGTGAAGGTAATTTTTATACGAGATTAACATTTAAATTGGTAGACTTTGAGTAAATGAGAATATGCTCTATAACAGGGGTAGTCAACCTTTTTATACCTACCACCCACTTTTCTATCTCTGTTAGTAGTAAAATTTTCTAACTGCCCACCAGTTAGTTCCACAGTAATGGTGATTTATAAAGTAGGGAAGTAACTTCACTTTATAAAATTTATAAAGCAGAATTACAGCAAGTTAAAGCATATAATAATAATTATTTACCAAGTACTTTATGTCAGATTTTTACTAAGTTTGGCAGAATAAATCTTTAATAAAAACTTGCTATAGTTAAATCTATCATTTTATTTATACTTTGGTTGCTCCGCTACCGCCCACCATGAAAGCTGGAACGCCCACTAGTGGGTAGTAAGGACCAGATTGACTACCTCTGCTCTATAATGTGGCTGTGTCTCGTCAAATCTGTAGAAGGTCTTAAGAGAAAAGACAGAGGTCCTTGGAGGAAGGAAGAAAGCAATCTTCCTGCCAGACTTGCTTTGTACCCAAGCTGCAATACCAGTTCTTCTCAGGATCTCCAGCCTGAAACCTTCCTTACAATTTTCAGAGCTGCAGCCCCCACAACTCTCTCATACCCACCACACTATTAGTTTTGTTTCTCTGAAGAATCCTGATTAATATTTAATATACACACTACAAGGGTGTGTTTCCACAACTATGGATTGTGAAATGATAGAAAGACCACAGACACTTCCCTGCTTGTGAACTTAGTCTCTTTCTTTTCTTTTCTTTCTTTCTTTCTCTTTCTTTCTTTCTTTCTTTCTTTCTTTCTTTCTTTCTTTCTTTCTTTCTTTCTTTCTTTCTTTCTTTCTTCTTTTTCCTTCCTTCCTTCCTTCCTTCCTTCCTTCCTTCCTTCCTTCCTTCCTTCCCTCCTTTCTCTCTCTCTCTACTTTCATTTTTTCCTTTTATTGCTTTCTTTTATTCAGCAAGAGGAGGGGAGGCAGAAAAACAGAGTCTCACATGTGCCCCAACCATGATCCAGCCAGCAAGTCCACTAGGCGGCGATGCTCTGCTCATCTGGGTTGTTGCTCTGCTTCTCAGCAACCAAGCTCATCCTAGCACATGAGGCAGAGGCCACGGAGCCATTCTCAGCATCCAGAACCAACTTGATTCAGTTGAGCCATGACTTCAGGAGGGGAATAGAGAGAGGAAGAAGTAAGAGGGTGAGGGGTGGAGAAGCAGATGGGTACTTCTTCCGTGTGTCCTGACAAGTAATCGAGCCAGGCCAACTATATGCTAGGCTGATGGTCCACCACTTGGCCAGGGCCAGTCTTTTTAACTTTCTGGGTTTCTGATTTCTTAACTATTACTTCATGGTGTTAGAATAAATATGTCATTCATAACATTTTGATGCTTTAGAAATAAAATATTAGGGTGTAGCACAGTAGACAGCCCTTTATGTTCTGAAAGGAAAAATTGAATAATAGACTTACATGCAGTAAGGCAAGAAGTCCAGCCCCAAAAGAGCTAAAACATGAAATTTGTAATTATAGCTTACTGTTTAAGCACAATATTGGACAATACTTTTCTACAATTTCATACAGCGTTTTTATTTATCTTTTCCTAAAAACATTTCCATTGAAGTATTCAGTTGAGATTAAGATGAACTCTTTCTGTATGCCTTGTTTAGATTTATAGTTATATTTGAGGCCTAGGTTTATTGATAGTGTCAGCCGGTTTATTTTTAATTTCCTCTTAATTGTTTAATAAAACAAGAGGAAGACTGATATGTATACACATACACACTCATCTAAAAAACAGAGAAAAGTTGCTGTCCAGAAAAACATGGTGACGACTGCCAAGTCTAAAATGCCAGGGGCCAGGCTGTGTCCTTGTACCATTACTGCAGGTGAAAGAGCTCACACAACACGAAGAACAAGCTGAGGATGTGAATACCTCATGTGTGAATATATAGTATGTAATAGGTTGTATGGGCGAGGAATGGGTTAAAGTTGAGGACTGTAGCAGAACTGTTCCAACTGAGGCAGATATTGCAAAACCAGAGCCCACTCTACATATCTTCATCCATTTAGTAGCACTTTCTTTCAATTATCCAGTGGACCATGTCCAAGAAGTACAGATTCCAAATGACCTCCTTTCTCAACTTCAACTTTTACATGATTCCAATAGGCTTGTAGTGAAGAAGCACTTCTTAAAAAAAAAATCTTTCTTTTGCCTGACCAGGCGGTGGCACAGTGGATAGAGCGTCAGACTGGGATGCAGAAGACCCAGGTTCGAGACCCCGAGCTCGCCAGCTTGAGCGTGGGTCCATCTGGCTTGAGCAAAAAGCTCGTCAGCTTGGACCCAAGGTCGCTGGCTCCAGCAAGGGGTTTCTCAGTCTGTTGAAGGCCCGTGATCAAGGCACATGTGAGAAAGCAATCAATGAACAACTATGGCGTCCCAACAGCAACGAAAACTAATGATTGATGCTTCTCATCTCTCTCCGTTCCTGTCTGTCTGTCCCTATCTATCCCTCTCTCTGACTCTCTGTCTCTCTGTCCCTGTAAAAAAAAGAAAATAAAAAAAAATCTTTCTTTTAATTAACATTTATGGAGAGAGAGTGTGTGTGTGTGGGAGAGAGAGAGAGAGAGAGAGAGAGAGAGAGAGAGATCAGTTTGTTGTTCCACTTACTTATGCATTCATTGGTTGATTCCTTTATGTGCCCTGACCAGGGTATCAAACCCACAACCTTGTATTGAACTGACAACCTTGGCATGTCAGGACTCTAACCAACTGAGCTACTTGGACCAAGGCAAGGAAGCATTTCTTATACAACCTTCTCTTACTTTTTACACTAAGCCCATGCTACACCTCTGTGATCAATGTCTAGCAACCTCAGGTTTTTCCATAGATGTTGAAATGTCATAAAAAGAATCAGCTTTTCTCAAAAACTATTAATTTTAGTTCAAAAATCATGGCATTTTATTGCCTCAGAATGAAGCAAATTACAGAGTTAAAACCATTCTTAGAAAGATGATTGTATAATGGCTCAATAATGATAAAGTTCCTTGAAACACTAATGAGCTAGTACACACTGATGATTGTAGAGAATATAATTTGTATTGTATATGCATGGCAGGGTTACATGAAAATAAGTAGTAATGCTCAGAAACTAGCTAGTCTATTCTGCATCTATTGCCAAAGCAGAGTTCCTTTATGTCAGATGATGCAGTTTCTGGAAAATTTAATTTAGCTTGAACAACTTCCTTAATGAATTACAGCTGATTTAAGATTTATAGGGGAAATAGAAAATATTGCAGCTATATGACAGCATGACAAGCAGGGGCATGGCTATGCTAATTCTGAGATTTTTGGACATCCAAGATGGTAGGCATTTATTTTTTTAATGGAGAATGTTTACTTCCAATAGCAACTACAACAACGTGATCTTTGTGGCTACTTCACATCTTTCAAAATCTTAGCAGGAGTCATCACTCTTTTTATTTAATAAAAATCCCTGGGATATGACAGATTTAATTAAGGCACTGAAATTGAACAGTATCAGCACATTTTATATGGGTTGATTGTCCCAGAGAGAATATTACTTTTGCATTTGATATCCAAATCGGATTTACATGAAGCTGCAGCCTTTTGAATTTGAAACAGGGCTGCATTGTAAACAATGCATTTTCTCATGTAGGGTCTCTGTTAAACATTGTATGTTGAAGAATGACACTTTCTAGGGATACGTGTACCCAGTCTTTTCTTTACGGTGATATGATTAAGGGACAGAAAACAATCAAGAACAGACAGTGATTTCTCCTTGCTTTCTAGAGAATTTGTGGCTCAAGTCTTTATGAATACTGTCTTTTTGAAGAAAGACGTATTTGGCTGTCTTAAACTAGACTTCTGTTGGGGCTGGGGCATTTCTAGTTTCTCTACCGAGGAAGATTTTGGTCACCCTGCCACCAGCCACTCTGTTTCACATATGTTGCTCGAGGACACTTTCCTTCCTTTTGGACTTCAGCTATTCTATGTCAGGGCTCATTTGATGAGTAATATCGTCTGCCCTGAGACAAGTTCGCTATGGGGCCCCTATTCTGCTGCATCCTATTGGTTTGGTTTTCTTTACATACTTCTGTCTTTACTATGGAGGAGGTTGGCAGTCTTAGAGTTTCAGAACTGCCTTTTTAAGTGGGCATAAAAACTGACTGAGTGTGCTGTTTCTAAATGATGCAATATTCACCTGCATTCCAAGAGAGTTATTTGCAACAAATTCATTCTGTATGTATTTGAAGAAATGATTGTCTTAAGAATGATAGCCTTCAGTAGTATAAACTTGGGTTTTATAAAAAGAAGGGGTTACCGTAAGAAATAAGAGAGTGTAAGAAGTCGGATGCAGAATGACGATGAAAGGAATAAGTTTGTGAAGGAATAGAAATGCATTTCTGAGATGGAACATGGATCAGGCAATAGGTGTCTGGACAGAGGTTGAGGGGACTAAATAACAGATTGGGGAATTTAAACATGTTACTAAAGCAACAATGAGTAATACCAGAGAGTATTATAGCTGTCATTTATTAGGAAGTTACTATGTGCAGGGGTATGTGTGTACCATTACATCATTTGCTTAATTTTGGGCTCTCCCAGCCCCTGCACATTATGAGTACAGTTATCCCTATTAAATGATTGACGAACAGAAATCTCCTTTATTTAGGGAATCCAAACAGTTTTCCCAAAGTCATGTATTCTTAAGGTAGCTAAATTAAGACTTGACTGTAAGTTTATGTGAGTCCAAGTTTATTATCTGATAACTGATTATTGCATCCTGACTCCTATCACGTTCCAACTTCCATTATTAAAAATGATAGTTCCAAATCCTGTCTCAAGCCGACACTTGGCATTTGGCATAACAAATGTATTTTGTTCGAAATCCAGAAAAGTTTTACAATCTGCTTTGAATAATGCAAAAAAATCACAAACAAGCCATTTAAACTCCCTTTTTCATATTGACTTTATTTTATCAAACCGTGGAAGACCTCTCACAATCGCAGACAATGTTTCGAGAGTGTGGCAGGTCGAGAGCATTGGTAATATAATGCACTCTTTGCCAGGGACTAATGTGAAAATTTGGGAACTATCCTGTGCTCATTGATTTACTTAATCCAACAGACATATTTATGTGCCTGCAGTATGCCAACCACAGTTCTAGGAATAGGGAAACAAAAACAAATGATTTTTGTGCTCTTAAAAAGCCAGTGTGCTGTAGCCTCAAGGAATTCAGCAAGTCACGCCTCTCATTAATCACAATGAATAGTAAGTGTACAGATCTTTATCCCCGAGATTTGAATAAAAATTGTTATTCATTTATCCATTTAAATGATGAATATTAATCGTGGCATCACTAAATGTGATAGATGATGTGTACTTGATAATGTAAGAAATAGAAATGCTTTCCAGCCACATAGCCATGCCTACCGTAAATAAGAAACACAAGCGTGCACACACGCCTACATATTGTAACAAAGTTTAGGAGGCAGAGAAGGAATAGTCTGAGAGAGAATGCTGGGAGGATCTACTTTATATTTAGATATCCGGGAAATAATCTCAAAGAAGGTTACGCATATCTGAGACTAATAGGGTAGGTTTGGATTAGGCCCATGAACAGCTGCAGCTGTGAGTGTTCTAGGCGTATGTTTAAAATTCTGGGTGCGGCCTGACGAGGTGGTGGCGCAATGGATAGAGCATCGGACTGGGATGCGGAGGACCCAGGTTTGAGACCCCGAGGTCGCCAGCTTGAGCGCGTGCCCATCTGGCTTGAGCAAAAGCTTGTCAGCTTGGACCCAAGGTCGCTGGTTCCAGCAAAGGGTTGCTCGGGTCTGCTGAAGGCCCGCGGTCAAGGCACGTGTGAGAAAGCAATCAATGAACAACTAAGGTGTTGTGACAGCAACGAAAAACTAGTGATTGATGCTTCTCACCTCTTTTCGTTCCTGTCTGTCTGTCCCTATCTATCCCTCTCTCTGACTCTCTCTCCGTCCCTGTAAAAAAAAATAAAATAAAAAAGAAAAACTTAAAATTCTGGGTGCAGGAAAGAGCTGTTCACATCCAGGTTGGGGGAATGGTGTGAGGTTAAGGTGGAAATGTAGGCGGGGCCAGACCTTAGAGGTCTTTATAGACCCTATCATTTGTATGCTGTGAATGACGCCTTACAAAGAGCGACAGTCTTTCTGACAATTATAGAAGGAAGATGTTGGCTGTTTGTTAACTGGTTTGCTTTGCATTACTTAATAAGCATAGTTATCCAGTATTAGAGCTTACCAAAGACATAGGCTATTCTGTTCTCTTAAATTTCTAGACACTTCATGTCTGTTATAAATGCTTGTCTAATGAGAACTCTTTAAGATATGACATTTTCTATGTATATAGTAATCATGTCGCGTTGAAAATAGAAGGAGTGTGCCTGACCTGTGGTGGCACTGTGGATAAAGCGTCGACCTGGGAACACTGAGGTCACCAGTTCAAAACCCTGCACTGGTCTGGTCAAGGCACATATGGGAGTTGATGCTTCCAGCTCTTCCTCTCTCTCTCTCTCTCTCACACACACTCTGTGTCTCCTCTCTAAAATGAATAAAATAGAAATTAAAAAAAAAAAGAAAATAGAAGGAGTGAAGACCTAGCAGGAACCAGTGGCACATTGGAGCCATGAGATCCCCTTGGGCTGAAAACCCCACAGCCAAAGATCATTTTAAATCATTGTAATTATTTTTTAAAAAGTTTTCTTTTAACATAAAAGACTGAATCTTCACTATTGAAGACATGTCAAAAGGCGCTTGATTAAAGACAGCAATATTATGTTGTTGCCATTAGAATAAAAAGACTGAATTGTTACTGAAAAGCCATGGAGGGCAGAACTTTGGAATTTGTGGTGAAAGGAAATTGAAAAAGAACAGAACGTTTGGATTCATGTTTCATGAAATAATTTGTGTGACAGAATAGGAAAGCAGTCTAAGGGAAAATTGACATAATTTTTTCCTAAGACTACGAAAGGCCAGGTAAATATGTCACTGTTAACAAATGCATGCTTGTGCGTGAACAAAGCATATCCCACAAAATTTGTAAACATTAACTCTCAACCACTGAAAAATATTTACAGGTCTTGTAAGTATAAGTGATAATAGGAACTGTTCTTTTAATTTTGGATAGGCATATTAAATTGGACCAGAATGAGGAAGGCGGGAATAATTTTTAACCAATGGGAATGTTGATTGTTCAGGGGAAGCCTGGTATTGTGACACGTATCATAGGATAGGTAAGCATGTCATGCATTCATGACCTTTTGGGGGTATCTAAAATCTAGTTTGGCTCAGTTTAGTAAGGAGCCTGTGAAGAACTCTTTCACCAGATCATAAGAGCTCACTACTGCTCTAGTTGGTGTGCAGAGACCATCCTTGATATCTTTGTTTTTCCTACAGTGCCCAGCACAGAATGTGTGTATAGGAGTTGGAAGCATATTTGACTGATTCAGGGCAACAGCAGAATCAGGAATAGAGAAACGATCTCTAGATCTCCTCCTGGGGCAGAGGATGTTGTAGTTGATCTTTCTGGTCCACCACCATACCTCCTTCATACTCACTGCTTTGGTGCATGCCAACGACTTCCTTCTACACGTACCTAGGTCTCTTTCTCTGGACCCATACTTAGGCTGTGCATGCAGGTTCCTTGAAGGTTCTGGAAATGAGCATGCCTTGAAGCAGCCCTTAATCAAGTCTAAACACTTTTTTTGTTTTATTTTCCGTGAAAGGATTTGATGCTCAGATATTTTTCCTTCAGTGGTGGGATAACTCTCAGGAGTGTTCCACATACTGCCCGGAGGTCTCCAGTGGGACTGACCCATTGTCTACAGTGGCATTCATTTGTTCATGAGTGTACCCTGTGTTGGCTTCCTCTTTTTTCTCTGTCTGAATTCCCTACTCCCTGAAACACGATAGCACTCAAAACCTTGCCTCAGGATCCGCTTCCCGAGCAAGGGACAGGGACCTAGGTTCCTGGAGTATTGAACTAGCCACAGATGTTTGCAAAAGTTTGTTCAAAGGAATTGAATTATGTAGAATTTATTGAATTAAGTGATCCTCATTTCTCTGGGCCAAATCCAAATACTTTTTATGTGTTGTACGGGAACTGGGGAGAAAAGGGTAGAACATATTTTTTATTATAAATCTGTTGACAATTATTTAATGAACAGTATTAACTCATTTGTAGTCTAGTATGTAAAAGCTATTGCATGTGAAAAGCTACCAATTTAGAGGAGAGAAAAAAAGTAAAGTTTTAAGAAAAGGCACATCTGAACAAGTAAAATGATTTTACAGATGAGAGATGTCATAGACAGAAACAGACAGCATAACATGCAGGTATAAGAAGTTATCTCCCCTTTCATGTAACACGAAGTTTCCACTATATCCTGACATTTTCAGATTAAAAAGTTAAATATTGCTTTATGTAATTTGTGCAAAAAGAAAGGAAACTAGCTAACTACACTGTTATATTTTAGTGGGCCAAATGAAGTTTTACTATAATTAGAATCATATTTTAAGTCAAGAAAGATCACAAAGCGGTTTAGATTATATGTAAGTATAATATGTATATGAGAGAGAGAGAGAGAGAGAGAGAGAGAGAGAGAGAGAGAGAGAGAGAGAAATGACACTAGGGCAAATATTATAGCTACCAAATTGGAAAGACGTTGTGATGACATATTGCTACTGGACTTCTGGTTTGAATAATATAAAGGAAAGTCTTTAAATCAGTTATTTGTAGCAGTTTCAGTACAGTTATATATCAGTGTGTGAGGCTCCCTGGACTAGCTGAGGTTCTTGGCAAGAGAAAGAACACATAGATCTAGCCACAGCTCAATGGGATAATTCCAGAGTAGGAACCACCAGATCTAGTGTAGACTCAAGCTATCAACAATGAATGGTTTAAGTAAATAAAATCTTAATTAAATCAAACATCTTTAATCGCTTACAATGTAATCATACTGGTAGCTTCTAAATCTGAGTTCTATTACCATTTTTTATACATACTACAAACATTTATTTAGCCTACTTTAAAGTTAGAAAAACTTGTGTTTCAATCCTGGTTCTGCCATTTCTTGGGTGTTTGTCCTTCGACAAGTTACTTAACCTTTCTTTTCTTTTGTGACAAAGACAGAGAGAAACAGAGAGAGGAGCAGACAGGAAGGGAGACATAAGAAGCATCAATTCTTTGTTACTGCTACTTAGTTATTCATTGACTGCTTTCTAATATGTGCCTTGACCAGGGGACTACAGCAGAACAAGTGACCCCTTGCTCAAGTCAGAGTGACCTTGGGCTCAATCTGGTGAGCCTTGCTGAAACCAGATGAACCCGTGCTCAAGCCGGTGACCTCAGAGTTTTGAACCTGGGTCTTCCACGTTCCAGTCTGACACTCTATTCACTGTGCCACTGCCTGGTCAGGCTAACCTCTCTTAAGTTTCAGTTTCTCCACTTTAGAGATACAGTATCTATCTGATAGGGTTATTGCATAAATGAATGATTAAACATCAAATATTAATTCTTTGTTCGGCATGACCTACATAGATCCTCAAAAAATTGAAAATCACTTAAGACAACAGAGCAAAATACAAATACTAATGTGTTTCATTGGCATGAGCAAATTGTTCTCTGTCTTAAAGAAATTTGCCTCTAATCATACAGATAATACACACCCTAAAATAATATAGGAAATAAACCGCTGAGTGTGAGCTAACTCTGAAATTCTTTTGTTTAGTATTGGATCACTATGTTATTGTTAGGTTGCACTCTTTTGGTTCTGTTTCAGTCATGCGGGTATGTTATAAAGACTTGTTTACAGTGATGAGACATTGGACTGAATCAAAAAGTTGTAAAACTCTTATCCTATCAAGCAATAAAAGTTATGGTGGATCTTTGCTGGGAATCATTGTGCCTTATTGAGAAAGGATTCTGTTGTGTTTTTTTTTTCATTATTTAAAATACAGTAAAATGAATATCTTGACAGGTAGTTTTGTGTGTGTCTGTGTGTGTGTACGTGTGTGTGAATGACAAGTTGATATAAAATTTTTATGTAAGGGCAAGAAACCAAAAATAATTAAGACAGATCTAAGAATAAGAATTAGGTGGGAAGCCTTGCTTTATTAGATATAAAAATTCCCTCTAAGGCTGTGATAATAAAGACGGGCAGGAATAAGTAAATAGATCATCCATCAGGCTGAGAGCCCAGAATCAGACGCAAAGACAAATGTGACTTGATTTATGACAGGGCTGATATTCCAGGTTGGGAAGAAAAGATGATCCGTTCAGTAAAAAGTCCCATGACACTAGCTTATTCTTATGGAGAAAAGAAAATGAAAGTAGGCTTATTCCATATTCTATAAGATATAAGTTGCAGCTAGATTAAAGCCCTAATGTGAAAATAAAAACTAAAATAATAATATAGGAATATATAGTCAATAATATTGTAATAACTTGGTGTTGTGGCAGGTGGGTGCTGGAAATATCAAGGGACCACTTTGTAAAGTACATACATTTCTAACCATTATGGTGTTCACCTGAAACTAATGCAAAATAATATTGAATGGGACCTGTAATTAAAAAAAAAAAAAAGAGCACTCTAACCCCCCCCCCCCAAAAAAAAGAAAAGTATTATAGGAATGAAGTTTTGTAACTTTGGGTTAATTAAACAAAACATAAGCAGCACCAATTATAAAAAAGTCACTCAATTTGACATGAGAATTAGGACCCACAGTGCCTTAAAAAGACACCATAAAATATATGACAGGAATAGAGATCTTCACAACACATGTGATGGACTATAGTATTTAGCATCCAGAATAGATGAAAGGGTCCCACATATGTGGGGAGGGTACAGATAGCCTTGTTGAAAAGTTGACAGTAGTGTTGAGCAGGCCCTTCACGGAAGCTGAAACACAAATGGTCAAGAAACATGCACGCAAATGCTCCAGCCCATTCGTCCTCAGCAGCCACAGCCGTATTTCCAGCAGCACATGTGGGCTTGAGGCAGGGACACATCAAGGTGTCTGCAGGCACCTTGGACTTCCCCTGCTGCTTGAACCTCTAAGGCGCTGACTGTCCCTACTTGCACTGGGTGTGGGGACACAGTCTTCCAGTGCTCAGAACGGCAGGCCCCTGGCCTGGATCTAAGACCAGGCATCCTGGGTCCTTGGCGGCTTTAGCCTCTTAGAGGATTAAGGGAAGTCAATGCTTGTAGCAGCCTTAGAGTTGTGTGGTGAGTGAGTGATGCACCTTAGGAACAATTGGTTCTGAGACTTTAGGAACCTAGGTCACCTCTGCCCCACACCCTGCAGAGCCCTGGCCTCCCACACTTCAGGGTGTGGTCTAAATGCCAGCCACAAGTCTGCACAGCCAGGGATTCTGTGATTCTGTCAAGGCCGATATTGACTCTCCATGGACAATCATCTAGCCTAATGCTCTCCAGCTGCTGGTCTACCTGGACCTTCCTTAACTGAGATGGAGGGACTACAGAGAGGAAAGGAGACTCAACAGATTACAGCTGGACTCTAACTTAGGCACCCTGTTCTGGTTACAAATGAGCCATTGGAGTGGTTTGGGTTGGAAATTTTGTGAACAGCTGCTGCTTGGCAGCATTTTGATTGTACGGTGTGGTCTATTTCCTCCAATTCTGCATTACTCAAGACTTTGGGATGTGATGTGAAAAGTTTCAGCAGCAGAAAAAGCCTCATTCTTGTAGGTCTGAGATGTCTACCCTGGACTTTTATCTTTTTATTACAGTTACCAGGTCCCAGTTACATGGTTTTGCTTAGGAATCATGGAGGCAGAGCTATAATCATAGATACTATGACGGTAGGAACAGTAAGATTGGAATTCTTGGCACAACATTTGATTATTTTTTTAGAACCTGTAGAATAATGTTGAATGGGGACAGTGATGCCAAGATTTTCTGTCTTATTCCTGGTCCAGAAGGGGCTACTTCTAATATTTCCCTCCTAAACATAATATTAGTCCTTAAATTTTAACATATACTATCTTCTTTATTTCCTGAAGTTTTTTTCTTTCCCGTGAGTGAATCTTAAATTGTATGAAATGATTTTCCTGGATCTGTTTAGCATGTCATGTGTGTTTTCCATACCTTAGCTATTTATGTAGTAAATTTATAAACACATTTCATATACACATTCATATATACATTTTCTAATGTTAAGCCAACCTTGACTTTCTAGAGTATTAGCAATTTGACATGATCCTTATATTTTATGAATTAGAAATTTTGTCCTTCTGTCCTCAGAACTGAAGGCAAAAAAAATGTCACAAAGTCATGTTTCCCATCAGCGGCTAAAAAGTAGAGAAGACGTCTCTGGAGGGGAAAAGCCATGCCTAAAACATCCTGCACCCTATTTTAAACATTTGCCCTAGAAACCCACACTTGCAATTTGCCAAGAAAGAAAGATATTGATGTACGCTTAATTGAACAACCTGAAAAGCTAATGGTTCTAGGATTTGAATGGAATACTTAAATATAAATGAATGAATGAATGAGTGAATGAATGAATCTGTCCACTCTGGATCCACCTGAACAGTACAGCACCCATGTAGTTAATAATTTAGAGCTAAGAGCTAAGGCTCACGTAAGCTCTGCCTGCAGAGAATTGGGAGCAGAAGTGAATTTCAGTAGCCAATGGGAGGCAGTGTAGAGTGGTGATTAAGGCTGGGCACTGGAGTCAGGCTGCCTCATTGACATCACTGGCCCATCAACTATGGAACCTTGAAAATGAACACACAGGTATGCCTGGCATAACATATAACCTTTTTTTTTTTTTAACATCACTGACGAAAGTATATATTTGATTAAATGAAAATTTTCTGAGGATTCTTTTCAACTGATTTCTGGTTAAATGCGAGTCTAGTATAATCAGAGTAAAAATCATAAGGTAGGGCCATACAGCTTTATTTTTTTTATCCAGATAAATATAGATACATCCATATTTATATCTTTATACATATATTTATAACTTTTAAATAACAGCAATATCAAGAAATAATTTTAAATTTTACATGTTTTGCAAACATGAGCTTTTTGCTCAGATACAATGTGAATTTCAAACTTTACGATTGAAGATTTTTCTGTATTCCTTGTCATCAAAATGGTGTGTGGGTATGTATTTAAAGATTATAAATGAGTCATATTTGGGTAAAAATACTATTTGCTTTATAATTATTTAAATTTTGGTTATATTGTGGTTTTATCTTTCTGAAGGTTATATCACATAACAATTAATAAAATAGCTATGTGTTTTAGTTTTGTTAAAGAATTTGGAACAGTTCAGAGTTTATACTTTCCTAAGATCTAAAGGAAAACATTTTACTGAAACTCTTCTATTTAGTGCCCTGAAACTACAAAAATAGGTGAAAATATATTTAGACATGAAGTCTATTCTGTTAGTATTTTGTTCTTGTCAGTTTTTAATTCTCTTATGTGAATAATTGCAATAATGCAATTAGAAATAATTAATAAGGTCAGGGATGTTTCTTTTTGATGGCTGGGACAGAGCGAGCAAGATGGAAGTATTAATAGAAGAGAGAGAGGCATTGGGGTGAGCAAATGGTAATGACAGGACCATTGTAACATACTTGGTTTTTCCTCGGAGATGGAAGGGCTGGAGAGTTTCTGAGTGAGGGGTGAGCGTGAGAGAAGGATGTTTCGGTAGGAGTGTGAGAAGAAGGTTCAAGGAAGAGGCTGTGTTTGGGACAAGTTTAGAAAACCCATGTTGATTAACCAGAAAGAGTGGATACAATAAATGTAGGTAGTGGCATTAAAAGAGGTACTAAGAGTGATCCATCCAAAGCAAATCATCAAATGGTTTCTAAAATTCAAGTACCGTGTAGGAGAAGAGAATTTCGTGGTAACAGGAAACAGTTCCTACTATGAAGGAGGTTGGATGAGACTGACAGGTGCACTGCTTTCTGCTTTCACAAGGTTAAGGGCTGTGTTGTTCCATGGGAACACGACAGAATGAGATTTTCCTTATGTTATGTTAGGGAGGCCATGATGGGCAGGTAGATGTTGTGGCAAGAAAGGAATTAGGATAAATGTATATGTTCTAAAAAGAAAAGGATCAAATTTGAGACTGATAGAATTATGTAGTCCGTAAGCTCTTAAGACTTTGGATGTAGGAAATAATATACTAGCATTTAACTTCAAGAGATAGTGACTAGTTTAGGAACTGAAATGAGCTCATTTGGGCTGGAATATAAGGGTCAGAGGAGGCCAGGAGGGGCAGCAGATAAAGCAGAGAGGTGAGCAGGCCAGCAGCCAGATGATAAAGGTGTTCATCACCTGGGAACATGGATGCTGTCCTCAGACTGGTTGAGAAACCATGACTATCGCCGCTTCCACCAGCCAGGAAGCGCAGCCGCAGTGTCAGAAGATCAGAGGAGACACATGCAGAGAAAACGGTCTCGTAGGGTACTTTGCCTTGTTAGTTGGCTCTGATATCGTGGAAATCCTTCCAAGCAGCAAACGTTTTCCAGTTAAGGAGCGAATTATACAAAATTCCATTAGGGCTTTAAAACTTTTTTTTTTTTTTTTTTGCCTCTTAATTACACTAGAATGTGCAGACTTTTTGAACATGGACCAACTTCAGTTAAATTTGTTAATGATACTTTATTACATTTGTTTTAGAAACAAAATTGAAGTTCCAAATGATTTTGGCACTTCAGCCAGCAGCCTGAGTAATTTTCATAGAGTAATAGGCTTTAGGGGCTTCCATTTGAATCTCATTAAGGATTTCTATATAATCTTGAAAGATGTTAATAATCTGTATGAACTAAATATGATCCCTAAAAACGTATTCTCAGTGTTACCAGCCAAAAAGTATAATGTCATATAAAGCACGCTGCCCAGGGACATAGGGACACCGGGGAGGAGTGAACCCATTTGGCCTCACTTGGCAAGAATCGATAAAACGTTTCCACCTACTTTGCTAGGAAAGGTTGATTAATATGTAACTGGGACAATAGCTAGATTAAAGGCCCACTTAAATATTTTAAATATTATTTCTCTCTGAGTGTCAAACAAATTCACTATTTTAAGAAAAGTCGACAAGAGATATGTTTACATCCCGTGAATGGTGATCCCAAGATCTTTGGGGCAGCAGAATGGACTACAGGCTGGGAGTGGGGGAAATGGAAGTGAATGAACTCTTAATATCTGAAGGTGTGCAAGGTAATGATCTTTCTGTCATGTAAATCAACGCCAAAAATATATCTGTCTATCATCTACATCAGCATAAGCAGGCATAGAAGTATTTTAAACAAGATTTGTTTCAGTATTCTTTAAAACATAATCTGTGCTATGTTACTGAATAGGTTTACTCACCAACAGTACACTGTATTTTTACTTCAGCCATTTCTTGGCTGAATCACTCTCTGCCACCAATTGTTGTTTTTTTTTTTTTAAAAAAAACACCTTTTATCAGCTTCAGAAGGCATTCAGAAAAAGGGAAACAGACACAAGAACTGGCATTCACTCCCCCACAAATACAGAACTTGGTGCGGTATCTGTTCCAAAGGAGAAGCTTCCTTTCTCCCTGTCTCCATGTGTAAAGAAGAAATAAATGTTGCAGTTGTTGGACAAGGGATAAGAGTTGATTTGGAATGAACCAGCCAAAAATGTCCCAAACAAATTAATAGCATAGAAACATCTGCTGCTGTTTTATTAGAGTTTCACATAAAAACCTAGTTTGCAAGCTGGCGTTTGGAAAGCTTTTCTTTACACTGAACTCTTAATGTAGCTGCAAAAGGCAATCAAGACCATATGTCTTTAATTTTTAGATCCAAATATTCCTGCATCTTTCTCCAACCTGGGACAGTTGCTTGTAATATGAATGCTAAATTATGAAACCCATTTTTAAAATCGGGAGCTTTTTTAAACAATGTTTTAAGTAATTGGGGCTATGGTATTTTTGTTTTTCTGATTTGGTTATTATTACAATTTAATTAAAAAATCTTTGTTCTTTATTTTTACCCATTATTATTTCAATGATGTGGGCTTTTAGCTAGGGATAACATTTGAAATGGACATTACATCATTAATTTTGAATAGTTCGAACCCAGCATTGGTCTGGAAAAGGGTTTTCTGATTTTTGTGGAGATGAAAACCATATAATCTTCTATGAAATAAATGATCTTGTACAACAGATACTTTATACTTGTTATCATATGTTGATCTATTACTATATAATAAACTCATAAAAATTTTCTTTAGGAAAATGATCAAGTTTTAGTTTCTGTGTTCTGAAAGCATCGTTAGTTATTGCTCTTTTGTCACTGTTGTGTGATTGAGAATGATAGTGATAGATCTTATTAATGTGTTCGCAAGGTTTTAGCAAATGTTTATTGTAGGAACATTGAGAAGGTAAACATTCTCCTTTTCATTGTGTAGTACAGCATACCAGCTATTGAGCACCGTTTTGTTTTTCCTCTTATTCCTCTTATTTTCCTGGTTTATTTTCTCTTTTGAGCTTCAGTCTTTACACACACATGCACACGTGCACACTTACACAAGCACACACAGTATGTATGCATACAAATGTTTAAATTAGAGTTGAAGAGGATGCCACCATATGTTCTCATAAGGTTTTATTTTTATATAACAAACTTTTTATTATTGCTTTTATTTTGCCAGGAATGTAAGAAAGTTCCATAGTAACTTCCTCTTTTCTGTCACTTTCATGTTTTTCATCACTTGTAACACCATTTCTTTAATTCCCATTTAACAGCTCGGAAATCAGGGTAAGTTTGGAAGTTGATGGCGTTTCAGTTTCAATGAATTATGACTACATTTTTTACTATAAGAGAAAATAATGGCAAACCTAATTTTGCCCATAGGAGGAAAACTCCTTTTGCTCTGAAAGTCAGTTTCCTAAGTTATTCCTTACATACAGTGCTGTAGTTTCTTTGGAAATAACTTAGATTATAACAGGGAACAGAAGTTCAAAATAGGGAAAACGTCATTTAGTTTCTCTATGAAGGTGTTTAAACTGTAAAATATTTTCTTAAGATAAATATAACCAGGCTCTGGCCAGTTGGCTCAGTAGTAGAGTCTCAGGCCTGCATATGGACGTCCTGTGTTCGATTCTTGGTCAGGGTGCACAGGAGAAGTGTCCATCTCTTTCTCCATCCCTCCCCCTTTTCCCTTCTCTGTCTCTTTCTCTCTCTCTCTTCCTCTCCTGTAGCCATGAATCGATTGAAGCAAGTTAGCTGAGCTATTTGGCCTCGGGTGCTGAGGATGGTTCGATGGCCTGCCTTAGTTGCTAAAATAGTTCAGTTGTCAAGCAACAAAGCAACAGCCCTGGATGGGCAGAGCATCGCCTGGTATGGTGCTTGTTGGGTGGTGGAGCCCTGTCAGGGCGTATGCGGAAGTCTGCCTCTCTGCCTTCACGCTTCTCATTTAAGAAAAATTAAAGTGTGTGTGTGTGTGTGTGTGTGTGTGTGTGTGTGTGTGTGTTATCTCCAAGTGACTATAATTTCTTTTTTCTCTTTCATATTCTAGATTCTTGATTCTACCATTCCTTTTACATGCCTCATTCTAGTTTGCTCTGTGAGAAACTCTTAAAAAGAAATGTGATGTCTTACTAATTTTCTATTGTGCCTTTAAACATGTAGAAAGACCATCTCCTTTTAAAAAGAAGATTCTTCATTGTCCTATTATAGAAGATGCAAATCACTAAGCACATATGTGTAAAACTTCTATAATTATAAATGAACAATTGCTATTATTTTGGTTTGTAAAGACACTATATACAGGAATTCCATTTTAGAACTCATGCATATATTAATATCTAATTAAAAGATAATATACAGAGATTTATAACATTAAATCCTTATCATACAGTATAAAATTGTTTGTTCAAACTCATTTTCTATGTGGTGGGCTTTTATAAGTTTTTTTTAGTGTAGAACAACGTCTGTGTCATTGGAGTAGATCTCTAGGTATCTTCTGCCAAAATATTCTTTCTGTAATTCAAATGTGGTTATGTAACTTTCCTGCTTAAAACAAAGCAAAACAAAAACTTCAGGGGCTTCCCAGTCTCTAAAGTGGAAAGTTCAGATTTCTTCACATGGCTTATAAGTCCTTTGTGATATGCCCCTTATTTATATCTAAAGTCTCATCTCTTTAAACCTACTTTCCACTTCCACAAATACTACTTTTACAAATATTCATTAGGCATACACACACCATGCTCTTACCATTTTGCACATCGCAATTCCTCATCATAAAACACTTTCATCACCTCTCATGTCAACCCTTTTCCCTCCCCTGTCACCTCTCAATGTAGACATCACTTTCTTCTAGGAACCTCCACGGATACCTCAAGTCTGAATCAGGTGCTATGTTGGTTAGGATTATGGTAAGCTGCAAATAACTCTAAAACTAAAGATAGCAAATTAAATTTTTAAGGCATTTCTTTTGAAAATTTTTTATAAATTAAAATATTGGCAAGCTCTGTAATAATTACAAATATACCACTGGTTAAAATAAAGGGGTTATACTTTATTACATATGTATATTTTATGCACTTTATTCTTTAATTTATCATATAATGATTGAGAGTTCAAAAGCTATCTTAAGGCATATTTCAAAATACAGAGAGCACAAGCTTTAGGTTTAACGTGGTATGAGTTAAAATATTTTGATGATATTAAGTGATATTAATTAAAGTTTACTTATCATCTAACTGGTATGTTTTACTTCAGTAGATTTGGATAGGGCCTTGGCTGGTTATCTTGATTAGTCAGTGGGTTTCAGCTGCTGAGCTGAGGGTTGGTGCTGGTCCACCAGAAATTTCCTGCCAGTTGCAAGAGTTAACCACCCTGATGTTATATGATGTTTATAGACCCAATGATATCCTCATATTACATCAGGATGGTTCACTCTCTTGCAGACCAGCACTTGTCCACGGACTAATCGTTGAAAACCACTGGCTTAGAGCATTGTCTGGAAATGCTACAGTTGCAGATTCGATCCCCAGTCAGGGCACATATGGGAAGTTATCAATGAATTCACAACTAAGTAGAACAGCAAATAAATGCTTTTCTCTCCCTCTCTGTCTCCCTTAATGCACTCAATCAATCAAAAATAAATAGACCCAGTCAGTTACTCTAAAAATAGATGCTGTAATTAATGTTATTAAAATTATTTATTCTTCAATACTAAACTATATTTATATTTGGATGCTGTTGTGTTATAAAAAGAACTAAGTAAGGGAAATTTTAAGACCCAAGTTTAGGATCAGATAAAAAAGATATCTTTATTGACTACAAATAGATCAGATATATATATATATTTCCCCCGCCTCCCGTGAGAAGAATGTTCATTAAGGAGTCCCCCAGGACCAGTTTTAAATATGGTTAATGACAGTCATTTTTGCATAGTGATTTAAATGCACACTTTAAGAAGAGATTTAGAATCCCATGTTTGTTAGTTACTTTCTCATGTGGTTTGTGCCCTCAAACACATGGAGTAAGGACACTAAATTAGTGACAAGAATATCTCTGGAAAATACATTTCTTAATATTTGAAAGAGAAAAAATACCTGGAAAGGAAAAAAAAAAAGTGTCCATCAATTCTAAATTTTTTTTTTAATTTCATAGAAACTTCTCTGTAGAAAAGCCTGTTTTTGTGCCCGAGTGAGAATGTGCTAATTGAGTGGACAGACTGTCGGCTGTCAGGTGGCAGAGAGAGGCTGGGGCCAACACTTGCTCTCTCCAAGCATTTGAAGATCAAATGAATCATTAGGAACCCTGTGTAAGTTCCAACAGTCAATGGCTACTCAAAAAAGGGCATTTCATAAACAGGCACAAACAGGAAGCTATAGAAAGAAACAAGCAGAAGGATCTCTTGTGACCAAGAGTGGTTTTGGAAACTGAACCCGTGAGGAGCTCTTGTAAGGCCCAGAAGTGCTGAGCAAATGCCAGCAGCCCACGAACCTAGCCAATGGACGCTGGGACTCTTCCTAGAGGTGTGGCCATCATGACACAAGCCAATGGAAGACATCCAGAGGAAAAGCCTCTTGCCAAACGTGGGGTGTTTTCTCTTACTTTTGCCCCAGTGACTTGAGTCAAGGCACAGATCATTCCCCATCCACTAGCTAGATTCCACACTATTCAGCAATGAAAAAAAAAAAAAAAAGCCTTCCCCAGGACTTTTTATTATTTTTTTCTGAGCACCACATTTTCAGATTAAAAAAAAAAGAAGAAAGGTTGGAGGAAATGCTTGAGAGGAGCAGTGGGTTTAATAAGGGACTTCTTTGCCAGAAAAAAAAAAAAGGAGAAATACAGGAAGCCACTTTGAAGTAATAGGTTTTAAAACATTCCCACTGGCAAAAAACAACTGTTGTGGTTTTCCTTAATTATGTTGTGTGCACAGAAGATGCGTTAGTGGAACAAAAAGGAAATTGAAGCTAAAATGCTTTAGAAGTAAGACTAGCTTAGCTTCACTTTTAATAGGAAAATAAAATCTATTATGTGTTTGAGGGGAGAACAAATTAAGAGCTTTGCTTAATATTCCATTTCTATTAATTCTCAGCGTTAGAACAATTAATAGTAGAAATCTTGAAAAATGAACAAAGGTCTCCAAATAATAGCCCAATATATTTACCTAACCTAAATGAAATCATTTATATGAAAAGATGAATTAGTACCATTAGTTTTGACACTATTTCAAAGTGCTGCTAGGTGGAGGTTGTTTATTGACTTCCATGAAATGTGAAGAAAATACAGGCTTTGAAGGAGAATGACTTCGTATGTGATTTTATATACTCAGACTAGGTTACGGCACAGGGGACACACAGGGCTTATTTCAGGTTCATATGGTTTCTATGGAGAGAAAAGAAATGTTTTCAATACCCCTTGCAATGCACAGTGTCATTGTACAATTTCAAATATTTTGCAAAACAAATACACATTAATAACTGATTGATCACTCTCAAGATATAGTACTAAGACTTTTCTTTGTTGGTTAGTCCCAGTAGCCTAATTCCTCCTTTTTCCTTTGGTTTTCTGAAAGTTTTGTAAGCCATAGCTGATATCTTTGGCTGATCTATTCTGGTACCATCAGTCTGCTGCCAGCAGCAGCCCTTTCTTCATTTACGAGGAAAACGAGAAGTTTTTATGACCTTTTTGTGTTTCATGCGATTATCTCAAAAACAAGGCCGGATACAATGGTCTCTTGAAAAGATTAAAGAGCCACTTACCCTGAAACTAGAACTGTTAGGAAGTAACTAGCAGAAAGTGACTAATAGAGACCACTTTATGTCTCTCTAGTCTGATAGTCTGTAATGAGTGTAATTGGTTTTTCATTTTTATAAGCTTTCATACAGTATGTTTTCTATTTCAATCTTTTTTTTCCTCTAGGATGAAAATTTCCTCAAGTACTGGGACCATAAAAATGTTCTCTTCAGCATAGTTAAAGGTCTGTGATATAGAGTATTACAACATCGGGAGAGAAAGGAGCACATATTTTTGTGTTTGTGTGATCATAGTATATTCTACTCATTACACTGAGCTCTTGTCATATGTATCTCATTTAATTTGTACAGTGACCCTATGAGGGAAGGAAAGAGAGGCATTATTTTCAGTACACAGGTGAGGAAGTTTAGGTCAAGCAGGTTGATTAACTTACTAAAGACAGTAAGTGAAGAAGAGGGACTTTGAATCCACATGTGTCTGATGCTCAAATCTCGGCTCTTTCTACAATGGCATAATTTTTTTTTTTTATTAGAGTTGGATGACTGCACAAATCACAGATGACTCCTTTTTCTTCAGTACTGGTCTGATATAAATAATTCCTAATATGAAGTAAAGTAAGCCTTTATTTCAAGCAGTATTTATTCAGAATACTTACTAGCTATGATTCCTTGGTCAAGTCTTCATAAAAAGTTTATATACCTCTTCTACACTTATGTTTTCATACCTACAAAATAAAAAAATCTATATTATCAACTCACTTACAGAGACATTGTAATTTAAAAAGGAAAGATTAAATTTTAAAGCATTTTGTAGAATTCAAGTCTTGTTTTTAATGTTACTGCTGCTGCCAATAGTGATGATGATGATAGTGATGAGGATGATGATATTTCCTGGGTTTTGTTCTTTAGCATTCTTTACCTAAAAGTCTTCTATAGTAGGATTGGAATCACTTATTTCTTACATTAAAATTAACAGTAACCTGACCAGGTGGTGGCGCAGTGCAGTGCATAGAAGGTTGAACTACAACGCAGAGGTCCCAGGTTCAAAACTCTGAGGTCACCAGTTTGAGTGCAGAGTCACTGGGTTGAGCATGGGATCATAGACAAGACCCCATGGTTGCTGGCTTGAAGCCCAAGGTCACTGGCTTGAGTCCAAGGTCGCTGGCTTGAGCTCAACATCATTGATTTGAGTCTCGGTCAAATATGAGAAAGCAATCAGTGAACAACTAAGGTGTTGCAATGAAGAGTGGATGCTTCTCATCTCTTCCCTTTCCTGTCTGTCTGTCCCTATCTGTCCCTCTCTCTGTTCTTCCCTGTCTATCCTGGTCATTAAAAAAAAATGAACTAAGTAGGCTTAATAAAGAAAAATCAGGTGTATCTCTGAATTGAGATCTAGTGTTTTTTTTATTTTGTTTGTTTTTGTACCAGATTATTGAAGAACCTCCTCAAGTTTTCTTGAAATGTCTTAGTTTTATATTTGGAGTATTCTTGTTATAATTTAGTAAAGAAATATTTCAGTGATTAGAAAGGATTTTACAATGTGCTTATGTATGTACTGAAGATCTTGCCATTTAACTTGTGTTTATTAACTTGAGTGGTTGTGTCATGAAAAGCACTTTATTTTTATGTTCTTTCAACTAGTACCACAAGTTGTACTATATCATTGCAGGGATGTTCCGCCATAAGCCATACACTTTTCAGAAAGAGATAGTAAAATTGGTTGTATATGGAAAACTTACTTTACCATATAACAAAGAAATCCTTTTGAAACCAACTGATACAACCTGGAACGGCTGTATGACTACTCTGACTGTCATGGAAATCCTTTCCTAGTGCAACTTCTTAGATTGTTGAATCATCTGATCTTAATTGCGAAGTAATGAAAATAATGACCAGAAAAACTGCCTTCTGTTTGGAAGGATATGACATTTAAGAGACTTCTTAAGGGACAAAGATGAGCATGGGAAGATATCTTTTAAGTGTGAATATCTTTTAAGATATCTAAAAAGTGAACACATGCATTACTGCAGTGATATCAAACACTAAAAAAGTTATCACAAACCCATAGGAAGCATTTTTTTTCCTGGTTTTGTCATGTCATATTTAACACATGTGTTAGTTTAACACCAAACATTTCCAGAGTATTTGTGTTCTTAAATTATTTAGAAGCATTTTTTTTCCAAACCACTTTCATTCCTGTATGTTATATTTGTATGGAGAAATATAAATTAGGTAAAATATTCATTTCTTAGATAAAGGACCTTATATTATATTTACAGCACAGATCACTTCTAGGTTTGTTTACCTATTTATCTACAACTATTCACTTATTTTGCATTATGTTCTATTTTATTTTTTATAATCTCTTTATTTTTAAATCCATTTTTTGTCTTCCAATTATAGTTAACATACTATATTATATTAATTTCAAGTGTATACCCCAGTGACTATACATTACATAACTTATGAAGGGGGTAATCCCAATCAATCTTGTACCCATCTGACACCATGCAGAGTTACTAGAATATTATTGACTATATTTTCTATGCTGTAATTTTTACATCACATGACTATTCTGTAACTACCAATTTGTACTTTTTTCAGAGAGAGAGAGACAGAGACAGAGACAGAGACAAGAAGAGAGAGTAATGGGAAGCATCAACTCGTAACTGAGTCACTTTAGTTGTTCATTGAATGCTTCTCACACATGTCCTGACCTGGGGTCTCAAGCTGAACCAGTGACCCCCTTGCTCAAGCCAGCAACAACGGGATTGTTTTGATGACCCCATGCTCAAGCTGGCAAGCCTGTGCTCAAGCCAATTGATCCCACATTCAAGCAGGTGACTTCAAGGTTTCGAATCTGGGACCTCAGTGTCCCAGGTTGATCCTCTATCCACTGCACTATCAGTCAGGCCCAATATGTACTTCTTAATGCCTTCAACTTTTTCATCCATCTTCAAACCACTGTACCTCAATAAGGTAACTTTCAAAATGTTTTCTGTAGCTATGAGTTTTTTGATAGATAGGTATTTGTGGCTATTTTAGTGTTCATATTTTTGTTCTTTTTTGATCTTCTTAAAGAAGACTCTTTAACATTTCATGTAATTCTAATTTGATGGTGATGAACTCCCTTTAACTTTTTTTTTGTCTCGGAAGCTCTTTATTATCCTTTGATTCTTTTTATTTATTTATTATTATTGTTTTTAACAGGGACAGAAAGAGAGTCAGAGAGAGGTATAGATAGGACAGATGGACAGGAATGGAGAGAGGTGAGAAGCATCAATCATTAGTTTTTTATTGCCATTGTGACACCTTAGTTGTTCACTGATTGCTTTCTCTCATGTGCCTTGACCGCGGACCTTCAGCAGACCCGAGCAACCCCTTGCTGGAACCAGCGACCTTGGGTCCAAACTGAAAAGCTTTTGCTCAAGCCAGATGGGCCCGCGTTCAAGCTGGCGAGCTCGGGGTCTCAAACTGGGGTCTTCTGCTTCCCAGTCCGATGCTCTATCAACTGCGCCACCGCCTGGTCAGGCTATCCTTTGATTCTAAATGCTAATTTTGCTAGGTAGAGTAATCTTGGTTGTAGGTTCTTGCTTTTCATCACATTCAATATTTCTTGCCATTCCCTTCTAGCCTGCAAAGTTTTTTTTTCTTTTTTTTTTTAACAGAGACAGAGAGAGAGAGTCAGAGAGAGGGATATATATAGGGACAGACAGACAGGAACGGAGAGAGATGAGAAGCATCAATCATCAGTTTTTTGTTGCCGTTGCGACATCTTAGTTGTTCATTGATTGCTTTCTCATATGTGCCTTGACCACGGGCCTTCAGCAGACTGAGTAACCCCTTGCTGGAGCCAGCGACCTTGGGTCCAAGCTGGTGAGCTTTTGCTCAAACCAGATGAGCCCGCACTCAGACTGGCAACTTCAGGGTTTCGAACCGGTGTCCTTATGCATCCCAGTCCGACGCTCTATCTACTGTGCCACCGTCTGGTCAGGCAGGCCTGCAAAGTTATTGTTGAACAATCCACTGACATCCTTATGCAAGCTTTCTTATAGATAGTTAAGTGCTGTTCTCTTGCTGCTTTTAAAATTCTTCTTTTGTTTTTAGTTTTTTTGCATTTTAATTATGGCGTGTCTTGGTGTGTGCCTCTTTGGGTTTATTTTGTTGAGGACTCTATAATTTCTGGACTTGTATGTTTACTTCCGGTATTGAGTTAGGTAAGTTTTCTGTCATTTTTTTCAAATAGGTTTTCAATTATTGGTTCCCTATTTTTTTATTTTGGCACCCCCATTATGCTAATATTGTCATGCTTGAAGTTCTCCCAGAGGCTTCTACTTGTGCTGGGTTTGGAGGTGCCCAGTGTGGGGCAAGCTGCGAACCAAGGTTGACTGTCTTTAGTGCCAGGCCTGCAGCCACTTAGCGAGAGGAATGTGGCATACAGAGGCCAGATTCTGGTTGTTCGAGAGATTCTATGAAAGTCTGAAAACCAAGACAAGCCATTTATATGAAAAAGCCATTGGAAATAGCTCGAGTGGGTCCTCAAGTTGGGTGCTATGGAACCTCGGAATCACCAGGGTGGGGGGCACACTGGGAGCCAGGCTAAAAGAGAATTAGATATGGTGCCCACCTGCTGGCTCTGTGGGGTGAGGTCTCAGAATAGAAACAATGGCCTCGGCCAGCACTTCTGGCTGGGAGAAAGTTGCCCCTCCAGCCCTCATTCTGATGCCTGACAATTCAGTTCTTCCTCGTGTGTCCTTTATGCCTTTCAGAGCTGTTGCCCCAGCACTGGAGTTCAGAGGGGATGAAATCCTAGTAAGTCTGTGTGCAGGCCCTTTAAGAGGATCTGCCTGGGATTCCAGTATGCCTCCATCTCACTCGGTCTAAATTCCCACTGGTTTTCATAGCCAGAAGTTACAGGGACTTTTCTTTCTGGCACTGGAACCCTGGGCTGTGGGGTTGGAACCCATTCCTATTCAGAGGTGACCTCTGTAGCTGAAATATCCCTCCCAACTTTTATTCATTACACAAGGGTGTGATACCAGCCTGTTCTGCACCTATATTCCTTCTACCAGTCTCTGTGTGGCTTCTTCTCTGTATCCTTAGCTGCAGGACTTCCATTCAACTAGATTTCAAGCAGTTCTGAATGCTAGTTCTGTAGTTGTAAATTAGTATGGTTGAGGGAGAATGTGAGAACATCATTTACCTACTCTGGCTACCCAGAGGTAGGATAAAGGATCATGACTGGAAGTTTATATTTAATATTTTATATAGCACATTTACAGGATTATTTCTTCTATTTAAATATCTGTAACTGAAATCTGGCATTTTTATTTTGTTAGTGGAAAAATTATGATAAAATTGTAAAGAGAATTAATACAGAAGATTTTTAGATTTTTGATATCTGATTGTTTTGTTAATATAAACTTTTGAATACTGAAATATTGAAGGTATCTGATGCTGTAGTAGGTTCAATATTAAAAAGATAAACAGAATAGTCTCTATTTTAATATGAGAGAATTAGAAAACTTATAACTGAATTGGTTCTGAACAAATTTTTAGTAAAAACAAAAGAAATGTTAATCACTAACTCATGCTCCTCGGAATTATTTTCATGGCACCTACAGCAATGGATTTTTTTTTTTTTACAAAAACAGATTGAAAATGCACTAATTACCTTTAATAATATCATCTGTGTCTATAATTTAGTAGTCCTAATCCTCATGTGAATTGCTTATTAGTAACCATGCCATTTCTCACAATGGTGAGTGCTCTATGTTTGTGTTCAATTGAGTAATGTATTCTGTGTTCACCTACCTGAAGTACTGTGGCATTCCTTCTGTGATAAAGTATAGAGGATTTTCTATTCATGAATTAGTGTATGGGTTTTTTATTAGATTTTCTTAACTTTTAATTTCCAGATTGAATATACTTTTTTGAAGCAATTATTGTATCATCTTCATGTGAGGTTAATATTGTGTTTAGTATTACAGGTAAGGACAAGTCATGTTATTCTGAGAGGGAGGGCTGATGGCTTTTGGGGTCCTCTTTTCATTGCAATGCCATTGCAAATTAAGTTTGTTTAGCATACCCATTAAAATTGTTTATTACCTTTCTCCCATTTCATATGTAGGAAAATAACTTTTAAGAATTTAATGAAGGACCCCAAAATTATCATGATTCTAATTTTTTCAAATGACTTAGCTACCATTTTGTTATTTGTTTCTGGGATGCTTTGTAGATCAATTTTTGTCTCAGAAATTTTGCAAGATTTTAAGATGTAGCCAAATAAACTAAAGATCCTTCAACCATGAGGACAAAAGAGAACTGCTAATGTCAGCTGTTAGGAATGCCATTATAAAATCCTCTTAGAACATCAACAGCATACTTCAACTGTTAGCAAAACATGTGTGCAGAGTTCCTACTTTAGAACCAATTACAGAAGAGGAGACATTGATGCACTCTAGGAAAGTGCTGGAATGAATTTGCCCCACTACTTGTCAAGGTGGGGTGACCATGGACTTGATAGGATCATCAGGGGAAAAGAGTATAAGGGTGAACCCTTGAGCCAAACGCAAGACTGAATCTGCATGAGTCACCCAAAGTACTCCTTAATAGGCAAGCAGTGCAGGTTATCAGGGGAGTCAGCCACAGTGCAGTAAGTGGGGGGTCAAGCCTGGCAAAGGGTCATCCCAAGAGAAGCTTGAGTGTGGAAAATGGTAATTCAATCACAGATGCCAAGGGTAGAGGAAATCCCAAAGGTCATATAAAGGAATACCAGAATTTAGATACACAGAAAAACAAGATAAACCTTCAAAAAAGGTAGAATAAAATAACTTGTTTCTAAAAGTAGACTAGACAATGTGTTTGGGTAGAGAAGCGGGTAGAAACTCATTTATTGCTCTGGATCTTTAAAGAAAGAATAAAACCAATAAAAAGTTGACTTGGTTTTTATCCACTAGAGAATAGATCACACACATCCATTATGTTTCCCCTACCCACAGAAGTGGTGAGAATTTCGGGTAGGAAAACACAAGAATTCCCAGAATGGTCATTAGATCCCTCTACATGATGCTGATCTATCGCTTCACCACACTCATAACTTCAGTAGAAAGTCATCCATACTAGTTTTCTCATGGCTCCATAATAACATGTTTCTTTCCATCAGCATGCTTTGTTTTGCAACTTTCTGTCTGCCTGGAGAATTCAACCGCCCTTTGCAGCTTACCTGTCTTCTATTCTTCATCTCAGTTCGTACTCCAGTCTTAACTCCAAATACTATTCAATAAGTTTCCATGAATAGCTTCACCTGTAAGACGTCAGTAAGGAAAGTATGAAAGTACACTAAACTACTCTTCATGAGTTTCGCTGAATTGAAAATTTCCAAATTGTTGTACCTTTGAATTACTTGATGTTTTGACATGTCTGTGTTCCTATGTTTCACTGGTCGGAGATCTAAAAAAAAAATATGATGAAATCTTTTTTTGATCTCCTTTGTTGAACATCTGAAAAAGTTTACTTAGCATGTGGTAACAATTTTAATTTGGGAGCATTCTGATAATAGAAAAGATATATGTGCATGCGTGCATCTACAAGTTATAAATGAGTTCACGTATATTTCTTCTTAGAATTCAGCTTGCCCAACTTTGTTTTTATAAACAGAACTTTGGCTTTGGTAACTAAATGCAGAGTAAATAAAATGAGTCAATCAAAAATTTTGGTGGCATCTATATACTACCTAGTAATTTTATGTAATTTTTGCATCTGCTCTAACATGCTTATATGACACGTTAGTGAAAATCTTATATGCAGCGCCTACTAATTAGCCATTAAAGGAAAATAACTTTTTATGTTTTTCCAAAGAAAAGAGATTTTATTTAGGCATAAAAGTTACTGGAATGATAATATAATATTCTGTACTTGAAAAAATTTGCATTTCTTTTTTTACTCATCTAAATTTTATAGTATGTTTTCTAAATAACACGTATTCATTATACTAAACTTTATAGGCTATGTGAAATGTAAGGGAAAAAATATGGTTGCCTTAGATTATTTAATGTTTTTTTTTAAAAAAAGAAAGACTAAAAAATCATAATACCCGATAGAATATTCCAATGCTGTTCTCTGTTTTCTCATATTATGAAGAAACGGGGGTCAGGTTTTATTATCTCATGCTAGGAATTATGTGATTTCAAAAGGTTGTTAGTTTATCACACTAAACTATCTGTCTTTTTATTTTATTTTTGATTTATATTCATTCTATATACACAGGTGGGAGCAGAAGTGCTTTTACAGTTGTGAGTACATGAAACACAGTTTGTTCTTGTATTATTATTTATTCATTGTGTTATTTACCATAAGAACACCTGTAAACCTGGGTACTTTTGCCAAACCCTTTATTTTCAAGATTATGGCTCTAATTTGCTGTAATTGTGGTCTTTGGGAGAGATGGTTTTAAAACTTGTTCCTTTTTGGTATGGAATCAAACATTTCATTATACAAAACATTACTTAATTATTGTGAGCATCACCCAAGTCTCTTTACTTTTAGAAAAGTGACTGAAGAAATTTCTGATTAATTACATCCTCTCTTGGGACATGCTCAAATTTGTGTTTGGGTAATGATGGCTCAGAAGCTGACCGAAATATGGCTGGCTAGTGTAGGGCTGTAAAGGGCAGTGCTGCTCTGTTATATCAATCATAGGTACCAGCGCACTAATTACAGTATGCTACAAAACTTCCCACTCAGTGTATATATTTATAGCAAAATGGAGTTTTAAAATAAAGGTAATAGAAGGATTAATTGAAAATAACTGAACCAATACTGATAGGTGACAACCCTATAACGTATAAGCTTAATGATACTTATTTTTGCATTTGTGTGTGATGGACACTGGACGAGGAGTCAGGAATTTACCAGTGCACAATGACCATGGCCCTAACTTCTGAAAGCTTTGGTTCTTAGGAGACTCATTTAAACATGTAGGTATAGTGATGGGATATAAATTTAGGAAGTCAGATACAGACTAATACCGGATTATAGAGCATAGAAGGTACTTGTCTCAGACTTTTAGATAGTGAGGAAACTTTCAAGGCGAAGTGCTACCAATGCTGTGGACTGGAACAAGGACGGGGAGCTAGCAGCTAGCTAAGCAAAAGAACATGTGAAATGAGAAGTTGTTCCATTGCTTGGAGAATACCAGGATGAAAAAATGAGAGACTGGGTTTAAATAAAAAAGGTCATTTTATCCTGACCAAGCAGTGGCACAGTGGATAGAGTGTTGGACTGGGACGCGGAGGACCCAGGTTTGAAACCCTGAGATCACCTGCTTGAAGCTCAAGGTCGCGCTAACTTGAGCAAAGGGTCACTCGCTCTGCTGTAGCACCCCCCCCCCCCGTCAAAGCAGATATGAGAAAGCAATCACTGAACAACCAAGGTGTCATAATGAAGAATTGATGCTTCTCATCTGTCTCCCTTCCTGTCTGTTTGTTCCTGCCATCCCTGTCCGTCCCTCTCTCTGATTCTCCCTCTTTCTCTGTGGTGACCTGAAATGCTGAGGTCATGCGTTTGAAACCATGGCTTCCCTGATCAGGGAACATATGGGATTTGATGATTCCTGCTCCTCCCCCCCCCCTAAAATGAATAAATAAAATCTCTAAAAACTTAAAATGAAAAGGTCATTTTATCAATATAAACTATGCTATAAATATTGGATTTTTCTTCTAAAAGAAACGAAGAGTCATTTGGATTTTAACCAAGGTAGTGACTTTTTCAAATATGCATTTAGACGGCATGTTCCTGTAGCAGAGAAGAGAACTTAGAGCAAAATTGTGGAGACATAGGGAATTAGTTGCTGCAAGCCAGGCAGGCAGGAGGAAGGATAGCAGTCAGAGTAACTGTGCGGCTTTAGCAACGTGGACAGAATTGAGAGTTGGATTAGAATTAACATGGATGGGACTTGATGGTAGATTGGGAGGAGCAAGATTTGGTACAATGGAATTAGTGGAAGGAGAAGATGAGGAGGACGGAAAATATTCGAAGTCGAGTTTTGGATCCTGTTAGTTTGAGATGCCTGTGGACACTGAAATGAGGATGATGAAACTAGCTCTCAGATAAATTGGCTTGAGACGCTTACGTTCTGTGTTTGGTGGTAGTTTGTTACACTGTAAACTTAAGCGCCTGTGTGTGTGTACACTAATACTACATGGGGTTCTGGCATTGGATTTTAAGCTCTCATTAGTCATGTCTTTTAACCAGATGGTGACTAACGTAAATGTCTGCTCCCTTCATCTGTAACAAGTTCCTTGTTATTTTGGTGCGCTCTGCTCTGATAGTTAGAGAAATAATGATAAATGGCCAACATATGAGTACCTGCCAGGTGGCAAGCTTTATCTCAAACACGTCACCTAAATTATTTCATTTAATCGTTATTTCCACCACACGAGGTAGCTAATATTATCTTCTGTATTTGGTAATAATGAAAAGATAAGAGGAGGGAGTGTATAGCCTGTTAAATATGACATTGTATATAACTTGTTACATATGTGGGGAAGGGGACATTTAAACCTAGACCACTTGATAGGTCAAAGTCTATCCTAATGGATTTGAGGTTCAGATTTAATTTTTGTTCCATTCATGCATTTAAAGAGGTTGCTTTTCAAGGATGTGTTTTCCTTCCATCTGTTCAGGACCAAGACTCTGCTCTGTGCTCAGATATCTCTTTCTGGGCTCCTTGAGTTATGCCTTTGCGCCTGCCCCACTAGTCCCTGTAGTGATGAAGGGTAACTTCCTTAGGAGAAGTATGGAACGTCCTCTCCCATTGACAAAACATAGACTCCAAAAATTTACTTTGTAACCATTTTTAACTCAGCAGCTGTATACTGGGTTTTCCCTCTTTTTAAGTTCATGTTATAATAGTGTATTCCGAATCTGTTTTATAGGTTTTATAAATAATTATAAATCATATCCATGATTATGTTTGTGTCTTCCACCAAATATGTGTCTTACTTGAAGTGATTTTTAGCATTTTTTAAATATCTTATAATAATTTGCTCTTTGAGATCTTAATAAATACAGTGTGTGGTTCCTTATCTTAGTGTTATTTACTTATTTATTCATTCATTTTTAAAATTTTAACCAAGATTTATTGTGTAATTTTTTTTTTAATTTAGAAATTAAATTTAATGGTGTGACATTGATCAGTAAGACTAGATAGATTTCAAGTAAACATTTCTATGGCAATTGGACTGTTGATTGCATTATATTCCCGTCATCTGAAGTCAAGTCATTTTCTGTCTCCGTGTATGTGTTCCTCATGACTCTCCTACGCCCAACCCTTTCCCCTTTTTGACCACCTTTATTTATGTCCCAGAGTTTCGGTTTTATATCCTACCCACGTGTGACGTCATATAGTTTTTAGCTTTTTCTGATATACTTATTTCATTTAGTGTAATATTCTATCCATGTTGTTGTAAATGTCAACATATTAGGCAATTAAGACATATTAAAAATATGGTGTGTGGCTCCCTTAGTGACATTTAAATATGCAAAGCTGTTTACAAATGCTATGAAGTTTTCTATTAAAAAAATATGGTTTTTAAACCAGGATGTTACACCTTTTCTGTCATGGGATGTGGATACAGTGATTTTGGTCCCTGAGAATATTTTATGAGTTTATTGTTTTCATTAAGAAATAACTTTATATTCACTAATGGGGATCATGAAAATGATGTCTGGAGTGTGTGAGTTGATGCTCTGACTTTTATCATGCTTTATTATTTTTCTTGTGTACTTTGTCAGCTTTGTACTTTACGAACAAAGATTAGCTCTCAATCATTTTATCTGGAATAGGTATTGAAAGGAAATGATATCTTCTTACAGGCCAAAATTGTACCTTTAAAATTTAAAAAACAGTGATGGCAGTAAGCATTTAGGTAGTGCTTACTGTGTATGAGGCATTTTCTGTTTTGCCTATTTTAATTTTACACAATTCACATCATAATCCAGTGAAATAAGCATGATGATGACTCTTTCCACGTTACTGGCCAGGGAGTGAGGCGTGGGGAAGCAAGTGACCTGCCCAGGGGGCGCTACTCACTCAGGCTGCAGCCAGAACTCCAGTCCAGGTGGTTGGATTCTGTAATCCACTTTCTTCACTAATACATGACGGGCCTTTTACTGTCTTTTTAGTTGCTCTGTTTTTGTAAATGTAAGATTAAGAATGGAGCACAGGTCTTTGATTATATGTAAACAACCTTGCTAATTATTAAATTTTAAAAAGTTGCAAAGATTAATGAATATAATTCTCATTTTTAAAGATGAGTTACTTAAAAGTAACTCTGTAAACAATGTGTTTTATAACTTTTTAAGATAATCCAATACTTCCTTGAAGAAAAAAAAATAGGTTTTAATGATTTAATTAATGTGGTTCTAGAGAATTGCCTGTATTTATGGGAAAAAAATAAATCTAAATGTCAGTTGACACATTCACTGAGTACCTTAAAATGTTTTAAAAAGCTAAATATTTTTTAGTTTTTACATTGTCTCTACTTTCTAATTTAAAATACAGGATATTGTTACCATTAATATGTTCATACACTGTCTGATGCCCTAAATAGGGTTTAGTAATTAAACCAAATACTATTAACGATTTCTTTCTCACTCAGGACAGAGAGATAGCTTGATCGGCCATATTTCAACAGAAAAAAAAAAAAGATTGGTGGATAATATATGTGCAGTTAGACAACACAATTAGCAAGTGTGTTTCCTCTTAATATCAAACTTTTAGGAGACATTTGATGATTACTCTTTGTAAATATGAGAATAATCTGAGGGTTTCAATTGGAATTACCCATAGACTTGTTTTTTAAATGCAGGACTCAGGTTCCAAGCCCAAGCTGGTAACTTTGATAGGCGTGAATATCAGTTTGTTTGTTTTTTTTTAACTTCATATCAGATTTTGTTATGCAGTCATGGCTAAAAACCAATGAATTAAAATGAAGTTTTAGAATCCGATGGTCTGGCATTTCTATTCCACTTCCATGAGTTACCGACATTAAACACTAAGTTAATTTACCACCTATAAGCTTCTGCTTCTCTATATATAAACATTAATATCATTACTTATTTCATACGATCATTATAGGGATTAAATGTGATCATATACAATAAGAACTTGGCAAAGCAAGTCATACAGCAAATGATCAATGCATAGTCAAGGTTATTAAGGTTGATTTTGATTTGCTCTAAATGATATAAATTGTTGAGAGGTGAGAACAAGGCCAGGATGAGATGTGTCTGTGGCAGAATCCCCAGTTTACATGATTGTTCTCATTAATGCTATAGCGACTGTCAGGACAATAATATCGGTGTCTTTTGGAAACCAGCTGCTCAGACCTGCGCTCCTTGGTAGCTTTTCCTTTGCTGTTGTCCAGTCAACCCTGGCAGCACTCGGATGTACTACACCCGCGGCTGCATAATTACTTGTGAAATTGCTTGTTACTGAATTCTGCTACTTCAGCAGCTCTCTGTTTAATAATGGCACGTTAGTGGGTAACATAATAAATCATATTTTAAATCTCGTAACATTTGCAAGAATGACAGGATGATGAAAACAAAGAAACACATTCCAAACCAAAATTAAAGTTCATACAGCTATTGTGCTGTCTACTCTTGTTTATGGAAATGACACCCACCATCACCACATTCAATTACGAGACAAAGTCCATCAGCATCTCTTTACACCAGATGGTAGGGCCTCATTTCCCACAATGAGGTCCCAGGACTCATGCAATTCTGAGAAGTTGAAACCATTCTACATGAAAGTCAACTCCCCAGGGCTGGAGGGGAGTGGAGCACATGGCAGACAGATGAAACTCTAGGAGGGTCCCCTTTAGCACAGCCTGAAGCAATGTAACATCACAGTAGATAACTGCAGAACACCTGCAGCTGTAGGGGGATTCTGGACAGCGATCAGGGATGGCTCAGCTCATTTAGAGCTTAGCTCTTGTAATATCCCGGAGACAAACTGGCAAGGGCAGATGCAACAGCAGCCTTTTGCTAGGAAATACAGCCACAAGAGAACACTGTGTACGAGTGATTATAAAAATTACGTAGAACATTGTGACATCGCACTTTGATATATGTATTTTTGATACTCATCACAGTTTTGCAAGCGAGAGAGGGCTCCTTCCATTAGACCAATTTTGAGGATAAGAAAATGGAAGGGTAAAGAGGTTAGTGACATGCTCCATAGTTCATGGATACAAAAGGCTGACAGATCAGCAGAGGCAGATACAGAATTTTAGGAGTGTGAAGCTCATAAAAATTTCAGAATCTTTGTTAGCAAAGAGAAGACAGGACAAGAATGGCTATTCAGGGCTGTTGAAAGAGCTTGTGTTGGTGGAGGGCCTTAAAGCTTACACTCTGTTAGATTTAGGATAAATCCATCTCAATGCATGATTGGTTATAAAAGTTGGTCGCTTTCCCAAAGCAGAAATAGCAGAGTCAAGTTGTGATTGTGGAGATGTTTTTGTTTGTCTGAAGCAAAGAATTCTTTCTTTTATCCTGTTGCTCTTCTCATTAGCTAACTTAGCACATTGGAATGTATTCCTCTATTAATTTACAAAGTAAGTTCATAGACAACTATGGATATATTAAGGATTCTTCTGATTTTGTGTCTGACACAAAAGAGTGCCTGCAATGAAGGCACGTAAGAAGAAAGTGGCTATTTCCGGGGGAATGGATGCTGGCAAAGAAATAGAGGAGCAGACCCAGTTGGTTGTGGGGTGGCAGCCTGTCTCCCCTTCATTCTTGCTGACAAAGATTCTGTTTTGATTGGGTGTATCTGTCCTGCCCCCAGAGTACTCCTACTTCCTTAAGAACAGTTGGTTTCAAAATGGAGGTTGACCCATTTCTTGACAATGGGATTGGAAGAGAGGCCCAATGAGGCTAACTCAGAAGGTGGATGGTGTCCCCCCAGTCCTCTTGTATTGTTTATACTTATGAGACCTAGGGTTCCAGCAGTCAACTTTCAGTCACAATGGGAATAAAATGTAAAGGTGAATACTGGATAATGGGAAGATGGAGAAACCTGGATCCTTAAGGACACTGCTGTGTGGAGAATGGACTAACCTGGAGCTTCCCAACCTCAGGACTTTTTATTTGGTGAGGTGATACCCTTCCCTCATGGAATAATTTAATAGACTACGGTGCATTGGCTAATTGGAGCTGAATGTCCATCCTGATCTAAATGTTTAAGGCAATGGGCCATGAGTTCTAACCTGCGGAGGAGAAGTTGCAAATTTAGGAGAGGAATGATATAAAAAGAAAGGGGTTTGGAGCGGGATCTAACACCTAGATGTTTTGATAAGGT
Organism: Rhynchonycteris naso; assembly: GCA_037038555.1. Lineage (NCBI taxonomy): Eukaryota > Metazoa > Chordata > Mammalia > Chiroptera > Emballonuridae > Rhynchonycteris > Rhynchonycteris naso. Next base: position 94,778,212 of record CM073002.1, read on the forward strand.
TTAGTGTTCTGATGCCAGGTATGATAAGAGAGAGAGAGACCTAGGAAAAAAGTAGGTTACCAGAGATTTAATAGTTTATTTTTTAGATTTCAGACTTCTTCTAGTCTGTATCAATTTTATAGTTTGTGGACTTGGAGGACATGGATGCAATGGAGTGACAATGAAGATCATTATAAAAGTTAAAAAGAAAAGCCAGGACATTTTCATGAGTCATCTGTCTAGATGTTGAAGCTAGAACAAGATGCTGGTAGAATTTGGGAAGGTGTGCAGAACCTATGTGTGATTGAACTGTCCAACCAACTCCTGAAATAACAGAGGTGGTGGCTGGAAGTATGATGAGATGGGACATCTAGCTAATTTTTTTGTATGAATGGCTTGACCTCTAAAGAGGAACAGGGAGTTTTTTCCCCGAGAGTATAAGATTAAAGAACTAAAAAGTCTCCATGAACTCAAAAGGAAATGTTAGTAATTCTTCCTAGGCATTAGAAAGCTGAGTAAGTGAAAGCTTTCCAACATCCTCTCAGGTTGACTGGATTTTATTTAGGACAGAAGGGTACGAAGAGTGTGGAAGGGATTGAAAATAAAGGGCAGACTGTTAGACTTGGCTGGAAAGCAGTGGTGGAGCATTAAAATTGATCAAAAGTAATAATTATTTGAGGATTGTTTGAGCTGCGGAAGGTTGGGTTTTAAGGACAGCAACCTCTCCGAGCAAAGGGAGAGGCGAGGTTATCTAGAGAGGAATGATTGGTGCAGGTTGCTGGGTCCTGATAATCTTGTCCATCAGTCTGATGGACATTCTCATGGTGGTTCCTTTGTGCCCTTGGAGATGGAATATTCCTTTGAGCCTGAGATTGGAATTTACAGAAACTATCATGATTCATGTCTAGTAGGTTATTTTTACAACTTGACTGAAACTGGCTTGGGACTAGACAATTGTGATCTTGTTATTATATGTTAGGGTGAGTTATACTGATTGTCTTAACTGAAACTGGAAGCTGCTGGGGACAACTTTTAGTTTAGGATTAACACAGACCATGCATAATTCCCCAAAGAATATAGTAGAAGCAGAAGGCAAAGAACTTTTGATACCATACAATGACCTTTATTATTTATATTTTAAAGGTGTGGTTTGTTGTTATTTGTATATGAAATATGATCTGTGCTGCTCAAAATGCCAGTCACAAATTGTTTCTTGAGAGTGAAATCATTTCTTCTTTATTCCAGGGTGCTTGCTGAGAGATTATGGAAAAGTACTCATTCTTGTTCATTAAAAGATTAATTCCTACTCGAACCCTAATATCATTTGAAATTTTGAGCCAAAAATTGAAGAAAAGTCCAAATTAATGCCATTGAAATGAAAATGCTGTTATCAATATCTTAGCTTTAATTTTTCCCTTTATTTTTATCATTAAAAGGGATAATCTTGCTCTGAGTTATTCTAGCTCCCTGGGACACAAAACCAGTGGTGACTTTCTGAATTTTAGTTATGTGTGGTCAAGTTTTCTAGATTTGCCAAGATCAGTCAACATTTACTAGAAAAAAAAAATTCAGCACTTAGTTAGACTTACTAAGTAGGTTTATTATTTTAGATGACACTACTAATTTTTCATGTTAGTATTTGGGAAATGAATCCATTCTTAATTCTTTTCCTGTAAGTTGTAGAGGTATTTACCTATTCTCCTAAATATTATAACTAATTGTGAGTAATACCACTATTTTATAATGTGAAATCTTGTCTAATTGTCACTGTAATATATTTGTAGCATGATTAAATTATAGAGTACTTTGGAGATTTAATTTCCTAATTCTTCAGTTACTGTTTAATCTCTTATAAATTTAGGATTTAATTTTTGCTTGATATGTCAGTTTTACCAATTTGAATAAGAAGCCTTTACATTTTATAATGGAACCAAATATGCCAAAGACTTCAATTGCTTGGGTTTTTCTGTTTTGTTTTTAACAAAAACACGGCACCAATAAATTTTTAACAATAAGGTAATTTGGAGTTATTTCAAATTATAAATAACTGTGACAGGAATGTTTTCAGAAGAAACTAATTGGTAAATGATTCTTAAAAACTAAGCAATATAATTGAATTAAAAGTGGAAAGCCGAATTTGGGTTTCAAAAGTCGAATTATTTTGTTTGGCAACACTGGGTGCCCCATGTCCTAAGAGCGACCTTTTGAATTCTACTTACTTAACTTGTTCTGAAATCAGCACATGTGAATATTAGTAAATGAAAACCATACATAGGTAATAACTTGTATTAAATCAGATATTTACTTACAACACCATGAATCAGCTGACAGAGTAAACCTCATCAAAGTGGAAGTAGTTATGGTTATTATGTACCTTGGATGAACTCATTTCTTTTAATAAATCAGTAACATCTTGCTTCCAAAAAATCTTATGGGATTATTTTAAAAAAAATCTGAAATACTTCAACTAAATAAATGGTGGTTGGATGTGACTATATTAATATGACTCTATGTATATTCTACTCTAAGGAGGCATTGAAGTGCTCGCTGTCTTTACTTTCAGTTTATACGGTTAATTTTTAGGTGCTAAATCACATAAAGGTTATAACGTTAGAAATAGTCATATTACAACAAAATTGAAATACTGGTCTATGCCTATAGGATTTCTAATTTGTTTTTTATAGGTTAGTTAATTAAACAATCAAACCATCATGTTTAATAATTTAAACCAGAGATTCTCAAATCCTGGTTCCTCAGCCAATGGGGTCTGTGTCACTGGGGAGCTTATTAGAAATCAAATTCTTAGGTCCTCCACGAGGCGTGACTCAGTTAACACCCCTGCACATAGGGTCCCAGAAATTTGCATTTTATCTCTCCACCTAGGGGATTCTGACCAGAAGCTGAAGTTTAAGATCTGTTCATTTCAGGACTCCAGCCCTGGAATTATACGAGCCCAATTCATTTCAAATTCTGCTTGTGCTCTTTTGAACTCTGTAACTTTGGCTCAGTTCCTGAGCTTCTCTAAGACTTGGATCTCACATTTGTACAATAATAAAATGATAATACGCGCATCATAGGGATGTTGTGAAGGTTAAATGAAATTATAATATGAAATATACAGCATTATCCTACGCACTCAATAAGGACTTTGAAAGTAGTATCAAGAAAGACTTCTTGAAATTTACTGAACCTTCTTTTATAAAATACTGTTTCGTAAGTATATATATTTTTTCTGGTATTTATTACTCCTATTAAACTTAGTTGCATAAAATAAGTGGTCATAAATCAATGTCACTTTCTAAGATACATGTACATCAAACTTATGGGACAGAAACCTTTATTACTATTGTTTATTATTACTTGTGACAGAGTCAGTGAGAGAGAGAGAGAGAGAGAGCGCAACAGATAGGGGCAGACAGACAGGAAGGGACAGAAACCATTATTAACTCTACTTTTCAAAAGAGGGAAAGGATAACGTATCCTTATCTTAAGGATAAGAGGAATAAAGCAGAGAAAAATCAGTAAGTAGTAAATCCTGGAACCAATTTCATATCTGGAAGTCTGACTGTAGGACATATACTCTTATCTATTTCTCTTAGCTGATTTTGCGTGTGTTTTTTGTTTGTTTCTCCAAAATAAATGTAGTTCCCATTCATCTAATTTGCGTTCCCTTTTTGGAATGAGAGTTTTATAATGAGAACTAGCTGTTTTTATTGGCTCTTTTGAAGAATACTGTTTCTGATTTTGATTTACTTGTTGAAAACCAACAGCCCTCTTTGGACTACTACTTACTGCCTGTTGTGAGCAGTGGTGAGCTCAGAAGGAAGCTAAAGAAAGTATTTGTGATTTGAAAAGGACATTTATATACTCATTAGGATTTGCAATACAAAGCTCAATGAATTCAGGTACACAGAGAAGAAATCTACAGCGTGAACATTATTCTGCTACAATGAAACCACCGTGAGGTGGACAGATGTGGAAGTTACTAGGGATAAGAAATTGTTGGAATCATCAAAAATCAGGTTTATCTCAAGCCTGATTGTGCAAAAGAAGGCCCTAATGAGTGAGAAAGGATTTCCTTAGTTACTGTCAAGGAAGGAGGAACTGCACCATAGGCAGAATTTGTAAAATTTGTCTAATTGGCAAGGATACCGGACAAGTCTGTGTAAGGAACAGGAGGAAGGAGGAAACAAAACAATTAAGAAAAAGTTATCAAATAAGCAACTGGCTGTTGAGAGTTTTGAGGGGAGGGGAGTGAGATAGTAACGATTCATAGGGGGGAGACTGAAGATGATGAGAAATGGGAGCCTCACTAAGAGACTATGTCACTTTACAGATCGTTAATGCCTTACTGCCATTGTTCTCAATTTAAAAGAAGGTAAATACAGAAATAAAAGATTGAGAAGAGTTTGTTCATTGTTCTAAACAGATTAAAAGAATGAGAAATAGAGTTCATAAGAGTGACTTGATTGTGACGTGTTTCTAACATACCTCAGACACTTTCTCTTAGGATGATAACCTGAGATATTATATTTTTGCAATATATACAGGAGCTCTCCTTTCTCTTGGCAGTTCAGAACCCGAGCACTGTTTGGCGAAAGGAGTTCAAGCTATGTTCCCGCCCCTTTCTCTGTCCTTGCTGGGTGTATGTGTGCAGTGAATCACATGTTCCCCTGTACATGGGGATCCTGCTTTGGTCCTTTTTTAAATTATAATTTATTTATTAATTGATGTTTTTATTGATTTATTTTTATTGAGAAGTGACTATGTTGAACCCTAGAAGAACAAAGATTAGTGAGACGGTGTATTTTTCCTTTTTTTTCCTTTTTTTTAATTTTCAAATTTTATTTAGAAAATGAACTTTAACCCGCTGACATTGCTCTATAAGCATACATAGACTTCAGGTAAACATTTGTCTAGCATTTGAACTGTTGATTATGTTGTATACCCATCACCCAAAGAAAATCATTTTCTGTCACCTTGTATTTGTCCCTCTTTATACCCATCCCCCCATTCCACACACATCCCCCTCCCCCGTATCCCCTTCCCCCTAGTTACCACTACAATTTTATCTATGTCCATGAGTCTTGTTTTTATATACCACCTATATGGTATATATGAAATCCTACAGTTCTTAGCCTTTTCTTCATTGGTCCTTTTTGAGGTATTATAGAGTGGGAAGAAAATTTAGTAATTATCTAGACTAAAAATATGTTCACATTGTAGACGAGAAAGTGCAGGTAAGGACAATAAAACCTTTTCTAAGTCATTGGATAAGTAACCCTGACAATTTTCAGTAGCTAATGGCATCCAGAATTATTCTATATGAAATAAATCATGAAGATAGTTTAATAGTTCCCCTGGTAACTTATAAAAAATAAGGTTTATACACCTTTTTTTTTGGCTGCTATTGTTTGCACAAACACAATAGATACTTATTTTATTCCCTTATAACACAAGAACTTCAACCTTCTTTCTCCCAATTCATTTTTAAGTTGATTGTTCAAAGTTTTCAGATCAATTTTATGCCTTGTTATTACCATTTAGTAGTCTACAGGTCTATTAGTAATTATGCATTATATAATTAGATTGTATTATCTCTTTTTAGGCCATACAGCTAACCATTTCGAATGAGAAATTCAACTGATATTTGTCTGAACGTAATGCTTAGGCTCTTAGTCATTTGTCTCTTCTGGCTCCTTATGTATTTGATCTTAAAAATCATTATGGCTAATCTTTCTTTAGTGTTTTAGAGTGTGCCATCAAGAGTTTTAGGCTTTCTATCGGTAATCTCCTTTATTTATAACAATTTATAATTACTATTATTATCCTTATTTAATAATATGGAAATTGAGGCATTGAGTAGTGATAAGTGGGTGTTTTGACTTATTACCCCGAATCCATTCTCATACTCAGCTAAACTAAACTATAATTTTTGTATGACTAATTATTAATGTTTTGGCTATAGTTGTTATATATTGATAATGCTTACATATACTTGCATTTTTAAAGAATCATAAACCTATTATTTAACCCTTTGAATAGTACAAACCTTCATGTATATCCTTATGCCTCCTGACCATCCAGAGTATGAGCAATTTATTTTAAAAATGTGTAAGGCAACATTAAAAAAAGGCAAATGTATGTTCTTGTTTCTATAAATTTGTTATTAAACAAACATGATTTTAAGTTAATATAATTGTAACTGGAACTAATTTCATTTTTTGAAAAACAAACGAACAAACAAAACACCTCACTCCTGGGGGTCAGTGAGCATGAAAAAAACTCACTACTCAAAGGGTTAAAATGTTTCTCTGATGAATTAGGCACCATTCCCTAGAACTCTTGTTTATGGTGTTTAAAAACCTGAGTTAGTTCAAAGCCACTTAATATTTCATAGAACCATAACTATGTTTTACATTTCTCAAGTTTCACTACATTTAAGCAATGAGAAGCAATATTTTATTCATAGTAACATTCTGTTTTTTGGACAGCACACTGTAATTTTGCATGATTTAGTCTGGGACCAGATACCCTGGTGCATCAAGAGAGAAGTCAGTTTTGTGCGATCTGAGGTGTATATGTATAGTCTTAGAAGAGATGATACCTGTAGTTCACATATTAAGTACTATAGTTGCATGATATAAGTTGAGACATTTGCTTCTGTTAATCTGTTTTATCACCTGTAAGGTGATGGAGTTATCTCCTCTAAGGCTATTATACTATTAAGTCTGATTATTTTCTGCAGTTAGGATATCATAAAATGCAGTAAAACCTAAGAATATAATAGACATAATTTAATCTTGGGTTAAGGTAACATTTTAGAATTTTGAATTTCCTTATGATTACTATTATAAAAAAACTTATAATTGTGCAGTAGATGTTAAGAGTTGCAATTAATAATAGATATCTATTTTAGTCAATAATATTATCATAACTCTCTGTGGGTTCAGTGGATACTTGAAACATCAGAGGGCCACTCTGTAATGTACATTATTGTCCCACCGTGAATCTGTACATCTGAAACTAACACAATGAAAATGAATGTACACTGTAATTGAAACAAAATTTAAAAAATAGTGAATTGCTATTATGAGAAAGAAAATGATTGCTTTTGTTTATTTGTTGCAATAAAGGCTGTTTTTCTTTTGATTTCTGTTGTATCAAACATTCATTTAACATTTTTTTCCTTTACTTAGTCAGAAAATTTGCTTTCATTGTTACTGTCACAGCTCCTGGGACATAGTAAGAAATTAACAAATATTTATTAAAAACCTGAATGAATTTATTCAGTAGGCACTTGTAAATATATATAGCCACTCTGGTATACTAACTTTAGTGCCCAATATTGGGGAAATGAGAAAGATGGATGAGTCACATTTAGTTTTTGAGGATCTCAATATTGAATAGGAGCTAACGAAAAGGTGAGACAACAGTTGCAGTGCAGTGTAATAAATACTCCAGTAAACATTTAATTAGTATTAAAACTGTCCAGAGGAATCCTGGCATATTTGAGAGTAGAGCTCCGTTTTAGCTGTCTTTTGCGTATTTAATGGAAGTATACCTGGAGGAAAAGAAGGACAGCCCTGTTATAACCGGGGGAAAGCAGCTGTGCGAAGGGATCCGGCATGTGACTGCAATAGATCCTGTGCTGCTGCCGAGGGGTGAGGCGTGAGGCTGTACAGCCTCAATAGACATTGTGAGGGAGCTTGCGACCCACTGTAAATATTTCTACTTTTGTTTTTATAGGTTACTTAGTTAAACAATCAACTTGAAGTTAAACAAGGCAGTCAGTAAAGATTTTGGAATCAATAAAGATTTTAAAGCAAGAGAGTGACAGGATCGTATTTGACGTTGCAGAAAATAACGACGGTGGAATAGTTCCATCACCCAAGAGACGGATGGGGAAGCGAGTTGATAGGAGAACAGTTTGCAGAGACAGGTGAATCGAGAGATGGCAAGTTACCAAGTTTGCTGCAAAGAGTTTCAAACTTTGTAATTTTTACGTGCCTCTTCAGTGAAAAATATTGGCAACTACATTATAGTTTTTGAAAATTTATTTACGATATACTATTGTATACTGATGCTAAAGCATTATGACCATTTTAAAATATCATGTGAAATGTTATTTAGCCCTGGCTGTTTGGCTCAGCGGTAGAGTGTCAGCCCAACATGTATGTGGATGTCCCGGGTTCGATTCCCGGTCAGAACACACAGGAGACGCAGCCACCTGTTTCTCCACCCCTCCTCTTTCTCTCTCTATCTCTTCCCCTCTTACAACCATGGTCTCATTGTGCTGTGGATGGCTCTGTGAAGCCTCACCTCAGGTGCTAAAAATAGCTCAGTTGTGAGCATGGCCCCAGATGGGCAGGCAGAGCATTGGCTTTAGATAGGGGTTGCCAGATGGATTCCACTCAGGGCACATGTGAGAATCTGACTATCTCCTCTCCTCTCACCTGGACATAGAATTAAAAAAATATATATGTTTTAATACTTTAAGGATTTAAGATACATAGCAATAAAATTATTTTAATATACCTTACCAATGGATTGTTGTATGTAGCTCTGGGATGCTGTTCACTCATTTCAGATATTGCTAGTTTGAAAGAGTGACTTGTAAGTCTTGCTCTATAGTGAGAATTTACTTCTGAATCTTTGGATGTGGGACCCAGATATCTGAATTTTTCTACCTCCCAGGGCATTCCAGTGTACATCAAGAATAAGAGCTATTTAAAGGCATTTGAGGAGTGAATTCAACCCTGAGCACAGAGGATAGGAGAGAAGGGGTACGATGTGATATTAGAATCAAGTAGGAAACTCAAACGACATCCATTGCTTCACCTTTCTAGAAATTTTCTATATCTACTTGGGGTTACATTATATGCTTTGAAGTCCACCAAACATGCATTGAACTCATAGAGCTAACGTATTCACACAAATTCATTGAGGTCTGATTTAAAATGTGAATTCGGGGCTGGAGAGAAGATGACTACTTCAGAAGAAATTTTTAGATATATTTGACTATTTGAATATGTGGCGGACGTAGCGCGAGGATTTCAGTTTGATCCAGTATTTATTGGTGTACACATATACTGAGATATGAAATATGCAAGGAATAAAAGTAGTTATTGTTATTTATTTTTAAGAGTCTGTTGTTGATGAAGTCCATGTGTGTTTAAGGGTCAATCCTGTGGGGCATCTAAATAGTTAGGGCTAGAATTATAGATACTGGAATCTTCCACATAAGGAGAGCAGAAAACATCATATAATTGAATAAAGGACAACATATGGAGAAAAACCAGTGGAAAAGACCAAGAAGGAGCACTTGGAGACAGTAAAAGAGAAGCGCTAGACATGTGTGGGGGGCACAAGAAAGTGTTGAGTGCCAAGAAGTGGTCAACAAAGATGAAACCCGCAGAACAGTCGCGTAGGACGGAAACTGAAAAGAAGCCTTCTGATCTGGGCAGTTAGACTTTTGAAAACTGAAATGAACAGTTTCAATAGGATACGGTCAGAAAAAGCTCTGGCCATGTGTTTCAACCTGAGACATGTTTGGCAGTGGATTAAGGAGTAAGACGTGAAATTGCCTTCAAGAAAAGCTTGAAGGATGTTTTTATTTAAGGGGGAGATATGGGTATACATACATGTGGAATGGAAAAAAGGAGAACAAACAGACAAAGATGGCACCATGGAAAAGTAAACTGCTTTTCTTTTCTAACTGAGTCCAGATTACTTTTTACAGATAGTATTTTTTTTTTTTTTTCACCAGGGAAGGAATTTATCATTTTGGGAATAGTTTTGTTTTGTTTTTATATATGCGACTTTAATATATAATGATGGCTTTCTGTTTCCGTTCATGATAAGTTAATACTAACAAAAGTTTATATTTTTACGGAAGGTTAGCAAAAGTTTTTTTTTTTTTAATTTCATAAAAATCAAGGAATGTCATAAAGAATTGATCTCTCAAGAGGATTGACTAATCTGTCCCAGCAGTGCTTAATTCCGTGGTTACAATCACTGTATATGACTTTAAAATGCAAAGAAATAGAAAGAATATTAGTTGAAATTATATTTATCTATTTAAATAATAATAGTAATAATAAAAATGATGTGGTATGAGATGGCATTTGTTGTATACACGCACAGGGGAAAATTGTGCTGCAGACTAAATATGTCCTGCATGGTCCTCTATTTCTTCTCTGTTTGTATCTTTTGACACTTATCTTATTTTACTAATGTGTTTTTTGCAGTGTTATATACAACAGCCAGAAGACTCTTATTTTAAAACCCTCCTCCAATTGACATCACTGTGTACTTTTTCTTGAAACTTCCCTTCCCTTCATCGGAAGTTAATGTCTCTACTTTCCATAATGAGGAAACAAATTTTACTGTCCACCTAAAAAGAGTCAACCTCTTACAGTCCAGATCAATCTAAACAAACTCCTAATGGAATTATTAATAATAGCAGTTATATAAGAAATATCATCCACTATTATTCATTTAGCAGAACATGCAACTATCATTAATATTAGTCATAATAAGTAATATGTCTACCGACGATTCAGTATACCAGACATTGTTATGTGTAGTAACTTATGTAATCCTCACAATGATTTTCTTTAAAGTATAAACTCTGTGTTTATATATGTTTATGTAAATATAAAAACTCTATGTTTTTATTTTCAATCCTTATTCTATTATCCTTTTTTATACTTGAGGAAATTCAAGCACAAAACAGTTAAGCAACTTGTCCAAAGTCACATATACCATGTTAGTGGCAGACCCAAGTTTCATACCCAGGCAGTCTGGATCCAGAATCTCTGCTCTGAAATACTGTACTACCGTGATTTATGCATATCAGTTTATTATAAATAAATTTATAGGGAAAATACCATGACAGCAGATGAGCATATTTTTTGCCAGTAACAACCAAATGTTTCTTGTTTGTTGAATGATATTAAAGACCACTGTATGGCCAGTAGCCACGGCCACCATCACAGCCGCCTGGCTCGTGCAGGTTCACATTTGATTTGGACAGACTGTAAGGAAACAACGGAGCCAAGAACTGGTGGGCCATTAGCTTTAATCCTAGCTTGCACCCAGCAGGCAAGAAATACACACAGTGGGAAAACACTTCCCTTTCCATTCAGGGCTCCCAGAGCCACTGACTTACCCAAGTTTCCTAGAATCAAAGGTTTCTACCTCACTAGCCTTATTCACCTCTATTCCCCATCTCATTCTCTCTGCACAAACTCTGCACGAACTGGCTTGTCCTTCAGCATTCTGCCATCTTGGCTGCTTCTCTTTGCCTCCTTCACGTGGCCTTTCTCTGTTCTTCTCTCTAATGCTAATCTCAGGAACCGAGAGAGATCAAGCTCCCGGTCTTCCCCACTTTATGGTATAGAAATCAAAATCTTTAATCCAATATGTAAACAAGGGAGTCTCTGATACAAAGTCACTTATCTGAGGCATAATGGGATTCCTCATGAGAGTGCACCACCCCACATCAAAAAGAGTGGGAAAGGCTTAGTCTTAAAACTAAGACTTAAGCAATAAAGGATCCTGCCTGCTTACAGCCTGTCCCCCTACATCCAATGCAAACTATAAGCGAGCAAACATATGCATCATATTTGCAAACTTACTTGACCAACAGCCACCAACAGTTAATTCCTCATTGAAACTCTGTTGCAGAATTTCTTCACATAAAGGAACTCCTGACAGAGGAGAGAAGGTTCATTCATCCAGTCATTCATTGGACAATAGTTACTGAGTCTCCTCTATGTCTTTGATGCTACATTCAGTGCTATGGGTGAAAGCTTTCTTGTGACCTTAGACTGAGAGGAACAAGAGAAAATAAAAATATACGCATAGAACTTGCATATAGAACAATAGAATGTGTAACATAAAATTATAGGATAATATTCTGACCCCACAAATGTTTTAAATTCCTAAGGGTAGATAGAACTGTACATCAGTGGAAAGCCTAGGGGGGGTCTGTTTTAGGTACCTTGCTACTCCCTCAGCCCTGTGGAATAAGATGCTAAGTTTTCAACCACTGAGAGAACGGTTGAAGCCATCTTGCCCATCAGAAACGTAGCTAAGGTAGCTGAGAAAAACAAAAGAAAAACAACACTCTTTCAACCAAGTTCAAAAATGGTTCCCAGGCACTAATTCTGCAGAAAACAGCAGATAAAACTGGGACCAGAATACTAAATGATAGTGAAGTAGTGTGGAAGAAAACAAGGCAAGTTTAGTCAAGTGGAAACTTTTGAGCACTTCAAAACTGGGATCATTTGTATTTTGTTCTCAAAAAGTAGAAGACCAATCTTTGCACAAATGTAAGGGCAGGTGTCATTGTTTTTTTTTTTTTTATTTTTTTCTGTAGCTTTTCTTCTTTGTACAGGTAGTGACTACAATATTGGATGTTGAATAAAGTGCTGATTCAAAGAAAATAACTGCAGTCCTCTAGTGTGTGATTTAATGGTCTCACCTGTCTCATTTTATTTTAATTATTTTACTTATATTGCAGAAATCTAAAGAGATGTCTTTCATAGAGAAATGTAAATAGAGCAGAATTGGTCATGTGAAAATGAACATCTGTACCTTCATACTTGCTGCAATTTTTCACCCTAGTAATTATTCACCTGAGTTAGTGGGAGATAATTGTCCAAGATTTGTGTTCTTCTGGATAATTTATTGGAACAGCTCCTGTTAAGTTATGCTGCCTAAAAGATAGAAATGTATTGGATGGTTTACCGGTTAATCAGCTTTGTTTTATGATGGGAAGAAATTAGTATTCTGTGAAAAGGGATATGTACTCATAACACCTTTCTTCACATTGTATATAGTACAGCAGAATCAGAAATGTCACATACTAAACTTGGGAAAATTGGAAGACATCGCTCTTTAATAAATTAAAATTGTAAGTCAAGTTTAAGTTTTACAACTTGCCTTAAAAGGGTATTTTTAAATTACCAGTGGTATGGACTAAATATATATTTGATAGAAGTTTTTTAAGTGAGAAATAATGCATTTTCACATAATTCATACTTAGCAAATAGAGGTTATTTCTGAAAGTTTTGACCTACATGGAGTAGAGTCATTTTGCTGACTACTGGTGTTGTTATTATAAAATTTTTTGAGCAAAGGATAAAGCTTGAACTGCATATTTCTTTTCTTACTTTTTTTTGTAAATTAATGTTAATGAGGCTATAGACATTAAAGTGAGCTTCCTCTGATACTTTCAAGTGATAGATTATAATTTTATATGAAAGAATATGTTAGCAAGTATTTTTGTTACAGGATAAAAATAAAGGATAAAACATGTAGAACAATGATCTGTTTAAGCCTCGCTTAAAGGATCGTCATGACCCTTGAAAATAGAAATGATGGTAGGAGTATTTAAATTGTATAAATTCTGCTGTCTCAGTTTCCATAACCCTGTGATCAGAACTGATCTAAATGATAATGAATGGATCAATAGGAAGGGCTGGTCTGTGGAATATGACATCCATAAACTGTCCCCAGGTTACAAACATAGGTTCAGTAGGTTTGTTCTTAAATTGAATTTGTATATAAGTTGGCACAGGTACATTTATTTACCTATTAAATAAAATGGAGACAAATGTTTATCTTAAGGCAGTGGTTCTTAACCTTTTTTGAGTTACTGAACCCACCAGTTTCATATGCGCATTCACCGAACCCTTCTTTAGTGATAAATAAAATATGATTTTTTTCCAAATTCAAGACATAGGTATATGTTTTTTTACTGGTGCACAAAATGAGCCGTGCATGAACGTCACCTTGCTCAAAGAACAAAACCAACAAAGTGCATGAACTCACAACAAATTACGGTATTACTCTATTCTGGCCTCTGTGACAGAGGCTTCTCCGAACCCCTGAGACTGACTCATCGAACCCCTAGGGTTCGATAGAACCCAGGTTATGAACCACTGTCTTAAGGTAATATTTATAGTTACCTTTCTGTGCATATAAATACTTGAACATTTTCAAATACAACCTTAAACAATCTTGGATGATGCAAAAGATGATGGACTTGTTGGAGAGGATGGGACTGGTGTCAGAGAGTAAGGGTTTGATTATGCCGCTGGAGTCAGTCTTTTGAAGTCAGCTTCAAAAGAGGTTTGTACAGAGCTTTTCTTCTTCTCATCATAAATGGCTATGTAGTGTCTCAAGCCTTTGGTAACTGTACAGTAAACTCTAGTGAACCTCTCTGTGTCGGGATCCTGCTCCTCTAACCTTGCCATCCCTGCTTCAGTAAAACAAAAAGCATCAGCTAACTCTTCTATAGAAAACTTTTTCAGTTATGGAGTTTCTAGGTTCCTGTTTTCTTCCCTAAATGCTGTTACCTGCTGCTCTAGTTCCATAAGGTCTTCATTGGTTAGTTCTTTGCCATGGGAGTCGAGTAACTATGATATCATGTTCACTGATATCCAACTGCAGTTGATTACCAGAAGCCCTATTGGTGCGCTGTTCCTAAGTACGAGTTGTTCGTAAGCCAGATGTTTATAACTCGGGAACTTATTATACATAGGTTAGGCTCAGCCTGTCATTTACAAGCTATGGTTCCTTGGGCAAAATATGTAACTTAGGAAATGAACATAAAAGTGAGCACACCTGTAAGGATTGTTGTTTGGGGTTAATTGGATTATTTTGTTCATTCTAAAATACCAGTCTGTCTCCTTACTGTGAAAGAAAGAGTGCCAGAACTCAGACACGCAGAGATCATTCAAGACATCGAAGCTTAGTGGATATGCCGAGATGGAAATGAGACCTTGTTTTAAAGCATTTCAGTCCTAACACTAATAAGATGTGTGTAGGGGAGGAAAGTTCTTTTTCCTACAACCCATCTAGTTTCTTCAGTGAACTCCCTCTACATTGGATTGACTAAGTTTTATGTGAGATGAGGCGGCATAAGAAAATGAAGAAGCAAAGAAGCCATTAAATCTGAGCACTTTTATATACTAAGTTAGAGGAAGAGTGGGAAGTCATGGAACAACATGCCAGCACAAAGGGTATGAGCTGAGACAGTGAACTGGGGGAAAACTAGCAAGGCTTGTTGGTGGCCCTGTATCTTCTGGGAAAAAGATGTTCCTTTCCTCCAGGAGTAAGGTGTCTCATATTAGGGTCTAATGACTTGTTTCCTGTACCTGCTGTTTCTGAAATTCCTCAGCTTAAAATATTCAAAGTGCTATATTTTGGGGAAGTGTATTCTGAACCTTGCCATGTGTAATAAAGACTCTTAGCATCCATATTGTTAATGTACCCACTGGGTACCTGATGCCGTTTAAGGGTGGGCAGAGAGGGACAGACATAACTGATGAAAAAGGGTGAGTTTGGGGACTCTCTGTTACACACACTGAGTGTAGTGTAAACCTACCCATCATGACTTCTTTTTTCTGTCTAAATCTCTATTTCAAAAGACAATAGAATTTTAATACTGTATTTGTTTGTTTGTTTTTGTCAGAGAGAGGGATAGATAGGGACACACAGATAGGAAGGCAGAGAGATGAGAAGCATCAATTCTTCCTTGTGACACCTTAGTTGTTCATTGACTGTTTTCGCATATGTTCCTTGACCAGGGGCTACAGAAGAGTGAGTGACTCTTCGCTCAAGCCAGCCACTTTGGGCTCAAGCCAGTGACCTTGGGCTTCAAGCCAGTTACTTTTGGACTCAAGCCAGCAACCATGGGGTCATGTCTATGATCCCATACTTAAGCCAGCGACCCCACACTCATGCTGGTGAGCCCATGCTCAAGCCGGATAAGCTCGCCGTCAAACCAGCAACCATAGGATTTCAAACCTGGGTCTTCTGCGTCCCAGTCCAATGCTCTACCCACTGCACCACCACCTGTTCAGGCATTTTTAAACCATTTTATTTTGCAAACATGTTTTTTTGAGGAGATGTTGAAATGTTGATTAAAATCTAAGATGATTTATGATAATGGATTTGTCAGCACTTTTAGATAATAGTTTAATTTCACCATTTTAAAAAAAGAAATATGTGCCCTGGCTGTTTGGTTCAGTGGTAGAACATCGGCTCAGCCTGTAGATATTCTGGGTTTGATTTCTGGTTAGGGCACAGAGGAGAAGCAACCATCTATTTTTCTATCCTTCCCCCTCCTCTTCTTCTCTCTTTTTCTATCTCTTCCCTTCTGGCAGCCATGACTCTGATTGATTTATGCCTTTCAGCCACAGGCACTGAGGATGACTTTGTGGAGCTTCTGCCTGAGGTGCTAAAAATAGCTCAGTTGCAAGCATGGCCCCAGGTGGGGAGAGCATTGGCCCCAGACAGGGGTTGCCTGGTGAATCGTGGTTGGGACACATGTGGGAGTCTGTCTCTCAATATTCTCTTCTCTCATTTGGAAAAGAAGAAGAAGAATAAAAAGAAGCAAATATGAGTACAATGAATATACATTGATGCAAGAAAGTTGAACTAAATTTGTTTACTAAACTTTTCTTTCCCTAAAGAACAAACTCAATTAAAAATTATCTATTGGTTTAATGTGTCTTTTAAGGCTGACATTTCTTGATTTTCTCTTTGGATGATCTATCTAAAGCCGTCAATGTTGTGTTGAGCTCTCCAAGTTTGATTGTGTTTTTGTATGTTTCTATTTTTAGATGAGTTAGTAGACATCTTATATATTTTGGTTTTCCCTGATTCAGTGCATATATATTAAGAAGTGTTATTAGAGTGATTGGGCACACATCATAATCAACAGTTCAAATGCTATAAAAATGTTTACCTGAAACCTATATACTCTTATTGATGTATGTCACCTCATTAAATTTAATTTTCTTAAGTTATTCATCAATCAAATAGGGATAATAATAGTATTAAAGCCATATGATTCTGATGGGAATTAATGTATTTACAAATCCTTAACCCAGTACTTAGCACAGCATAAAATACACAATAAATGTTATTATTTAAAACACATATATACACCTTGTGCTTAGTAACCAATGAACCATTGTTAAGTAATAGCTTTATTTGGTTATTTTTTTCATGGTATTATGATGATATACTTTGGGAATATGTAATATGAAGCATAATTCCTGTCCTCAGGCTTTTAACAGAACATAGTGATTAAAAATATGTGTTTTGACATCAGACTGGGCTGGGATAGAATTCTGGTTCCTTTTATACTAAGCAGAATAGCAGTTGTTCTTTTCGTAAAATAGTGAAAGCTATTCATCAACCTTTGTGAAAATGAAGTGAGATTCAAATCTTAATGTAAATAAAGCCTTCCACTGACTAAATGCCAGATAATTAGCTATTTGTAGTAGAGGAATGGGAAATGATTACATTTATAGTTATGTATTATATAAAGTCAGGGTGGGGACGCCGTAGCACATTTACACAATGGAATACTGTGCAGTCATAAAAAAAAAAGGCATACCTTTTGCAACAGACTAGATGGACCTTCAGAGCATTATACTAAGTGAAATATGCCGGTCAGAGAAAGACAAACACCATATCATTTCACCCATATGTGAAAGCTAATGGACAAAATGAACTAACAAGCCTAATAGAGACAGATGCATAAATAGAGAACAGGTTGGCATATGTTGTGGGTGGGGGCTGAGTGAGGGAGAGTGGAGGGATTGAGCCAAAAAGGACAAAAAAAAAGAGAGAAAAAACTCACGGTCACAGAAAACTATTTAGGTAGGTACATATGAACCAGAGTAAGGAGTGTTGAAGAAAAGGATTGTGTCAAAAAATATCAAGGGTGATGTCATTTTTATGTTCCTCCAGGAGGAATTATTTCAAATAATTTCATGGTTGCCTGTCACTTTGCTGCAGACTCCGTTATTTCCTACGTATATAGTAGACTGATTGCTACATGCATATTGCCTTTGTTCAAGTTCATTTTGAAAGAATAATTTTAAAGCAAAATTATCTTGACTAGGAAGTTGCAAGGAGGAGGTTAGGAAAATTAATTCAGGTAGGCATTTTAATCAAAGAGGTATTTGTTGGAAATGTGGATAAAAGTGTAGTTGGCAAAGTCATACAGATAGTAACTATTTTCTCTTTGAGCTCTGGCTCAAGGCTTTAGAAGTGAGTTATGAATGTAAATAAATACAAATCAATAGGAGTTCTGTTTTTATTATTTCACTGGGAATTTCTGTACAATTCGAAAGCAACTGGATGCAAGTTCAGCAGTTGATTAAGGTTAACCTTGATCCTGAGCCAGCAAGATTGGCTTACTTTCTATCAGCAAGGGATGTAAATTTACTTGGACACATTTTAATTGGCATTTATACAACATGTACACACAGATGCTGAATTCATTGAGAAATCCTGAGTGCCATCTGTTAAACTAGCTTTGCCATCTATTAAAGTACATGATGAAATGAGACTGGATCTATACTACATTTCCATGACCATCTTATTAGTGTGAAACTGTGACAGGAATTAATGCTTACCATAAAAATCTAAAAATATTCCTTGTTATCTTTATGTGGACTATAAGACAGTTTTTTCTTACTCTTTCTCTGAGTAATAAAAACCATCTTCATGAAGTAAATTTTTCTAACTTTAAAATAAAACAAAATTTTAGGTTAAGATAACTCAGTTAACGTATATGTGGAATCAGAAATACTTTATTATTTATTTTTTTATTAATTTTAATGGGGTGACATTAATAAATCAGGGTACATATGTTCAAAGAAAACATCTCCAGATTATCTTATCATTCAATTACGTTGCATACCCATCACGCAAAGTCAAATTGTCCTCTGTCACCTTCTATCTGGTTTTCTTTGTGCCCCTCCCCTCTTCCCTCTCCCACCCTCTCCTCCCTCCCCCAATCCCATAACCACCACACTCTTGTCCATGTCTCAGAGTCTCACTTTTATGTCCCACCTATGTATGAAATCATGCTATTCTCAGTTTTTTTCTGTTTAACTTATTTCACTCCGTATAATGTTATCAAGGTCCATCCATTTTGTTATAAATGATCCGATGTCATCATTTCTTATGACTGAGTAGTATTCCATAGTATATATGTACCAAGGCTTTTTAATCCATTCGTCCTCTGACGGACACTTGAGCTGTTTCCAGATCTTCGCTATTGTGAACAATGCTGCCACAAACATGGGGGCGCATTTCTTCTTTTCGAACAGTGCTATTGTGTTCTTAGGGTATATTCCTATAAGTGGGATAGCTGGGTCAAAAGGCAGTTTGATTTTTAATTTTTTGAGGAATCTCCATACTGTTTTCCACAGTGGCTGCACCAGTCTGCATTCCCACCAGCAGTGCAGAAGGGTTCCCTTTTCTCCACATCCTCATCAGCACTTATTCTGTGTTGTTTTGCTGATGAGTGCCATTCTGACTGGTGTGAAGTGATATCTCATTGTGGTTTAATTTGTATTTCTCTAATGATTAGTGATGTTGAGCATTTTTTCATATGCCTATTGGCCATCTGTATGTCCTCTTTGGAGAAATTTCTATTCATTTATTTTGCCCATTATTTGATTGGATTGTTTGTCTTTCTGGTGTTGAGTTTTATAAGTTCTTTATAAATTTTAGTTATTAACCTCTTATCAGACGTGCTGTCAAATATGTTCTCCCATTGTGTGGTTTGTCTTTTTATTCTGTTCTTATTGTCTTTAGCTGTGCAAATACTTTTTAGTTTGATATAGTCCCACTTGTTTATCTTGCCTTTTATTTCATTTGCCCGTGGAGGTAAGTACTTTTTTTATCAAATGAAAACTTATTTTTATAATGAATTTAATGTTTCTAAATTTTAAAATTATTTTTAAGTAGTCATTTTAATCCCTCTGTGAAGTGTGACTTACAAGTTAACATTTTAACATTAGTTTGTTGTCTCTTCCGTATATAATTAGATTTTTAGATTGGACTCAATTCTAAAGGAAAGCCATTTGCCTTCTGTGAAACACAGTAGGTGACAGCGATATCCCAACATGATGTCCATGTATGGAACTTGAAGGAAGGTCTGAAATTATCATAGGAATATTAATAGAGAAGTGCTCCTCTTTAAGCATGCTGCACCTTGATTTTATATAAATATTCATAATGGAAACACTGGTCTAAAATGCACATTGGAAAAAATATAAAGTGAACATTGGTTCATTGATGAGGAGTTAAGATTGGAATCAAGTTACAATTATTATACTTTCCCTGATATATTGTCTTATACTTTTTTAAGTATAAGACAGCAAACCATCAAATTTTTATACTTTTCCTATTAACCTAAAGTAAGTATTCAGTCTTAAAAGAGCTGTCACTTGCTATAACTGTCATGATGACAGAATGAACCATTTATTTTATCAGTAGAGGCCTTATATCTCTGTGACAAGCAGAGATTATGATGATATTGTCTTCAACCTAGATTCATGAATCTGAGAATGAAATTCTTAAGCTTAAAAGACTTTCAAAACTGAAAGTAAACTTAACATATATAGTATTGAATTTTGAATTTAAATAGCTGTTACTAAAATATATTTAATTTCTTCAGATAGTTAATGCTTAATACAGTGATATTATTCAGTATATTTATGTATATTTTATAATACTTCTAAGAGATAGCTTTTTGGGGCTGACCTAGGGGAAAACTATCACATAAATATGACACAAACAGCCCAACCTCAATAAACTACCTTGAAAAAATCTTGTCATTGCCAAGAACTTCCCATTAAAGCCCCAAGTACAGTTGTTTCAGAAATACACTCAATTTCATCTCATATTTATTTATTTATTTAATGAGACACTCTTTCCAGCTTAGGATTCACTTCTAGTGGTCAATGGATAATGATGGTCTAATTGGAAGCCAACTGGCCTTCCTAACCTATTTGGTTTAGTGTAGCATTAAAAATATTACTTAGGCAGGCTGAACTCAGTTTTCTCATCTTTAAAATGAAGAAATCTTAGACTATAAACATCCTAAGTTTCTTCTAACTCATTCTATTATATATACAATAATATCATAAAATATAGATTAGGCTGCCTATCTTTTATCTCTTTCATACTTCCAAAGTATGTAACTTTGAGGCAAAGCACTAAATTCTACTCTGTTGAGTTAAACTGAAAATGTATGAAACATTCCCCAGTTTTCTGTTGAAAATTCACAGCTATTTGTGACAATATGGATTAACCTTAAACATATTATGCAAAGTGAGACAAGTCAGACACAGATAAGTACTATGTGATTTCTCTTATATGTGGAATCTAAAAGAACTAACCTCATAAAAGCAGAGGGTAAATGGTGGTGACCAGGGGCTGGTGGTATGGGGACATAGTATAGATGTTGTTCAAAGGTACAAGCTTGCACTTGACCAGGCAGTGGCACAGTGGCTAGAACGTCAGACTGGGATGTAGAGGACTCAAAGGACCCAGTTTCGAAACCCTGAGGTCGCCATCTTGAGCGTAGGATCATAAACATGACCCCATGGTCACTGGCTTAAAACCCAAGGTCACTGGCTTGAGAAAGGGGTCACTTGCTCTGCTGTAGCCCCCTGGTCAAGGCATATATGAGAAAACAATCAGTGAACAACTAAGATGTTGCAACAAAGAATTGATGCTTCTCATCTCTCTCCCTTCTGGTCAGTCTGTCCCTATCTGTCCCTCTCTCTGATTCTCTCTCTGTCAGAAAAAAAAAAAAAGATACAAGCTTGCAACAAGTGGTAAATAAGTCATAGTGAGCTAAGGTTTAGTATAATGAATACAGACATGAATATTGTACCATAATTTTGTAATGTGATTCATATCAGAACTATGCCATTCTATTACAATATGCAATGTAACAGAGGGACACATTGTGTATACCTTACATTCATTCAATGTTATCTGTCAAATATAGTCTATAGTTTAAACTAAAAAATTCAAAAGAGATAGAAAAACATTCAAATCCAATGCACACTCAGCTTCCAGTTGCAACTTTTAACTAAAATCAAACCTTTTAACACATAATTATCTCTTACACCTCCAGCCTATAAACCTTTTCCTTCACATAAAACCTTCCCTGATTGAACTATCCATGCTGTCTATGTGGGTTTTCAGTCTCTTCATGTACTGACTTCTGGTCTTTGAGGAACTAGTTAAGAAGCAGGAAATGGAGTTGCAGGTATGACATTTAGTTGTAGCTGAAGAAGGCAGTGGGGAGGGGTGGCCACTGAGTTCTGGAGGAAACACTTACTGATGACGTAAGATTGGCTGAATCATAGATGGAGATGGTGTTTTCAAGGGTTCTCACAGAGAACTCAAATGTTTACTTCCGGAAGTAAAACAAAAGATGAACAAATCTAATGCCAGCAGATCAGTGATGTGAGGTTGGGAGGTAAAGAGAAAGCTGTGTTATTCATTCTCTCTGTAGTCATGTATTACCACACACTTCATGATGAAGCTGTGTGCATGTGGTCAGTTACTAGTGCTTCCAAATATATTTTATAATCTGAAAATTTAAGGTATGAATTTCTGTTTGACGACAAATGTTATAAAATATATAAAATTACTTAAAATGGAGGACATGTTCCTGGATTAAAGTATTAAGAACAGCTTCAATGTGCAGGATGCCTTATGCTTTGCTATAAAGGCTTTTAATTGTTTATTTTCTAACCATTAGGGTACCAGAAATAAACCTATTAGGAATTCGTTTATTATTTTGATCTTTTGTTCATTTGTTATGTTGCTACAAACACTGAATTTGTATGACCATATAATACCATCTAGGCTATTTTAATTGACCGTTTTGACTTATAGCCAGCTCTTATCCTTGTTAGAAATGTGGTAATATATTTCTTTCAAGTATTATTTAAAGCAATTAATTACAGTGATAGGAGCTTTTAATTATTTATAGTGTTTTGGAATAAAATGCATGTTTCCTGTGTAACTTATCATGTGGTATGGTGCTTATTACATCTTCTTCCATATTTAATTGCCTTTTTCAACATGTCTACATTCCACTCAAATCCTAGAACATTGTGTAATTACTGGTTGTGGTTTTTCCGTTACTGGTTATGATGCTTTGAAATGCCTTTCCTTTGATTCTTTTGCTTCTAGGCAAAGAGAAATAGTCTTATTTTCATTATTTTAATAATTAAACAGCACAAGTAGTTTGATTAGTAAAGAAAATAAGGTTAGTAATTCTTTTTTTTATTTTAGTACTTATTAAAACATTATCCTTTCAGTCAGAAAAATTAAACATAGCTGATTTTTCTTAATATGAAATGTTAGTCATTACCTTTTATTTTGGGGGAGTTAAAGAAAAAATTGTTATGCATTACTTAAGTAAATTTTTTTCTGTAGTTCTGACCTGCAGAACACACATACACAAACACACACACAAATAATGTAAGAAATGTACTAATAAGAAATGCCATCACCATTTTATTTAGTGACATTATTAAATATGTACCTCAGATTATTACATGTTTACATAAACTTCTCTTCTGAAACAGTGAATTTAAAATGGTTAAACAAATAATGTAGCAAATAGAAATATAATGAGGCACTGGCCGGTTGGCTCAATGGTAGAGCATTGGCCTAACTTGTGGAAGTCCCGAATTTGATTCCTGGTCAGGGCACACAGAAGAAGCAACCAACTGCTTCTCCTCCTCTCCCCCCCTTTTTTCCCTTTTCCCCTCTCTTTGTCCCCCTCCCACAGCCATGGCTCTATTGATTCAAGTGCATTGGTCCCAGGCACTGAGGATGGTCCTATAGAACCTCCACCTCAGGAGCTAAAAATAGCTCGGTTGTGAGCATGGGCCTAGATGAGCAGAACATTGGCCCCAAACATGGTGGATCCCAGTCAAGGAGCATGTGGGAGTCTGTCTCACTATCTCCCCTCTCACCCCTGCCAAAAAATAGTAATAATAGTTAAAGTGGGTTTTTTGTTTACTCATCTAAAGAGATCTCTTTAAAAAATCAAGAAAACATAATTAGGCCTAGAAAAAAAAAGTTTTATTATTTCTTTGGCAAGAAAATGTAACCTAGCATTATTACAAATAAAGTAAATATCTCTATTTTGAAAATAAATGTAAATTTTAGTTATTTGGATTTTAATCCAGTAAAGCTTCTTTAATCCAGAAATCAAATGCACATGATTAAAGATAGAAACACCAAAATTGAAGAAGAAGCAATACCTCCAAACACATTTTATGAGGTCAACATAACCCTCATACTGAAACTTGGCAAGGACGGCACAAAAAAAGAAAACTACAGGCCAATATCACTAATGAACACAAATGCTAAAATACTAAACAAAATACTAGCAAATCGAATACAACATATTTAAAAAAATAACACATCATGATCAAGTGGGATTCATCCCAGAATCTCGAGGATGGTTCAACATACGTAAAACGGTTAACGTATTACACCATATCAACAAAACAAAGAATAAAAACCACATGATCTTATCAATAGATGCATAAAAGGCATTTGATAAAATATAACACAATTTTATGTTTAAAACACTCAACAGAATGAGAATAGAAGGAAAATATCTCAACATGATAAAGGCCATTTATGATAAACCATCAACTAACATAATATTAAATGACATAAAACTGAGGACTTTCCTCCTTACATCAGGAACAAGACAGGGTTGTCCACGCTCTCCACTCTTATTTAACGTGGTATTCGAAGTTCTAGCCTGAGCAATCAGACAAGACAAAGAAATAAAAGGCATTCATATTGGAAAAGAAGAAGTAAAGGTTTTACTTTGTGTAGATAATATGATCCTATACATCAAAAACCCCAAAGATTCCTCAAAATGATTACTAGAAATAATAAACCAATACAGTAAGGTTGCAGGATACCAAATTAATATACAAAAGTCCATAGCATTTTTATATGCCAACAACGAAACATTAGAAAATGAACTAAAAAAAATAATCTCCTTCACGGTTGCCACAAAAACAATAAAATACCTAGAATAAACATAAAAAATAATGTAAAGGACTTATATAACGAAAACTACAAAGCATTGTTAAGGGAAATCGAAAAAGATACAATGAAATGGAAAAATATTCCTTTGTTCTTGGATAGGAAGAATATATAAAATCAAAATGACCATATTACCCAAAGCAATATACAAGTTTAATGCAATTTCGATCAAAATTCCAATGACATATTTTTAAAGAAATGGAACAAAAAATCATCAGATTTATACGGAACTATAAAAAATCCCAAATAGCCAAAGCAATCCTAAGGAAAAAGAACGAAGCTGGGGGCATTACAATACCTGACTTCAAATTATATTATAGATCCACGGCAATCAAAACAGCATGGTATTGGCAGAAATATAGGCACTCAGACCAATGGAACAGAATAGAAAGTCCAGAAATAAAACCACATATATATGGTCAAATAATTTTTGATAGAGGGGCCAACAACACACAATAAAGAAAAGAAAGCCTCTTCAACAAATGGTGCTGGGAAAACTGGAAAGCCACATGCAAAAGAATGAAACTTGACTACAGTTTGTCCCCTTGTACTAAAATTAATCCAAAATGGATCAAAGACCTAAATATAAGACCTGAAACAATAAATTACATAGAAGAAAACATAGGTACTAAACTCATGGACCTTGGTTACAAAGAGCACTTTATGAATTTGACTCCAAAGGCAAGGGAAGTGAAGGCACAGATAAATGAATGAGACCACATCAGACTAAGAAGTTTTTGCACAGCAAGAAAACTGACAACAAAATAAACAGACAGCCAACTAAATGGGAGATGATATTTTCAAACAACTCAGATAAAGGATTAATATCCAAAATAACAAAGAACTCATAAAACTCAACAACAAACAAGCAAACAACCCAATAAAAAAATGGGAAGAGGACATGAACAGACACTTCTCTAAGGAAAAAATACAAATGGCCAACAGATATATGAAAATATGCTCATCTTCATTAGCTATTAGAGAAATGCAAATCAAAACTACAATGAGATACCACCTCATGCCTGTTAGATTAGCTATTATCAACAAGACAGATAATAACAAGTACTTGAGAGGCTGTGGAGAAAAAGGAACCCTTATCCACTGTTGGTGGGAATGTAAAATAGTACATCCATTATGGAAGAAAGTATGGTGGTTCCTCAAAAAACTAAAATTAGAGCTACCATATGACCCAGCGATCCCTCTGCTGGGTATATACCCCCAAAACTCAAAAACATTGGTACGTAAAGACACATGCAGCCCCATGTTCATTGCAGCATTGTTCACAGTGGCCAAGACATGGAAACAACCAAAGAGCCCTTCAATAGATGACTGGATAAGGAAGACGTGGTACATATATTCCATGGAATACTACTCAGCCATAAGAAATGATGACATCGGACCATTTACAACAAAATGGATGGATCTTGATAACATTATACGGAGTGAAATAAGTAAATCAGAAAAAGTAAGAACAGCATGATTTCATACATAGGTGGGACATAAAAAAGAGACTAAGAGACATGGACATGAGAGTGGTGGTTACAGGGGGGGATGAAAGAGAAGGAGGAGGGAGAGGGGAGGGGCACAAAGAAAACTAGATAGAAGGTGACAGAGAACAATTTGACTTTGGGTGATGGGTATGCAACATAATTGAATGACAGGATAACCTGGAGATGCTTTCTTTGAACATATGTACCCTGATTTATTAATGTCACCCCACTAAAATTAATAATATAATAAAAAGATAGAAACACCAGATTAACTTAGCATGAAATTTACTTTGTAACTTCTAAATTTTACAATGAGAAAAATATTTTGTTTTCTCCACAAGAAGTTCTAATTGATTTCAGGTATCAAAGTTTAATGAAGTTATTACATTATAATGTCACCAGTTGTGCTTCTTTTATCAAAATGAATTGTCATTAATTACAACTTAAGTGTTACACTGTGAATAACTGATTTTTGTATGACTTTCCAAGTATATATGATTAAACATTAAGAGCCGAAGTTATCATTCTTTGTTTAGTTTTTATTGCAACTCTTAGTTTAAAAAGTGTTGCTATTGAAAGGAAACTCACATTCTATGTGTGTCAAAGAACATAGCAAATATTTAGAAAACAGGTTTATCAACATATTTAACATAGAGATAATTTTTTTATGATAATCAGATTTAATTGACTAGTTATAAACTACTTGGTTCAATAAAAACAATAACAAGTTCCAGCACCTAGGAAATAAAAAAAGATTAAAAAATAGCCAAAAAATTAGGAGTTCCAGCTGCTTCTTGCAGAAAAGCAAAACCTTATACATTTGTTTAATTTACAAGAAATGTTACAGGTCCAACTGGGATCTGTTAAAGAAGAAAAGTAATCCAAGGGCTGCTAGCATTGTAGAGAAACTCAGAGGTTCCTTTGTATTTATTTGAGTTTCTTGAAGTTGCTAATGATTTTATAGTGCTTTAAGTTGGCAGAAGGATATTTTCAAAAACTGGTAGCTAACCTGGTCCCAAGAACCATTTGTTCTTTATTATAAACAGAGATCTTAAAATCTCCAAAGAAAGTATTTGGCCCTTTTCACTCATTAGACTGAATGTTGGCTTGATTCTGTTTTTGACTACTTAAGATTATCCTTTGATCTCATAGACCTTCGATACATCACCAAAGTCAATAAAGTTAATAATTATATTTGGTTTGGATTGTTTCTCTTTAAATTTTATAGTCAAGAATATAAAGCATAGAATAATCGGCTTAAATTTATAAAATTTAACTAAAAGTTTATTGAAGGAAATTCAATGCCTATTCTTTCAGGAGGTTCTGTATGTGCTGAGGCCTTATAGTGGCGCTGATGGTGCAGGCAGGCAGGCGGCTGCTTCAAAGCTGATGACTGGATTCGGGGGAGTGGGGTAAGAGGGCAGTGGTCTTCAAACCGAAACACCTGTGTCTGTGGGTCTGGCTCTTTGGCATGATTCAGCTGCTCAGTCTCTCTAATATCCCTTCTAACACGGATGAGCCTGACAACATCCTCACTGTGGAATTCCCCTTTCCTGCCGCCTTTCCTGTTTGCCTTTCTTTCTTTCACTTTACAAAGGGAAGACACCCTCTTCTGACATCCAGAACGTCTCTGGCCTAAAGCCTCACGCAAAGGAGCAGTTCCACAGTGTGTCACAGAACAGAGATTGTCCAGGTGGCGCCGGCAGAGCCCAAACCCAGGACACGGAGAATGGCCTGGAGAGAGACGGACTGTTGTATTGTGAGCAGCGCCACCGGGAAGAACCGGGCGTTAATGCCCCAGAGCCAGAACTTCCTGATGGCTTATAGTGTAAAGTCACAAGGCACTGTGGGTCGGGGGTTCGGGATGACTGTTCAGGGGGGCGGGAGGAAGGATGATAGATCATGTCTTCAGGTCTTGAGAGCTCTGATGACTCTTCTGACATCCCTCTCTGTCCAGTCTGGTAGGAAGGCAGCCAGGGGATGGTTTCACCCTAGGACTCAGGAGCTAAAACATACCGTATTTCCCCATGTATAAGAAGCACCTTCATTTGGGGGCCTGAAATGTGGGGGGGGGAGTATTACATACAGTCATTGAACTCCAGTTTTATTCATTATAAAATTCATACGACTCCTCATCGCTGTCATTACTCCCATCCATTAGCTTGTCCTCCTCTGTGTCTGATGACGATGCACCACCTTCAACAATGGGCGCAAAAACAAGTGCGAAAAAGTGGGGAATGCAAGTAAAAAAAATCTACAACCACTGCATAAGATGCACCCAGTTTTTAGAACTCATTTTTTTTTTTTTTAAAAAAAAGAGCATCTTATACAGTGGGAAATATGGTAACTTAGATCAGATTTAGCCTTAGCCTGCCAGAGGTCCAGACCCTGTGATCTTTAGTTGGGTTTGCGCTTCCTTCTGCTGCTTCGGGGTTGCTGATTATTGCTGATTATCTTGGGGGAAATCTGGGTGTCTGAGGGAGGGAGAGATATTGACATTATTTCTACAGCTAGTATTTTAAACTAAATTTAATCAAAGTTATAAAGACCTTCGGTTTTAGGTTCCTTATTTCAAAACCGAGAATTATGATGATAAATCATTCAAGCATAAAATTATATTTCATAAGGATAATATTGGGTGGGAATTGGAGTGGAAAATACAAGTTCAAAGAGAAAAAAAAGGATAATAAAATTGACAAAACAGAGTTTATTTATACATATATTTAGGTGGACTGTGGTGGGCATCCACTTAATGGTGGGCGAGCTTTTCGTCAGATGCACTTAGAGGAGGCAAAACCATATTATTTTGAATTGAATATTTATGAAGCGCCAGAAATTTTTAATGTTGAAACCTTACAAACTGAGTAAGAGAAGAGTGCACGGTCTTTCAGATTACTGGAGGGGACAGGAGCAAAGGGTTTGCGAGGAACAAGAAATTAGGACTTCCCAGGTATAGCAGCCAATAGCACATGAAATACTTTTAATATCTGAGCTATGATAAAAAATATTTATAAAGTATTCTATAGCTGTCTTTGGGAGACAACTTGGACCAGAATTTCTTATGATAGCCTCACTGGCCGGGATTAACCTCCTGATTGCTGACTCAGGGAGTTGTTTGTCTTGTTTTGTTTTTTGTGACAAAGACAGAGAGAGAGAGACAGAGGGACAGATAGGACAAACAGGAAGGAAGAGAGATGAGAAGCATCGATTCTTCATTGTGGCACCTTAGTTGTTCATTGATTGCTTACTCGTAAGTACTTTGACCAGGGAATTACAGCAGAGTGAGTGACCCCTTGCTCAAGCCAGTGACCTGGGGCTCAAGAAAGTGACCTGAAGCTCAAGCCAGTGACCTTGGGCTCAAGCCAGTGACCCTGGGCTTAAGCCAGCAACCATGCGTCATGTCTTTGATCCTATGCTCAAGCCAGTGACCCCACGCTCAGGCTAGTGAGTGAGCCCGTGCTCAAGCCAGCAACCTTGAGTTTTGAACCTGGGTCCTCCTCTTCCCAGTCAGACGCTCTATATCCTCTACACCACCACCTGGTCAGGCACATCAGGGTGTTTTGTATGGAGTCAACTGACCTTAGGTTTACAATGAAGTTCAGGTTGAGGGCTGTGGCTAATGTGCTTTCTGTTTGGTTCTATCAGCCTCTGATCTAATCGTGTTCTATTCCCATTATTTGGTAAAACAATAGGAACACAAATAACACCTAGCAATGATTTGTAATTCAAGACTTATTATTTTGTAAAACATAATTCATCTTTATTGTTTTTGCAAAACAATAAAGAATTGTTTATGTTTAACAATAAATATGTTAAACAATAAATATTTTTATGATAAAACAAAAAAAGAATTATGTTTTGTAAAATATAATTCATTCTTTATTGTTTTATCGTGTTCAGAATATTTTTCTTTTGCTTCTAATGCTTCCTGAGGACACATACATTTTATATTGCATAAAACAGTGTTAGTGGTAAAGACAGCATCATTAATAAGAGTAATAAAATGATTTGCTTTTCTATTAACTTCATCCTTAGTACCTGTATCAGGCCTTGCTAGCATGAATCCTGTTATCAGAAGACTGAAGGTGTTAGAGGTTGTCTGCAAAGAGCTGAAGGCTGAGTGAACTCTCCCAGGGGCTGTGTGTAGTTTGTTAGGAAAAGAAAGATCACAGAGACACACAATTACATGTTTGTTAGGTTCCCTTGAGACTGAAAACTCTGTTACATACTTGACATGATTATTCTGAAGCATTACAGACCGTCTGTAATGGGGGAAGATACAAGGAATTAACAAATCGGAAAGTTATGTGGGGGAATTGTAACAGTGATTTAGGGCAGATTGTCAGCAATTAAAGAACCTTTGTTCAGTTGATGGGTCTCTGCTATTTAGACTTAGGTAATTCCTTAGTTAAATGTGCCTTTTGTTGGAGGGGGATGTTATAATTCACAATCTTAATTATGCTGCACAAAAATACATTAGTAAGAATAGTTTGGTTTTTATTTGTTTTTAATCCAATAGCTATTTTATCTGGCCTTTCCCAATAGCTGGGGAGATTTTAATGAGATCATTTTATACTGAGGAGTTTTCCTCCCTGAGACCGTTACCATTACACACCTCCTCCCAACCCCCATAAACCCTGAAAACACCTTTTAGCCCTTCTGTTTGGCTGCTGCCATCTTGAGCTTGACAGGGTAAAGAAACGCTGTGTTTTTTTATAACCATTTTTTTTCCCCTCCCAGCAAATATTTCAATTAGACAACATTTCAGTCTTTCTTGGGCATTTTTTTATTTCTTTTTTATTTATTTTTGACAGAGACAGAAAGAGAGTCAGAGAGAGGGACAGGAAGGGAGAGAAATGAGAAGCATCAACTCTTCATTGCAGTGATGTATGGCCAGTAGTTGCGGCCGTCATGGCCATGCACATGCAGGTTCACATTGGATTTGGGCAGATGGTAAAGAAACTGTGGAGTCATAATATGGTGGGCCATTCCTTTATTCAAGTCTTACATCGGCCTATGAGCAAACAGGCAGAGAATACTTTTCTTTTATTCATGGTTCCCAAAGCCACTGACACATTCTCCGGTTCCACAACCAGGAGAATCTTCTCTGGTTTCTCCTAGAATCAAAGGCCCCACCAGCCTCAGCAGAGCTCGCAAAGCCCCTCACCTCTGGTTCCCCATCTGCACACCTTCTCTCTCTCTGCCAGCATGGCTTCTTCTTCAGCACTCTGCATTCTCTCTGCTCTCATTCTGCAAATATGGCTTCTTTCTGCCTCTTCTCCTTCTCTTCTCTTTTCAGAACTTTCTGGTGTAAAAACTTCTCCTCCAGCAAACATTAGAAAAAAAATGGCCTTGCCCCAGCAGAAAGGTAATTTGCAATTTCACAGACCACATATACCTGGTGCTGCCCAGCTCCATTTTGTAAGAATAAAAGTGAGTAAACTCAAAAAATACAAATTTTACAAACTCATTTGCCCAACAAGCATCTTAGTTCTTCATTGATTTCTTTCTCATATTTGCTGTGATGAGGGAGAGGGGGCAACAGCAGCATGAGTGACCCCTTGCTCAACCCAGTCAAGCCAGTGACCTTGGGCTTCAAGTCAGCGACCTTTTGGGCTCAATCCAGCGACCATGGGGTCATATCTTTAATTCCTTGCTCAAGCCGGTGAGGTTGCACCCAAGCTTGCAACCTCAGGGTTTTAAACCTGGGTCTTCCATGTCCAAGTCAGACCCTCTATCCACTGCGCCACTGCCTGCTGTTGAGCAGTATCTGGGAAAAAAAAAAAAAAAAAAAAAGTGCATCTTTATGAAAACAGTTGTTTCAAGATCTAGCCCTAGTGTGTCTAGTAACTGTATAACCTATAATCCTTTTAGCTGTTGGCTTCAAGTCCCCATTTGCAATTTGGTGTGGGGGATGAAAGTGCGGATGTTTGTACTTAACATTATATACAGTTCTGATTTTATAAGGTACATTCATATAGACCTATTTTAAGACATTATTTTAAATGTAAGGAATGAAGAACTCCACATGTCAGTTCAGCGTGACAATGAAAACTGAATGTATTTTAAAATGGCACCCAGGTGAAATCAGCTTGTACAGCGCCAGGGAGACGCTCCGGTCGGAGTTTCTCCTTCCTAGGGGGCCAGTGAAGTTCAGTATTAAAAGTGCAGGCTTTGGTATTCTGCCGAATTCAAGTCCAAACCCCAAATTTATCACTTAATAGCTGCACACGATATAGCCCTGTTACTGATGAAACATGAGACTTCAGTTCTTGTCTTTCTGAAGGAAAATATTCCGTCAGGAGACAGAATGCAGCCAGTCAAGTGGGGATTTATTGGCTGTGCAGGAATACATGCCAACGGTCTGCCCTGGCCAAGAAAAGGGGCCTTGGAGACAGGTTGAGGGCGTGAGCCTGGGAGCTACCTCTGCCCATTCATCCCCTGCTTGCAAGTCTCCTGGGACCCCTTGGAGCTTAGAACAAAGAGAGGGTGAGGAAAACGCACCTGGGGGGAGGAAGAGGAGGATAGTGCTGGGAGAGGGAGATGGGTTCTCCATCCTAAGGCCCTTTAAGGGTGGGGATTACAGGAGAGACCCCATGGGAGAATCTGAATAGAGTATTCATTGGCTTTCCAGGTGTGTCCTTTCAGGGTCCTGGTCTCACTGATTGGTGGGCACCAGAGTAGGGAGCCATTGGTCAGTGCAGCTGGTCCTGAGGTCATCCATGGCATCACTTGTTTGGTTTTGCTGCTTTTCTGGGCCTGAGGCTGACACACAACTGAGACCTAGATGTTATCCTTGGGGTCTGAATGCGTACGGGCTATTCTCCTGCCCCTGTGTGCTCCCCTCCCCCACTCTAAGAGGGTCTAACATGCCAGGGGAAGAAGGGTCAGAGGAGAGCCTGAACTGCATGACCAGTGATAGGAAAGGTCAGGGGTCTAAACCGCATGACCAGCAATATGCTCATGGGGGAAAGGTCACTCTGGTGAGGTCCTTGTCTTCCCAGCTTTCCCCATTGCTAGGCACCTGGGCCTTTCCGCCTTGGTGACCTCCTATATCTGGCCTCTAGCCCTTGCTCTGCTCATGTCTGTCTAACTGCTTTCCACAGCTCTTTTCTCAGCTAATTCTTTTTCAGGACAGTTCCCAATGGGAAGTGATATGGTATCCCTTTTATCTGTTCTGCAAATTAAACTTTTGTCTAAAAATTTCAACTGATTACAAATCACTGTGTAACAGAAGAAAAAAGGAGAGACAAAAAAAAGAAATCCTGAAATAAATGTTTTAAAAGCAGAGATCAATGTCTTGTTTATCTTATCAGTCACCACCTCCTGACACAACACCTAGTGCTTTTATTGGATGAATAAATAAAGGATAAAGAATATTTATGAGTTGGAAGGTCCAGCATTTTTTTTTTATTTTATTCATTTTTTTTAGAGAGGAGACACAGAGTGAGAGAGAGAGAGAGAGGGAAAGAGATAAAGGGGGGAGGAACTGGAAGCATCAACTTCCATATGTGCCTTGACCAGACCAGTACAGGGTTTTGAACTGGCGACCTCAGTGTTCCCAGGTCGATGCTTTATCCAGTGCGCTACCACAGGTCAGGCAGTCCAGCATTTCTTTAGGGAACTTAATGATGCTTTAGAGAATTCATAAACTTCTGACGATCTGAACTTCCTGATTATTCTAACTACATAATAACATTTAACATGTGGTTGGTTTTCTTATACTTAAATAGGAGATTAAGCTTAATCTTTGGCAGTCCTGAGAAGTGCTCTATAATGTTTTGAATTGTTTTTATTGTCCAAACACAATGACCGAGTGAGTTTTCACTAAAATTTGCTGCTAAGTTATTAGTGCCCGTATATGTATCATATATATTACATACACACACATATATAGTCATGTTTATATAAATGTGTACGGGCTATTCTTGTTTCTTATTATTCAGTTAAAATGATATGATTTGCATCACACTAAATAAAATTTGTCATCCTAAAATATATTGTAGATGAATTAATCAAGGATTTTCAGTTAGCAATTGAGATTCGGAATATACTAGTGTAAGGTCTAAACAGGTCAAGTACTAAGGGAGAGTATCTGAAACCTTATTTTTTAATCAATAAGATGGTTTCCGTATTATCCCTACACTCTCAAATTATGCCATAACAATGTTTACTTATTCTTCCTCATGGGAAGATTTGTTTGTATATTGTCTGTTTGTCCTCCTGTACCTCAGAAGCACTGTGTTCAGTTAAACAAACAACAAGCAAACAAACAAAAACCTGTATATACTGACATCCATCTTTGTGAGTTCAACCCTTCAAGAAGAAATTTGGGTTTTTACCTCCAATACACACATCTACTCTGTCCCTCCTTTACATCCAATCCAGTGTCATCATAATTGTATGCAACCCTGATCATTTTCCCTTGAATTACTACAATAGCCCTCTAATTGTACTCTTCACTCCCGTTCTTATGTCTCTCTCCATTTCCTTCAAAGAAACGCTATAATGAATATTTAGATATGATAATCCCATCATTAGCTGTGCTTGAAAGGCAGTGAAGTGGCCTCCCATGGGAATCCAAATTACAGAAGACCCTTGACCATGGCTGCTGTGCCCAGCAGATCTGGCCCCATCTCCCCTGCCTACTTCCTGTGTCCTGTCCCTGGACACAGGGCTCGAGGCTCTTCAAGTTCATGGCATGTACTGAGTTCTTTCTTCAACCTGAATTATTTCTTCTGCCAGCAGGGCCCTCTTCTAGCATACGTTTGACTCATTTTTCAGGCCTTAGTTTCACTAGTGTGTCCTCAGTGTTCCCTCTCTGCCAATCTATACCATGTTCTTCATTAATTTCTCACACAGCGTCCTCTGCATGTCTTTCATAGCACGTAACACAACTGTAGCTGTATACACGCATGTGTGTCCACTTGAATAGTATGTTTACTCTCCTTTACACTGAGCATCATGAGTATGACTCATGCCAATTTCATACTGTTTCATAAAAAATACATAGCAAAAAGGAGTGTATGATAAACATTGACTGTGTCTTGGGCATTGTTCTGGACATTGGATATAAAGAGCAATAAAGACAAACACCATGTTCTCGTGGAGCTGGTATTTTAATATCAACAGCCAGACAACAGATAAATAAGTATATTCCTTTGATAAAGGACTCTCTGCGTGCCTGGCACTAAACAGAATGTTGGATTTTATCAAAGAAAGAGCACATGTCTTGCCCCAACCAGGGTCCCATGGCTCAGATAGCCTCATCTGTCTGTGTTTTTTTAACCCTGCCAGGCTCCTTCTGAGTGTAACTTTTGCTCTGGCACTCAGAAACCCTCATCAATGGCATTCTTTGTCCTCCTTTCCATTTGTACTGGCAGCTGAGAAATTTGGCAATTCCTCACAGTGACTAATAGCAATACTTCTTTGCAGATGTAATGCACCATATAAATGGCAGGTCCTGTGCAAACACTAAATAATTAGTCCTCATAATAACCCTAGCAAAATACAGTGTTAAACCCTGTTTTGTATGGAAATAACTGAGTTCTTAGAAATACACCTTTTGAAATCACAGCCTAGTGGAAGGAGTTGTGATTCGGAAATTTCTGATTTCTGTTTTTTGACTCCTAAGTAAATGTATTTACAAATAATAACATAAAATAGTGTTTTAGGAATGCTGCATTATTTTCATATATACACCTATTTAATTTACAGTTTAGCTTAAAATGTGTAAAATGCAGACATCTAGTAAGTTGCGGATGTCTTTAAGTTAGAACACATGATTTCGCAACTTGACTTTGGCAGTATATATTTTTTATGATCTCCCAGACTTCAAGTCTGCTGAATATTAACTATATTACTGTTGATCTTTATTGATATTATCTGGAATACATTACAGATTTTAACTTAAATCTAGTATGCTAGTATGCCAAGCTTAGGTTCCCTTTGTCTTGATGACATAGTGCCCTTGTAATGAGCCTGGTGGAGGATCTTACAGTGTTGTTGATTCCTGAAGTGGGATAACAAACCATGAAGTATTGATGGCAGATAGCTGTGAGGGCTTTTCATAGAAAATGTCATCATGGTGTTAATATTTCTGTAAAATGGGAATGCGGTTTAAGCTTGGACCTAGTTCAGAAATAATTTTAACTATTAAAAGACCAGGAATGGGGTGTATATATTGTTTTGAAAACAAATACATTGTTAGTAATTACTTTTTTTTTTGTATTTTTCCGAGGTTAGAAGGGGGGAGGCAGTCAGACAGACTCCCACATCCACCCTGACATGCCCACCGGGGGTGATGTTTTGCCCATTTGGGGCATTGCTCTGTTGCAATTAGAGTCATTTTAGTGCTTGAGGCGAGGCCATCGTGCCATCCTCGGTGCCCCGGGCCAACTTTTGTTCCAATGGAGCCTTGGCTGTGGGAGGGGGAGAGAGAGACAAAGAGGAAGGAGAGGGGAAAGGGTAGAGAAGCAGATGGGCGCTTCTCCTGTGTACCCTAACTGGAATCGAACCTGGGACTTCCACACACTGGGCCGACGCTCTACTGCTGAGCCAACCAGCCAGGGCCTGTTAGTAATTACTTTTATTTTGGGAATAACTTCTCCCTTTATTTGCAGTGTTCTATACTGTCCCTTCATGTTAAGCTAACTGATGTTTAACACCCATTCATACTGTATAACTTTTTGGAATGTATAATTTTTTGGAAAAAAAATTTGTGTACTTCTTTCTTAGAATAGGAATTAAGAGGTTTGTAAAATCTTCAAAGCTCTAGTAGTTAAGAAAATAAGTGCTTTTACCAGCATATTTGGTTCTAAGATCTTAACCACAGCATAATTTAATGTTTAAAAATAAAGTTGCATGCTTTAAAAAACGTAAGAAGATGATATAATTGTTGAAGAGCATTCATAGGTATATTGTGTCTGATTTTATAAAGTACATATGTATTTTCAGGAAACAGTTACAATTAAATCCTAACACTGTACAGAATTGATATTTACAGGTATCATTCTAAAAATCAAATTCCTTAGCTTTGGAGATGATCATATGAGAGAATAATACCTCATAAAATATTATTCTATGTGTCAGCTTAGTTTTTTTCTTCAACAAGTTAAAGTATATTTCAGTGTGATCACCAATTTTGTTGGAATGTTTTTAGAAGTTTGGAATTACTTTATTTTAAGAAATGATAGATAATTTTGAACACATTTGCACACCAGAAAACAGTTTGATCTGTTACAGAACACTTTGCTCTGTTAGAAAACACTGTGAACTTACAAAGTGGAATGTAAATAGTAATAAAAGCCTTTATGATACACTTTATCTTGCTCCCAAAACATATATCTTAATACAAAGTAACCCACAATAAAACCCCA
The DNA here is from genome assembly GCA_037038555.1 of Rhynchonycteris naso. Lineage (NCBI taxonomy): Eukaryota > Metazoa > Chordata > Mammalia > Chiroptera > Emballonuridae > Rhynchonycteris > Rhynchonycteris naso. The sequence goes on from CM073002.1 coordinate 94,815,989, forward strand.
TTGTACTACTATCTTGTGATAGGGTAAAGGCTGTTGTTTCTCTACAGACACCAGCATTCATATAAACTTCACTGCAGGGAAGATAACAAAGTTGTAGTATAGATGCCAGGCACAAAGTGTGTGCTCAGTACAGATGTATTCAATGCAAGAATGATCGTTATTTTGAAGTTAGATAACATTTATTTAAGTCATAATGTAAACAGATATTTAGATAGAGAACTAGAAATGTCATAAGAGTAATATATTGTCTACTCAAAATTAAGACTAACTAAGTGGTTAATAATTCTGAAAGCCATAAAGTGGTCCATTTTAACAGAGTTAAGCTGTTACTGCTCACCTCTAAAGTTTCTTTGTCTTTGGGCATATACTTCCTCATTCATTTTTTCCTCTAACATACCTTAGTTTTAAAGAGTCTCATTGATTTTTTTTTTCTTTCCCCAGTTGACAGTCATTACTGTTCACTGTTAGGTTTCATTGACAAAATAGTTTTCCGGTAGGGGGAAAAATAACCCAGTTCTGCATATTATTTTCCTCATTTTTCTCCAAAATATTAGCCTGTAATTAAAAAAAAAACTTTAATTAAAACACTTACTATTATGCAACATTTTTAGTCATTTGTGGAATCATTGGGGAGAATTAACACAACATACATTATCAGAATGATGACTTGTCATTTATTTATTTTTTTAAATTAAGTGAGAGGTAGGGAGGCAGAGAGATAGGCTCCCACATGCGCCCCAACTGGGATCCCCCTGGAAAGGCTGGATGTTCTGCCCATCTGGGACAACTGCTCTGTTGCTTGGCAGCCGAGATACTTTAGCACCTGAGGTGAGGCCATGGAGCCATCCTCAGCACCCAGGGCTAACTTGCTCGAACCAATTGAACCATAGCTGTGGTGGGTTCGGGGAGAAAGAGGAGAGGGGGAAGTGTGGAGAAGCAAATGGTTGCTCTCCTGTGTGCCCTGGCCAGGAATTGAACCCAGGACTTTCACATGCCAGGTGATGCTCTACCACTGAGCCAACCCGCCAGAGCCAAGTTGTCATTCCTTAATAGCCAGTGCAAGTTTGAAATGGCCTCTTCCATACCTGAAAAAATATAAAGAAAACAAAAACGCAGACTACATTCAAAGATAGGCAGTTGACTGTTAGGAGGGCAATTTCTCACTGAACTTCTTTTCCAATGGAAAGAAGCTGAAATATTAACTGTATCACATATTTAGAATTCTGAACATTGTGTTAAGACCCAATAGGTTGCTGAGTTTATAGAGAAGAGTCCTTGGTGGACTGGACATCTCTGTTCTAGCTCAGCTGCAAAATATTTACAAATTTCTTATTCGTAAAGTAAAATGAATAAATTCACTTTATTATAACCTGCTGTAAGGACTAAGTGAGTAATGCTTGACATGGTGCTTTACAGAGTATATGTTCCATAAGCACTGACCATTGCTAACATTATTCTTCGATTACTAACATTACGGTCATTATTATTTATGTGATGTGCTCCTGCCCCCCCCAACCCCGAAAAGCCTGAGATTATTAATTTCCAAAAGAAAAAGTTTGGACCATACATTCCTCAAGCCCCAGATTGCATTGAGATTCTGTGACTCATAAAGCCAAAGGCATCGTAGTTCACACATGTTCACCACATGATTAGAAAGCAAAATTAATGTGAGGAGCACTTGGGCCTTACCAAAATTGGCTCACCAGGAGACTGTAGTGTGCTGATGAGCAGTCACAGAGTGTGAAGCCATTTGCAATAATGGAGTGGATTTGTTGGAAATACAATGGGTTGGATGGGAGAATTGCATTTTACAGTAACATTGTGACATAGTTTAAAAATAAAGGGCTGAAATTGGGATATCTATGGTTTTTTTGGGGGGGAGTAGAGTCTTTCCTTACAAACTACACACATCAATAATGTTTCTTGGCATTCTGTTGCCTCTGTTTTATGTGATGGATTAGATGTTATCAATGACCCCTTGATACCCATTTCATAACTTTGTTTCATTCTATTCTAAAAATTTCCATAATGCTTTAAAAAAGTGTTACACATATTAATGTCTCCATTATTTTAATGTCTACTTGAAATAATTTGTCTTTAATATTTTTTTTCATTTTGCTCCTGTCTTATCAACATTACCCAAATATACTGCATAGGGGATATTTCGAAATAAATATGAAGAGACAAAATATCCCCTAATGTTGTGAGTTGTATAGATTGCAGTGTCACCACTTTCTAGAATCTTTTTCTGAAAACATGTTTACTTATTCTGAGAATTGTCTTAAAGTTGACATTTAGTTTTTCAGAAACACAAATAATCATATGTTTTGTTATAAAGGATAAATTTTAGTTAATTACTTTTTTAGGCAGAAACTTCCAGGATATTAAAAGACTTAATGAAGCTTACTATGGTTTTTCTAATTTAGCAGAATAAACACACATTAGGAAGCAGTTGAGTCAAATTACATGTGCAAACCAGTAAATATAAAACTGATAAATACAACATTAAAATGATAGAAATATTAGAATGAACTATAATTTTATTTACCATTTTAGGTGACATCAGCTTGGATACATTATATATGTTATTTGCTTTCTAAACTAATATTAATTTCTTTTTTTATCAAAAGTGAGTTTCAAATTTTAGAATTTCATATTGGCATACTATAGACTTTGATTAATAGGTATGTTGGAGGAGAAAAGGAGAGACTATTTCCAAAAAGAATCCATATTTGAGAATACTTAGGATATCATTGGTTTTGCTGCCAAGCTCCTGCCAATCATTGGAATTGAATTTTTAATTACTTAAATAGACACATGAGTTAAGAAAATTGGATAATTTAACTAAAAGTTCATATCATTTTATAGTGTGACACATGCAATTTTTCCTCCAAAAGAAATGTTCAGGGTAAGGTTAAGGAAGAATAGCTGCTTTTAGAGAAGAGAGAAAAAATATTAAATTCATAACTGTGTGCAGAATTGCCTTTAGCCATAGGCAATACTAAAGTTTTATGGTTTACAGCTGTGAAAATAATTACATGAACATTATCTAAGCAACAATCTTCAATGGATTACATTTTGTTAGCTTTTCATTATATACTGAAAAACTCGAATAACAGTAAATTGAAAAGAAATTTTGATTTATCTGACTTAGATCTTTGATATTTTTGAGACATTTTATTAAGCATTGGTTTATTTGAGATATCTCAATTTGTAAACAAGACATACTATTACCATTGCTTTTGAGCTTACCAAGTCGAAAAATTGAAAGCTATTTTTTTTTGAAAAGTATTTTACTTTTGCATTTTTTTCAAAGGTATTAAAAGTTTTCAGAGGTCTTTTCTCAGATTAATGATCTTAGATTTGACACTGGTAAAGTCAATAATTCATTTGCTTTTTCTATAAACCTTACATTTTATTTGTGATACATTTGTAACACCTAATCATAATATAAATTTATAAATAGTGAAACTCTTCTTACTCTGTTATTTATTATGTGGTAACGGTAGTTCAACAAGGTTTAACTTTGTGTTTATGTATTTTATTAATGAATAATGTTTAGTATTGAAGTTAGTGTGCTGTGCTTATGCTTCCTTTTCTTTTCCGTTTTTCTTTCCAAAGATGAGCACCTAGGTATTCTCTTTGAAGTAGTAATTCCTGGTGCTCACATTGTCATAGTTAACTAAACTTTTTTCAATATCCACATTAAAAACTGGTTTTGTTTGAGTAGATGTTAAGCACCTACTTAGTTGACATAGAGAATTCCAAAAGAAAAATATACAATCTTCTAAGCCTTTAAGCTTATCCAAGGTTTTGAAACCCAAATTTAAGTGACTTTTCAGTTTTGGCCTATGTATTTCACATTATTATACCTTTTCCGTGAAACTATTTTAAATGCCTTTGGGTCATAAGACATTCATTCCAGTACAGAATTTTAGTATCAAATATTCAATTCAATAGACTTTAAAAGGTAAGTAACACTTATCACTTCAAATCTATGCATTTCACGTATCAACTAACATTTTAAGTACCGTCTTCAATTTGATTACGAAAATTGTTCACATTTTATTGTACACTGAGGGATAATGGAGTAGGAGAAAGATAATTGATATTTTTAGGTTTTGTATTGATGTATGTCCATGCCTGCTTTGCAAATAGGGAGAGGTTGTGTTCAAGATTACCTCCCGAATAAACAACGAAGACTAACGGATGCCAAAATATTCCTGATTTCTGGATGTTAACAAGATACAGAGAACAATTTTATTGTTTGAATTATTTTTGAAATATATATCTGGCTTATTTTTCACTTTTTATTCCAACAGATGTTGCTTATTAATATTATATTAGTGTCCAGTTGAGATTATAGTAATAAGTGTTTTTTTTCCTCTAAAACATAGGGTTGAAAATGAACTATCAGGCAAAATAGAGACAGACTCAGAGAGAGTGGGCTGGCAGCTTTTGGGGGGGGGTGTACTGGGAGATGGGGATGGAAGGATTGAGCAGAAAAGGACAAAAAAGAAAAAAGACTCGTGGACACAGACAACAGTGTGGTGATTGCTAGGGGAGGTTGGAATGGGGAGGAGGGTATTTGGGGGATAAATGGTGATGGCCAGAGACTTGACCAGGGTTAATGAACATACAGTAAGGTGTACCGAAGATGTTTTATAGAATTATGCACTTGAAATCTGTATAATTATGTTAATCAATGTAACCCTAGTTAATTCAATGAAATAGAAATAAGATTTAAAAAAAAACACAATAAAATAATGTATAAAGTAATAAAATAAAATAAAGGCAGTCCCCGCGTTACGAATGGAACAGGTTCTGTGAGTTTGAAAATATTTAAGTATTTATATACACAGAAAGGTAAGACAAACATGGGTAAGCCAAACATCTGTCTAAGTTGCATTTAATACATAAATTTATCTGTTCCAAATTACATACAAATTCAACTTAAGAGCAAACCTACAGAACCTATCTCGTACGTAACCTGGGGACTACCTGTGTGTAGGGTTAATAATATCAATGGAGTTAGTAATATCTCTCACCTTGAACAGGCTTAAGAATTAAACAAAATAGTATTTACCTCCTCTCCCTCAAAAACTCATCAAAACTAATAACGAAAAACTGCAGAATGTGGCATTGTTGACAGCACAGCAGTGCCATTTTCATCATTGATGCCCTCTAAGACTCTCTCTCACTCAGTGGTAATGGAAAAACGGGGTATTTTGAATGCACTCACTTTGCAAATATGTCAAAGTTGTTATGAGCATATTTAAATTATAATGATGATATGTTATTCTACAGTGATTTGAAATATCTTTAAAATATCTCAATTAAATGAGTACTTAGAAGTATCCATGTTTTTCCTGTTATTATTTTTGTTTGTATGTGATTCATTTAATAGTAGACAGCATCATCCTCAATGTGTTATGTAAGTAAAAAGAGGATTCATTTATATCCATTAGCCACTTGGATGTGAAAATGTAGGCAGTTGGCAGAGAAGAAATGTAAGTTAAAGATAAGCCCTATCCTGACTGTGGGGGCACTAAGTGGCAAAACACACTTGCCCACTGGCCAGGGAAGGATCTCAAATTATCCCTGCCGTGTGTACAAGTAGGTCTCGATGCTCCCAGATGCATTGAAATAGCCATGCATAGTAATGTATTCTAATAGGTATTTCTTTTGCTGAATTTCCGTGATAAGGACTGTCTATGGTATTGAGTATAATGATTGAATCTTGTCCCTGCAGTACTACGGGATGACTTCAGACAGAATCCTTCCGATGTCATGGTGGCCGTCGGGGAGCCTGCGGTGATGGAGTGTCAGCCGCCGCGAGGCCATCCTGAGCCCACCATCTCGTGGAAGAAAGATGGCTCCGCCCTGGATGATAAAGACGAAAGGATAACCGTGAGTATCCGGTTCGGCAGTGGGGACACTGGGAGGTCTAGTCGTGTCTGTCTTCACCAAAGACGGTGGGGACACTGGGAGGTCTAGTTGTGTCTGTCTTCACCAAAGGAAAAGAGAAGAGTGAAGCTTTATTTTTTTGAAGTGTTGCATTATCTAATATTTTTAATTTTTCTTTTAAAATAAATGTTTTTATTCACCCTGTATTGACATGAAAGTAAGGGAGGAAAGTGCACGTCACTTCGTTTGAAGATTAGTAAAAGAAAACTATAATTTCTGTGTCAGTGTCTAAAAGTTAACACATATGTTTGACTTAACTATTATCATAACTCAGGGCATACACATTTCCATGTGTTAGGCAAAAATTGTAAAAAAGAATAATAATAATATAGTAATATGTTTCCAGGAGACCTCCTAAAATTCACTTCAGGATTTTTTTCAGTTTCTGCCTTTTAAATTGCCTTTCTGTGCTATAGAATAAAATGTTATTTCCGATAAATAAAACCTCATCAGGATGGTGGTTAATGATGGCTCTACTTATTTCAAAATAAAATTCTGTGACTTGATTATTGTATTTCCAAATTCCATTGTGATATGAGCAGAGTAGTAACTTGAATAAGTAGTGTTTCCTCTTGTTGACCTCAGCGATGCCATGTAACTGCTTTTTCTTTGCAGTTTTTGTATTGTGAGAGGTGTTCACTACACCTCGTAAGGAACCAAGCTCCTGTTGGTTCTGAGATGGCCCTGTACTCCCCTTTACCATTCTCTTTCTTCTGCACACACGCTCCGTCCATTGGGAACTCATTGGCCAAGTCTCCCAGAGAACGTGTGCGCTCAACTCACGTAGAACGAAGTTTTAACACAGACCCTACATTCCTAATAAATGCTTGCACTTTTTATGAACAGCCAGTGAGCGGGTTAATGTGAGAATTAAATAGTGGAAAAAAACAGAGAAGGTTGTGCTGGACAAGGTTGTAGGGACCTTGAAAATAATTCAAACATTTATTTTTCCTATAGTGATCTGAATTAAAATGACTATCTCGAAGGACTTTTATAATTTCAGTAATTGGGGTAAGAATAACCTAGCTCCACTTAGTAAGCATTCTTTTATAGTTCCACAAAGTGAACTGTGGGCGGAAACCTTGGTTTGGGGAAATGGAGTCAAGAGCACAGGGGAATGGAGGGCGTACAAACCAGTGTTTCTTTTATGAGTGTTAACAGATTCCTTTTAGATTTATGCACAGTAAAGATAATGTGTTCTCTTAAAACATACTTTATGTCATTTAATAATCATTATCTGTAACTCCCATTTCCCTGAGCTAATGATTCAAACACACTAAAACCATTATTCTCCTTCTCTCTTGTGTCTTTCCTGATGAGCTATTTGTGTTTAATACAAATTAATGATAGACATTTTCAGCATTTAAAATACAGCACTAAACATCTGTAATTGAATGCCCTTCTGGAGTTTATATTCTGTGACTCAGTATACAGGTAAAACCAAACTAGGCACCAAAATACATAATCATTAGACTATAATAAGTGCTATAAGCCAGTTTTTACAACCAACAACCTGACAGAAATTTCATGCTGGTCCGCAGAAGATTCAACCACCTTGATGTTATATGAAGATTACAGGCCCACTGGCCTTGCTTGAATTCACTTATGCTCAGGGTGACTTCTGCCTTAGCAGTATCCAAAATAATTCTCCTCTTTACACCAGTCCTCGAGTGTAAAAAGGTTAAAAACCACCGCTGTAAGCAATCAAGTAGTACATGGGTACACAGATGATGTAGGGTTGAGAGATATTCTCGGTTTTAGATAGAATGACCAGAGAATGCTTCACTAAAGACCAGAACACTATTGAGGAAGGGAAGTTTCTAGGTCTCTGGAAGAGTTTTCTAAGTGGAACAAACAGAAAGTTTAAAAACCTGATGGCAAGGAACACCAAACAGACTCAAAAAAGAGCCAACTGGTTGGAGTGGGTTGAGTAGAGTGTGTGCTTTTGGGACTGGGAGGAGATAGCAGCAGGGGTAACAACTAACCAGACTGAGAGGACCTCATAGGCCTTGTGAATAGTTTGGCTTTCCTCCTGAGTAAGGTGTAAGCATTGGAGCTTTCTCATCAGAATCCTCTGCTGTCTGGCAAACCCACGGAAGGGTGATAATGGCAGGAGCGGTGAGACGAGTTGGGAGCTTTTTCAGTAATCTGAGCGAGAGGGAACTGGTGGTTTGGACCAGCCAGCCCGAAAGGGAGGTGGAGAGGAATGGTTAGCTTCTGGATCAGCAGCAAAACAATAGCTGTCAGAATTTGCTAACAGATGGGTCGTGGCTTGTTAGAAAAAAGGGTCAAGGATTTACCTTCATGCTTTGCTCTGTGCCACGGAAGAGACAGGGATGCCGTTCACTGAGATGCCGTTAGTTGTAAAAAAAAAAAAAAAAAAAAAAAGATTTGGGGTGGAAAGTTGTCAGAGATCAGTTGTAGACATTGTAATTTTGAAAGTCTTATTAGATATCCGTGGATGTCAAATAGGCAGTGGAAGCATGAGTCAGAAGCTCAGAGCTGAGGTTGAGGCTGGAGAAAAAATTGAGTTGTGGTAGACATAACAAGTGCTTATTACTGCGCAATCCTCCCCTCCTTCTGGGCGGATGAAAGGCTCTGCTTCCCAGCTTCCTTGCCGGAGGGCAGACCCATCTGACTGGTTCAGCTTCATGGGCTGTGAGTGGAAATTAAAGATATTAACTACTACAGAGTGAGCCTCCAGCAAGCCCTTCTCCATGTGGCCTCCAAGGAGTGAAGCTACAAGAAAGAGGCCACCCAAAAAGCCCAGGCCCGGAGTCATGTGTAGCAGAACTTTCCACCCCACATCTGGCTTCCCATGGTGGGCATGTAGAATGACTAAGAAATAAATTCGTTGTATTAAGTCACAGAGAATTTCTTACCACAAACTAACTAATGTAGCCTTGTTTGATGCATACAGGAATCATCAGCATGTTCCAATTATTTAAAAACAGGGGAATGAAATTCACCAAAAAGCTTTTGGTGTGTGTGTGTGTGTGTGTGTGTGTGTGTGTGTGTGTGTGTGTGTGCGTGTGTGTGTGTGTGTGCATTTTGTGTTTGTGTGTGCACACATGTTTTATTTTGCATCTGTACATTTCTGTGATGTTAACAGTTTAAAGTCACTCTAGTAAATTTCACTTTTTTAAAAAATCTTGGAATGTTTTATCATATATTGAATTTGAAAAAATGTTATGGTTTATGCAATAATGTTTAATTTGTTATGGGATCTTCATTTACCTTTTGTGGTCAGGAAGTTGCTATCCTGTCAATAACAAGAACCAGTTTTCCCACATATTAGTAGTTTAGAGTCACTACTGTAAGAACCAACACCAATCAGGAATAAAAGAATTTAAAGTAGCAATAAATTAGGACTATGAAATGATGTCAACATGTTAATACATAAATAATTTTAAAATCTTTTCAATGCTGCCAAAATGATGATTCATGATAGTGTTCCATATGCTAGGAAGTTGTAACATCTGAATCTTTTACTATTTCTAAGACCATCTGTGTCTTTGGTATAAATTATGACTCTTAAACTGATAAAATACAAGGTAAAGTACACATTTATTCATGCAGGGAAATGAACAGATTAAAAATCAGCAGTTTAGGTTTAAAATTTGGCTTCTTATTTAGGTCATAATTGTTTTGTTTTATTTTCCTGCTTTAGGCAAAATTCAAATTAAGTAATTAAAACAAAACTTAAAACAGAATGCCTGAAATTATTTCCAATTATTTTTCAAGAAATGGAAAGTAAATTCCTAAGGGATGTTGGTTATTAGATAATTTAAGTGAGTCCTTCTTTCCTAAGCTTTGTTTTCAAATGATTGTTTTCATTTCTGTTGTTTATGTACTTTGCCAAATGTATTGAGTACAGACGAACAGGAGATGAAAGCCCATGATATTTTTATGAAAGGCAAGTGAAGATTGCACGGTTATTGCTACAGTTTTGGGTATAGGAATTTCTAGAGTTCTTTAATGTGGTGGCTTTCTTTGTTGAAAATTGAAAGTGTGACTCTCCCAGCTGTGAGAACAAAGGCACACCCTACCAAAAAAAAAAGGGGGGAAATATGTCATTGAATTGTAGCTGCACCTGTATGTTTTGATGTTAAGTCATTTTTCTTTTTTGCATTGGCCTGGACTCTGAGCCAAATTTTAGATCTATGATGACTCTAAACCAGGAATATATAAATAGCATTTTCTTACTTTTCTACCTGAAGAAGAATCTTTTAGAACTCTGTTGGCACGTATTTCTTAGAATGATTTGAGGGAGGCCTTCAGTGAGGTTCGTCTGGTGTACATTCTTTTCTTTTCTAAACATAAGTATCACTATTTAGAGTTCGAAATAGACGTTGTGTAACTGGCAGGCTGGATTAAATAGATTTACTTCAGATGAGGCTTAGTCATAACCATTATTATGAATGCATGAAATTTTTTCATAGAGATGAATCAGAGGACCAAAGACTCCTTTGAGATATAGGACAACATTCAGCTCTACTTTACAAAAAGTGATATATTTGTCACTTTCATTACATTTTAGAAATATGGTACTGACATTCAAGATTATTTTGTAAGGTTGTCAAGTTGAGACTTACTAAGATTGAGAAGAAAAGTAATATCAAACATTGAAACAAAATTCATGTTTACAAAGAAACCTTACATTGCTCTTGAATTAAAGAGATACTATTGAAAGTCGACATCACAAATATGTTCATAGGTTATAAAAGGCCTTGATTATGTAAAAGGTGATCAACTACAGGATTAAGTTGTATAAAAGCTTACAGGTAGCCTGACCTGTGGTAGCGCAGTGGATAAAGCATCGACCTGGGAACACTGAGGTCGCCGGTTCAAAACCCTGTACTGGTCTGGTCAAGGCGCATATGGGAGTTGATGCTTCCAGCTCCTCCCCCCTTTCTCTCTCTCTCTCTCTCTCTCTCTCTCTCTCTCTCTCTCTCTCTCTCTGTGTGTGTGTGTGTCTCCTCTCTAAAATGAATAAAATAAAAATAAAAATAAATAAAAATAAAAAAGAAATGGAACAATCTAAAAGCTTACAAGTAGACTTAAAAAGGCCCAAGAAAAATTTTAGCATTGTTTTTGGATTTTTGAATTGAGTGAATAGTCGTTGGTAATGAGAAAAGAGAAAATTGTTGATGCCAAAACATTGTGAAAAGGTAGTAAATTTATTTTAAAATTTGCCAATTATTTTATATTTGTTTACCTGTGTGATTTTAATATTGTTTTCTTAGTGAAAAGTTAAGTATGTTATATATTAGCACTCTTTGTGGATCACACATACTTGCACAAAAGTCTGAGGGTTCGGTTTACCATATCTTTCTGTTGGGTCTCTATGAGATGAACATCCTACAGGCATTGCAGGCATTGAGATGGAAGGAAATATGGCCAATATTTTGTGGAGAATAGCTTATAAGTAAAACTCATTTAATTACTTATAAACCTACAACCAATGTATTCAGAAACTAAAATATTAAGATATCCAATAGCACCTAGTGGTAACTAATGAAATTAATGGATTAATAAATGAATATTTACAGAAACAAGAGTAAGTTCTCAATACCTGGATAATAGTAAATTTGCAATAAATATTTGTGGAAGTGTTGAACACTCTTCTAGTTAAGTCTATCATGAAGACAAATAAACAAATAACAATTCCATATTTTTATCTGAGATTTTCAAACAAATGTGTCAAATATTAGAAACAGTTATTTAAGAACACTAAGAATTTACTAATCTACAGTATAGTAATAACAATATCTCTTGTTTTTTAAGCGCCTACCATTACTGAAGCTTTGTATTATCTCATTTAATTCCCCTGAAAATTCAATAAGCTCTTTTCCCCCACTTTGACACACTTATATCATTCAGTTCAGTGTCCTGGAGAACATGAAGAAAAAGAAAAAGATGATGGTGATAATGATGTTGGTGATGACAGCAAACATTTAATGTAGCACTTGCTATGTGCCAGAACCAATTCTAAGTACTTTATATATATTGATCCATTTAATTATAACAACAACTGTGTCAGATGAAAACTAAAATTTTACTATGGTAGTGATAAACTCCAAATTAGCTGCAGGACAGTTATGGGGACAACTGGCTTGGGTTCACTGATAACTTTCCTATAGGGTCCTATAGATTTTAATACATACATAGGGACTCTGAATTGCTATCAATGCAAACTCCAAATCAGAATGAGAGTAACTCTTAGTTTCTACTACTTATGTTTACAAGGGTATGGATAATTTAGTTCACATGGTGGAGGTAATGGTGGCCTTGAAAGTAAGCTTGGTGTATTTAAGAATTAGCCCATGTTATGTGCGGTAATGAAAAGCATAACATAGAAAATGTCTAGCCTGACCAGGCGGTGGCACAGTGGATAGAGCATCGGACTGGGATGCGGAGGACCCCGGTTCGAAACCCCCAGGTCGCCAGCTTCAGCCTGTGCTCATCTGGTTTGAGCAAGGCTCACCAGCTTGAGCCCAAGATCACTGGCTTGAGCAAGAGGTCACTCGGTCTGCAGTAGCCTCCTGGTCAAGGCACATATGAGAAAGCAATCAATGAACAACTAAGGTTTCGCAATAAAGAATTGATGCTTCTTATATCTCCCTACCTGTCTGTTTCTATCTGTCTTTCTCTCTGTCTATTTCTCTATCACAAAAAAAAAGAAAGTTTATAAAATTTGAAGTTTAGCAGTTTCACAAAAGATGGCATAGAAATGGTAAAGTTTGACCAAAGGTTACAGTTCAGTTCAGATAAATTAAAATTGTTTATTCTGGACTCTAGAAGTTTTACGTCAAATGATATCCAACAATTATCTAAAGAGGATGATAAATGTTCACCATTTTGCATTTAGGGAAAGAGGATTTATATTAAGAAGAATATTGTGAATCAATGAGTTAACCAACTGAATGTACTTTATAGTTAACTGTCCAAATTGTGGATTAGCCAGGTGCTAATATATTATCATCAGCTGTCCATATCTCAAAAGTTATCGCTAAAAAAATAATCAATAATGAGAAATTGTATAATGAAGGGAAACTGAGTTAAAGAAAGTATTATTAATGTAGTGGCTTGGCAACTTTGTATAGATACAATAAAATAGAGTAGAATTAACAACATTAGTAAAAATTAGTAAAAAATTACTAAAACAAAATTAGTAAAAATAGAGTAAAATAACACACTAACAGTATGATGTAAATAGTGAGATCTGCCAGGAATCTTTTCAGAAATTCCAGTTAGTTTCTTCATAATAAACTCTCATTTATCCTGAGTAATATTTTTTTTTAGTATTTAAAAGAAGAGGCTAGAAAAAATTCATCTAGAGATGAGTGGATAAAAAAGCAGTGGTACATTTACACAATGGAATACTACTCAACCATAACAAAGAAGGAAATCTTACCTTTTGCAACAGCACAGATGTACCTGGAGACTATTATGCTAAGTTAAATAAGCCAGTAAGAGAAAGACAAGTACCATAGGATTCCACTCAAATGTAGAATCTAATGAACAAAATGAATTAACAAGTAAAAGGGAAACAGATTCATAGATACAGAGAACAGACTGACAGCTGTCAGATAAGAAGGGCTTTGGGGATTAGATGAAAATGGTGAAGGGATTAAGCAAAGAAAAAAATCTTCAAAACACAGACAACAGTGTAGTTATTACAACAGGAATGGGGGTGAGGAAGGTAAAAAAGGGTAAATAGGGGATAAATGGTGATGGAAGGAAACTACACTTGGGGTGAACTCACAATACCATACACAGATGATGTATTATAGAATTGTTCACCTGAAACCTATATAATTTTATTAAGTAATGTCACCCTAATAAATAAAAAAGACATGCATGCTTTCATGTTTAAACTTTATGGCTTTTAAGCTAAAATTTAGAGATGAATAACACATGCCTTTCCCATCTTCTATGTGGCTTTGTGACATAAACATTCTTGAGTGACTTATGTTATTTCTTGAGATAAACTGTGTCTTATTTTTTTTATTGTTTTTCCTACCTGTCCTCAATGGAACGTACTACAAATATTCTGTATATCTTACAGATACTGTTTATTGAAAAAATAATTTGGGTGATGCAGAAATAATTTTATTAAAAGTTATTTATTTCCATAAAAGCTATATCCAACTGGAAGCCATATCATTGTCAATTTCATCTATTTATCACCTAACTGTATTAAAATTTAAGTCATTCTTTTTTGAATAATGGAAAAAATGTTATAGTATTAATCTGTTTTAACATGATAGGCAATCATATTTAATAGGATTTCTTTAGGTTTTTGCTTTGATTGGGTAACCAATGATCCAGGTTTTCTGGGAACTATCCTGATGATAATAATAAAAATCCCTAGTATTGGGGAAAACCCTCACTTCTGGAAAAACAGGGACAGTTGGTTACCCTAAATCTTGATGACCTTAAAGGAATTGATTTTTATTTGAATGAAAATCCATATTCATACAAGGTAAGTAAAAAGTAGTTAAAATAAATAGAAGAATTTTAAGTATATAACTTCTTTCATAAGCAAAATCACTACTAAAATTAGGAGAAAAATTCAGGTATACCTAAAAAATATATATTTAACACTTCTTATTTCCATGGTAAAGGGGTACAATTGTTAAAATGCAACATATCATCCATTTTTGTTTTGGTTTTTTTTCCAGTACTTTTCTGCTTCCTGCATGTCTTTATAAGTTTCTTTGATTTCCCTTGTTGGTGTGATATTTTGGTAAAAAACAGCTGACTCACATCCCATCCAAATCCCCAGTGATCTCCAGATCCTTCACAAATTTGGCATCCAGCCTTCTCCTTGCCAATTGCTTCCTTCCCCCCAAATTCCCACATGTCTCCTTCCTAAGCCATCTGTTCCCCCTCGCTCTCTTCGATCGATCGGTGCTTTCCTCTGGTCTTCCAAGTTCTTCCATTGTTCACTGTCCGTTGCTACCTTTTCCTCTCTCCTCCCCTAGAGGAAACCAACATGCTTAATGCAGCTGATGGCATGGAGCCCCTTTTCCCTGAGAAGTAAAAATTGTTTTCCTGCTCAATAAATTTGTAGTTCTGTTGTGTGAAGGTCAAAGGACACTGATGTAGTCAACCAGAATTTTTTTTCAGCCCATCTTACATGAAGAGTCAAACACATGATATATTTTATCTTTTTAAGTAATAAAAATATTAGCCATGATTTAAATTTAAGTTAAATAACTATAAGTCTATAATACGAATCATGGGACTGAAAAATTTAGTTCAAAAGTAAATTTATGGCCTATCCTATTTCTTTATTTTCAAACTTAATAATTAAAACACAGTGGATCAGTAGAATAAAATGTAATTGTAAGCATTATAAGATCACATTATAACTTCAGGTTTCAATACCTATTAACAATGTAATTATAAACATAATTCCAATGAATATTTGATTGTTTATCTAGCTTTTCATTATTTGAGTTACATGTGTATTTAAAAGCTTGGATGCTGAGTGCTTGAATATCAAATTTATATAGCATTTTTTTTATTTTTTTAAAGTGAGAAGTGGGGAGGCAGAGACACAGACCCCTGCATACACCCTACCAGTATCCACCTGACCAGCCCACCTGAGGTTGAAGTTTTGCTCATTAGGGCCTTTGCTCCGTTGCAACCAGAGCCATTCTAGCACCAGAGGCGGAGGCCAAGGAGCCATCCTCAGTGCCGGGGCCAACTTTGTTCCAATGGAGCCTTGGCTGCAGGAGGGGAAGAGAGAGATAGAGAGAAAGGAGAGGGGAAGGGTGGAGAAGCAGATGGGTGCTTCTCCTGTGTGCCCTGGCCAGTAATCGAACCCAGGACTTCCACAGGCCAGGTTTATGCTCTACCACTGAGCCAGCCAGCCAGGGCTATAGCATCATTGATATGTTGTTCCTGCTGTGTCCTGGTCTTTACCCACTTTGTCAGAATCACTAATTTTTTAGGTTCCAACTTAAAGTCAACTTCTTCAGAGGTGCCTTATGCAAAACTCAGCCTGTGCACACCCACACTAGATATATTTTTCTGTTATCTGTTCCTTCTTTCTTTTACTAAGTATTTTTCTTTTATTTTTATATATATTTTAAATATTTCTGTAACCATAAATTTTAAGTATTTTTCTTTTAATATGTTGCTTTTTATTATTTATATAATTATCATCAAATATACATAGGATACATAAGGGCCAACTGTATTTTCTATATCTGTCTTATGGTAGGAGCTCAATACAAGATTCTTCTTTAAAATGTTAAATGAATCAAATATAAATCAGAATATCTTCTAACATAACCAGAAATGTAAAGTTGCTACTTTGAACATACATGATTTTATGGTCATACACACTTATATATTTGTTTTCTCATTCACTGATAAAATGAAAAGTAAGTATCATCTGTACCTTTTTTCTTTTTTTGGCTAAAGCATGGTTTTTCATTGCCTGAACAGTAAGAGAAGGAAGATCATCACACAAGTTAATGATGTGAGTAAACATAGTTCTGTAAGTGTGACTTGCCGGCACAGAATCTTAGATGTGGAGTTAACTTGAACAATGGTGAATATGCCAGCCCTTTCATATATAAGAAGAAAAGTAAAGTCAGAGGAGTTGATTTGCCCTGGGTGACCTAAGGGGTCTGTGTCATGAGTCAGGATTAAGGGCCAGACCTCTCAACATGAGTCTCCTTCCTAGTCTGATTATTCCCATGACAAAGTAGAACTGATCAACCTAACAAAATAATACTTAAATTTGATTAAGATATATCCTAACAAAAACTCATGGGTAAACTGTTTTACTGGATTCATTTCACAGTTTTGACACTTGTCTTGTAAACTAAATTCCATATATCCTATCTTGGTACCAGTGTAGAAAGTAATATTTTCAATATTGAGGATCTAACAGCTTTACCCGCATGTACCTACTGGGTACAAACATGACCTTGTGTGAATTTGATTAATAGGCCTTTGCCAGTAGGCTCAGTGGAAGAGCATCTGCCTGGCTTGTGCAGGTCCCCAGTTTGATTCCTGGTCAGGGCACACGGGAGAAGCACCCATCTCTTCTGCACCACCCCCTCTAGCTTCTTTCTTTCTCTCTCTCACTCTTTTCCCCTCCTGCAGCCATGGCTTGATTGGAATGAGTTGGCCCCAGGCACTGAGGATGGCCTCATGGCCTCTGCCTCAGGTGCTAAAGAAGAGTTAAGTTTCTGAGTAATGGAGCAACACCCCAGATAGGTAAAGCATTTACCCCTAGTGGGCTTGCTGGGATGATCCCAGTTGGGGCACATGTGGGAGTCTGTCTCTCTGCCTTACCTCCTCTTCTGAATAAAAAAATATATATATATTAATAATTCATTGCATAATTTTGCTTTATCAATATGTTTTAAAGAATATATCTAAATTTATCTTAAGTTGCCTCAGAATTTCCTTCAAAAATAAAGATAAGTTACAGCAATTTGAAGTAGTAAATTAAACTTGGCTTATGGGCATGTGGGGGAAAGTCTCTATGTATGAAACTTCTTTTTGAAATTGCACTAATAACTAAATGTAGGTCAAGACCATTGATTTTTTAAAGATAGTATGATAATATTTTTCTGGGTTTTTATTAGGATTAATATGAGAATCAAACTAGAGCAGTGAGAATGTTCTGAGGACTACCAATGACATCATAGTAAAGTGTTATCTTAAGGATTCATGCCTTAATATCTAATTCATGTTTATTCTACCCTGATAGTAATAATTTGGAAAGGTGAGATAGCAGAGATTTTTTTTTTTTAATTTCAGAGTTAAAGATAACACTTTTTAATTACATATATAGTAAGAAAACAAAACAAAAAGCAAACAAGAAATCCAGAAAAAAATCAACATTGATATCCAGTTTTGGTCAATTTTTTTTTTTTTTTTTTTTTACAGGGACAGAGACAGAGTCAGAGAGAGGGATAGATAGAGACAGACAGACAGGAATGGAGAGAGGTGAGAAGCATCAATCATTAGTTTTTCGTTGCCATTGCAACACCATAGTTGTTCATTGTTTGCTTTCTCACATGTGCCTTGACCGCGGGCCTTCAGCAGACCTAGCAACCCCTTGCTGGAGCCAGCGACCTTGGGTCCAAGCTGGCGAGCTTTAGCTCAAGCCAAATGGGCCCACGCTCAAGTTGACGAGCTCGGGGTCTTGAACCGGGGTCTTCCGCATCCCAGTTCGATGCTCTATCCACTGCGCCACCGCCTGGTCAGGCCAGTTATGGTAAATTTTTAAGTGTACATTAAGTATGGGAGTGACCTTCTGTATGACCTATACCATTATAGGGCTTTATAATGTGTAGCCTGCATGCCTGTTTTTGCCTGGGTTCATTGATACACCTAGTTACAATTCTTAGTAAAGTCCTTATAACTCCCTGTACACTGTCTCAGGTACTGTAGAGAGGGGGTAAGAATGTTTGGATATAGAGATAAAGTATCAAAGGCTAAACATTTTCTAGTTCAAATTATCTTTGCTGACTTCAAAAAACATTGCGCTAGCCTGACCAGGTGGTGGCACAGTGGACAGAGCCTCAACCTGGGACACTAAGGACCCAGGTTTGAGACCCCAAGGTCACCGCTTGAGCACAGGCTCATCTGGTTTTAGTGTGACTTCTCTGGCTTGAGCATGGGATCATACAGATGACACCATGGTCACTGGCTTGAGCACAAAGGCCACTGGATTGAAGCCCAAGATCTCTGGCTTGAGTCCAAGGTGGCTGGCTTGAGCATTGGGGTGACTGACTCAGCTGGAGCCCTCCGGTCAAGGCACATATGAGAAAGCAATAAATGAACAACTAAGGTGCTGTAAGTATGAGTTGATGCTTCTCATCTTTCTCCCTTCCTATCTGTCTCTGTATGTCTCTCTCTCTAAAACAAACAAACAAACAAAATTAATACTAATTTTTTTTTTAAGTTTTCTCTGAGTGGTATGGAAAACTTTCATATGATTTCAAGTTCTAACATGTGAAAAATCAGCATCATATTTAAGAACAGTTTTGGTACTATACATTGTTGATGTTTTATCCTGTTTTGTGTTGTCTGTTGATTATCAGCAATTTTTTAATCTCTTGAGTTGATTCTGGCCTTCTGATTTTTATTTCACCAAATAGATTTTCTCTAAAACAGTTTTGAATATTTTTCCCCAAATCTAGTATCACCCAAATGTGAGTTTCAGCCGAAATAACATTAGACTACACAGAAGAATGCCTCTCAGATCTACCTACGCTGCCTTCTATGTAGAACCCCACTAGCTCCTGAAACTCACTGGGCAGAAACATAAAGTGGGTGTGTGTTGCTTTTTAGCCTCAGGATCCTTCGGTCTGAGCAGATCTTCCAGACAGATCAAAAGTGTCTCAGAAATTTGGGTAATCAACCAAAAAAACTTGACCCTCTTATTTCAAAGTAGTTATCAATATAATATAGTCTATTGAACAGAAATGGTATACTACAACAAGAACAGGTGTGGTAAGATCACAAAACCTATTATAGGAATTTCAGATTAACTTCATATTGTAACATAAAAAGCAGACTTACAAATACTATTTCCACCAATGTATTTTTCCTTCTAATAGGTGCCCCTTTAGTAGCTGTGTTACTTCACTTTCCAAGTAATTTGTTTGTTCAGGCCATTACATTTCTCCAACTAGCCAAGGACTAGTGGAATTTTACTACTGTCTAGGAACATTTTTTAATTATATGTTGAAATAGTTTGCCTAATAAAAGGTACAATCTTTTGTGATTTTAAGGATGCTATTCTAACCAGTTTATGTAAGAAATTTGATTAACTACAGATGAAATGTTTCTCTAAAGATATCGTTTTACAAATTGTTTTAAAACATTGCTTATCAATGTTACCTGCAATTTGTAATATGAGAAAACGATAACAAAATATGTTTTGGTAAATTCTGTTTTAAAAAAGTTTACTATTCTAATTGCTTATAAATTTTGTGTTTGCTCGTGATGGCCCAGATATTTTTTTTATAATTGTTATCTTAAAAAAATATTAGATTTGGCCCTGGCCAATTCGCTCAGCGGTAGAGTATCAGCCCAGCATGTGGAAGTCCTGGGTTTGATTCTCGGCCAGGGCACACAGGAGAAGTGCCTGTCTGCTTCTTCATCTCTCCCCCTCTTCCTTCTCTTCTTTCTCTCTCTCCCCTTCTGTAGTCATGGCTCAATAGATTCCACCGAGTTGGCCCCCATGCTCAGGATGCCACTCAAGATGGCTCTGCAGCTTCCACCTCAGGCGCTACAAATACTTCAGTTGCTTAGCAATGGAGAAGTATCCAGATGGGCAGAGTATCGGCCCATATTGGGCTTGCCAGGTGGATCCCAGTAAAAGTACTTGTGGTAATGTGTCTCTCTACCTCCCTTGCTCTCACTTAAAAAAGAAAAGGGAAAGAATTAAAAATAATTAATAGATTCAAAAATGCACTTGATTGTGTAAGGCATTTGTGTCTTAAAATATGGCCCAAAATGCAGAAATCAAAGGAATAATTTTCAGCATTTATTTATTTATTTATTTATTTACAGAGATAGAGAGTCAGAGAGAGGGACAGACAGACAGGGAGGGAGAGAGATGAGAAGCATCAATTCTTTATTGTAGCTCCTTAGTTGTTGTTGATCGCATTCTTATATATGCCTTAACTAGGCTACAGCTGAGCGAGTAACCCCTTGCTCAAGCCAGTGACCTTGGGCTTCAAGCCAGCGGTTTTGGGCTCAAACCAGTGACCATGGGGTCGTGTGTGTGACTCCAAAACTCAAGCCAGCAACCTTGTGCTCAAGCCAGCGATCTTGAGCTTCAAGCCAGTCACCCCACATTCAAGCAGGTGAGCCTGTGCTCCAAGCCAAATGAGTTCGTGACTCTAGCAGGCAACCTCGAGGTTTGGAACCTGGGTCCTTCGTGTCCCAGTCCGACACTCTATCCACTGTACAACCACCTGGTCAGGCCAGCCCTTAAATTTTGAATTATTTTAAAGCTGAACATGTTAAAGGGGGTTGGGATTTTCTTTTCATTATTTATAACTGGGTAAAATTGATTTTATCTCTTTCTTCACCTTGTCCATATTATCACTTTATTTTGATGTTTTCTCAAAGAGGAATCCCCAATCTTATTCTGAAGGTGAGATTTTGAAAATCTAATGCAGATTCTGCAAGTTTTTAAAGGGTAAAGGCTTTAAAGCACTAATTGATAATATTGGTAACATCTGACCATTTCATTGCTTAGCTTTTTAAACCCAAAGAATTCGATAATACAATAAATCATATATCTCTAACGTTATCTGCTGTGCATTAACAAAATTACTCACAGCTGACACTGGTTCTCTCTTCTTAAATCTTACAAATCGAGGTGATCACAAAGCTCTAAAGGCTGGTCATACAAGACACAGGCTTATGTCTAAGTCACCTTTAACATTTCTCATCTTGCATGAGAAAATTTTAAAAGCACTTGAATTTGATCTGTATAATACTGGTTGAAAAAAAAATAGAGATTTGTCTCCATGAGTGGAGAAAGTGTAATTTAAAAAGGAATCCATTATTTCCTATTTTTTTTTGCCTTGAAACAGTCATGGTGTACCCATCTCTCACCTAGATGTAACACGTCACCAATATTGGGCTATGCATCATGCTCATAAAAGATCATGTCAGATTCCCCCATCTTTACTAGGGGAGCTTATAAATAACCTGTTTAAATTTTAAACATGGCATAACAATAAGTGCATGTTTCCAGGAAAGAGTCATTCCTTCATATAGGGACTAATGTAAGACTTTACCTAATTATATTTGTCCTAGAAATAGCACACGCATCTGTGAAATGTCAACGCACACATTTCCCCCAGTGGAGGGACTCATGGTGAGCAGGTTGGATCTCCAGATCAGGCTAAAGTATGGAAATTGATAGAGAGAGGTCCACCAACAGCAAGCACCTCTTTTTCCCCCAAACCTTGGACTTCAGCTCAAGAGCTATATACATTTACAAGATCCTATTATTTGTAGTTTCTGAAGTAAAAGCAATGAAAATAATGTGCTCTTGTTTTCTGTTCAAAAGAAAGGACTCTATGTACACTGTACTTTGGATTGAGGTAGAAGGAGCTCCAATCCATTTACTAAATGATCTGGTGCAAGTTTCTGATATTCTCTGAGCCTTAGTTTTTCAATCTCAGACAGGAGCTTACACCTCTCCTGGGGGTCCTGCAGAAATAAAGGGTGACATGTGCAGTGATGTCATATACACAGCATCATGCTGCTCAAAAATGACAACAGTGATCCACCTTGTGTTTCAGTGTGTTAGCCTGTTTATGCACTTCACCACAGATTCACTGGTGTATTTTTCATTTGTTCATGGAGAAAACTATCAAAGGCATTTCACTCTGAGCACATCATTTTATTCATGGTTTTACAATTGCTATGTACTATAAAACTTCTATTGAAGACATCAGAGAATTTAAATTAATATATTAATTTGGTATTATGAAGTTGTCAGAATTTGAATTTGTCTTCTGCAAGGAAATATAAAATAGTGTACTTCTAACAAATGGAAAAAACAGGTCTTTTTCTGAAGAGATAATGACTGAAATCAAAGAATTTCCATGTACTGTGTTCAATTTCTTAAATCTTAAAAGTTCTGATAGTGTGCTTCTACATTGAGGGTTGTGCTAGGTATCAGATATGACAAGCCCCTTGCCATCATAGCACTTATGATCTATGCAGAAGAAAGGCAAGGACATAAGATTAAGTTTTCTTTTATTAACTGACTTTATCTTGCTCCTTAGTTTTCCCACTGACAGAGCTGACTTCCACCAGAACTTTTCCAAACACCATTTCCTGCTTGAACTTCCTTAGGTTTGTATGGGATCAGCCTAGGATTCATAAAATGCTGAATTTCAACTCAAAAATTCAAACAATATAATATAACTTCAAACACTATAATTTACAGGCTTAGCATTAGAAGAATTCAAAACACCGAGGTCCTTAATGCCATTCATACTTTTTGCACTACATTTTCTGTTCGGTACGTTTTATATTGGTCCAGGTACTGAACCATGTATGACTGAGAGAGATTGTCCCAAGCAAGTACCGTGCCAAACGAGTTTTGCAGTACTCTTCAAATAAAGCCTTTTCTATTTTTTTCCTTTTTTTCAGTACGTTTTTTTTAAATTTATCAATTTTAATGGGGTGACATTAATAAATCAGGGTACATATGTTCAAAGAAAACATCTCCAGGTTATCTTGTCATTCAGTTATGTTGCATACCCATCACCCAAAGTCAGATTGTCCTCTGTCACCTTCTATCTGGTTTTCTTTGTGCCCCTTCCTTCCCCCCTCTCCTTCCCCCCCCCGTAACCACCACACTCATGTCCATGTCTCTTAGTCTCTTTTTTTTTTTTTGATTTATTTTATTATTTTATTCATTTTAGAGAGGAGACACAGAGTGAGAGAGAGAGAGAGAGAAAGAGAGAAAGGGGGGAGGAGCTGGAAGCATCAACTCCCCTATGTGCCTTGACCAGACCAGTGCAGGGTTTTGAACTGGCGACTTCAGTGTTCCCAGGTCGACGCTTTATCCACTGCGCCACCACAGGTCAGGCTCTTAGTCTCTTTTTTATGTCCCACCTATGTATGGAATCATGCAGTTCTTAGTTTTTTTCTGATATGTTAGAGTGAAATGAGCCTTTTCTCTTTTAATTTGTTCTCACAGATAACTACTGAAATAAGGCAGCG
Organism: Rhynchonycteris naso; assembly: GCA_037038555.1. Classification (NCBI taxonomy): domain Eukaryota; kingdom Metazoa; phylum Chordata; class Mammalia; order Chiroptera; family Emballonuridae; genus Rhynchonycteris; species Rhynchonycteris naso. The sequence continues at coordinate 94,839,701 of CM073002.1, forward strand.
GGATGCATTTATTTTTATTTATCCCGGAGTTCATCACGAGTCCTCAGGATATAGTGAGAAGTGAGGTGCATGTGGGTAATTCTGAAGCCTAACGCAACGCAAAAAAGGAGTCCAAGCTCTAGTTCAAAACTTTCTTTCCAAGATGTTAGTCTCTTCCTCACATGTGTAAATTACCCTGCTTGCTTTCTCTTTGGAAGTCTGCAGATACATTTATATGTGTTTTAACACGTGCAGTGGTGGGAAGAGGGGTGTTGTTATCTCTTTCTTATCCTGTGTTCCTTATGAAATAAAAGCACACATTGGCCAAAAAAACTGAGCTGAGTTCTGGCTTAGTCTTGGAATCAATAAAAGACAGTGAGCCTCTGGCCATGTGGATATTGAGTTTCTGACCCTGGTCTGAGGAGCCCTAACTGATTAGTCAAATAATCTTCTTGCTCTCCTTGACTCTTTGGGATTGCACTACCAAGGACTGTGAATGAGTGTTTACTGCAGTGTGCAGCTGCTCTTGCTAGTATAGAATCATAATAAATGGAATTAAAGGTTTGTATTGATTTTCTTTTATTTTTGCAAATTACTAATGTTTCCATAAGGTAATAACCCTTTCTTAACTTACCTGCTTTATTTTCATAAATTCATTCTGAATGTCTGAATTCAAGAATCCCTTGCATACTCAACCTTGATTCGACTTCGTCTGTCTTGGTTATATGTCTTCTTCAGAATGTGAGTTTAAGTTTCAAGAGTAACAAATTATATATAGTGTCTGGAAAAGGTATTATCTCAGCCAGTCATTTGGTGGTGAGAAAGATTCCCACACTGCATCAAAATTAGAGAGAAGAACTAAGCATAAAAATCCACAGAGAGAAAATGGGGTTACTGTTTGAAAAGTATTTTCAGCTGGTGTACTTGTAACTCAAAAGAGCCGTGTATGAAAATGAGCTCCCCCCCTCAAATACTATGAGCATTTATCATCTTTATTTCTTGGGTATAGTCATAATTCCTCTGTAGATTTTTATTTCAGGCTGTCCTAAAAGTGACTGTGTGTAAATTCAGAATTATAGCCAGATGGTTGGACAAGGTGATAAAAAACAAAACCAGTTTTGTAGGAAATGAAAATGGCCCGTAAGACTTTGCTTTTACCTTTAAAACAGCAGGACATTGTTTCATGAGACCTGTGAAGGAACTAATGCATTAACTTTAATAGCTATGAGCTAAATTAATTTTTCACCGGCATGCAGAGTCTTCTCTTGTCCTACCTAGAATTTTCATAGAGATAAAAATCAATCAGCTTTCTTACTTTAAAGAGCTAGAAAGCAAAGGCTATTTTCTTCCAAAACCCACTTTTTTGGTCGTCTCATTTTTTATAGGATTTGCTTTGGGTTTTTATCTTTAATGACTCAGGAATCAGACACCCAGGGAATCAGCAAAATGCCTTCCCTGTTTTATCTCTTCTTTATTTTTCCAGCTCTTGGTAGTCTACTTCCAGTTTGGAAAAGATAAATTAGAGAGGGCTTTCCTGGTTGATTGCTTTAGGCTATAGAACTCCTGCCGGTGTCCAGGACAAAATGCCAAATCTGTGTCTTTCTATGAACATGGAACCACATGTAAACAAGCACGATCGGCATGGTTTAATGAGGCGATGTTTCTCTTCTTTCTTATTCCTTGGTAAAATAAGGAGTCTTGAAAAGGTCCTCTGGTGATATAAACTAGCTTAGCTAGAAAGGTGGTCATTTATAGCTTGACAAGGAAAATGACCCTCTGCCATTTAACTAAAGTGTGTCTCTCTGCAGGGTGGCTTCCCCTTATGGTAATTAGCAATAGGGCTCTTCCCGATGTAGACTATAATCAAGTGAGCCTAAGCGTGCGTCTGCCACAGCCAGCAGCCAGCGCTGCATGTGCAAACAACTGTGAGGAAGAAATGAGAAGTTCGGTGGGAGAAGGGGAGAGAGCGAGGAGGTGCGTCCGCCAGACTCCGCTCCCCCAGGGCTGTGTTCTGAGCTGGCAGCTCCCACGAGAGCCCCGTGTTTCCCCACTGGACTGATTGCTGTTTCTGCAGGAGTCTCTAGCCACCTCTCTCTGATGATCAAGTGTGTTTAAACTCCTGGCCGATTTCCTGTTGGTTTCCAAGTGGTATTGTAAAGTGTACCAGGTGACACATGACATTGGATCATACTCGCCTGCTCGCATGGAGCCCACACAGAGATGGGACACCAATGGGGAGACCCTCCTGTTCCCTCTCTATTCCACTCCCAGGGGGTCACTTCAAAGACCTGTGACAAGTGACAGTTTTCGTCTTCTAATGCCGTGTCTTTTAGCATCCCACGGAAAATGCAGAATGGCCATTTGATTGCTTTCCACTGGTCATTTTCCTATTTTCTTTACAAGGAATATGGGCTTACCCAGGCATCCTTGTACAAGACGGTTTTTGCAAATCCTGGGAAGATTATTAACCCTTTAATTGGCTCTAAAGGAGGAAATGGGCTTTGCAGAAATCAATGGACATATTAAATGAATTAGTAACATCCAGTGAAAACTCTTTGCAGTGTGATTGAAATCTAACGGAATTAATTTCTTTGTAATCTATCACAAAAATATGTAAATATTAGCATATAATCTGTGGTTCTTAGTTTAGGCCTTCGTTTGGGTACAACTGCTCTCAGTTTGTGTCACAGTTCACATGAAACACCCTACATGGCTGCCTTACCTAAACAGGTTTTGGATGAGCAGCGTGATGAAAGAGATTGTATCTAAGAGTTGAGTGGGTAATAATTAAAACAATTCATTTCATCTTTCTCCTCTTTCTCCTCCTCCTCTATCTCTTTCAATTTAAAGTGAGCCAGAATGAAATAAAAATGAGAAGAGAAAATTTTTTTAAAAATTAGTTGAATGATAGTAGCATTTATGAAAGGTAGAAAGAATAAATAAACTTTGCTAGCCAGGAAGAACTGTGATTTGGTTGACCTTGACTTATCGTTCATATATTTATCTAAAATAAAATTTATATTTGAAACTTAAATATAAAATTCGGTGGTCAGATATGTGATGTCATTTTTTAAAATACTATTTTTGGGTGGCAAGATTAAGGCAAGTAAAAATAATACATAAGAATTAATCTCTCAAAATGTGTTCTTAAAAAAGGTATCATTGACTAGAGTAGTGGATGTAAATTGTATTATAGCAACAGTTTTTGATAATGAAGATTTATTAAGAATTTAAATTTTTGTCTGATTACCAACTGCATTAAAATTTAGGCTTCAAAGAGTGAACCAACAAAACTATTAATGTTTACATTCAGAAATACAAAGCACCTCATACGATATTACAGCGTAACCGGTAAAAACAAGAAATTATTTAATTCTACACGTGGCTTCTCTATTAAGTATTTTTACTGAGCTTACACCTGTGGGTGTAAACAATATATATTGCCAAATAAGAAACACTGATTTATTTCATATGGTCTAAGATTTGAATTATGTTTTACATGGTCATACATATTTTTAGATTGTAATGAGATGTGTATTATGTATTTTATTCCTTCCTTTGTCTATCAATTACACTCCTACCAGTGGTTTTGCTTAATTTAGAAGGCACTATAGTACAGGTATAATTGTTTTTTAAAGATATGAGAAGATATGTTTACATTGAAGGGTGATACCACTCTTGTAGCTAGGGTGCAAAAGACCTTATTCCACTTTCTCCCTTTCTCTGCTCCCTGCTCAGATAATTACTGTTTTTGGTTTATTTTTGCTGCTGCTGTTGTTGAAGTCATGCTAAATTTTAAAGAAATAAAAGCTGTTATTGTGACTCTTCTTTACCTGTGTCTGTTGAAAGGAGTCCTGCCCTTTATTTCACCAAGGAGAATGTCTGGGGGCTACAACTGGCCATCTGGGGTAGCTGCATCTCATTGTCATTAAGAAGTACTAAACCCATGGACAGTACCTCTCCTGTCCTTTACAGCAGCTTGCTATCTGTTCTGTAGGTCAGAGATCCAGGCAAAATTGACAGCATTGCTTTGAGTTGTTCTGGACAAAGAGTTAGTGGTGGGTTGTTTCAGGATGATTCTCCAGGCTGTAATTCAAACCTGTCTTCTAGTTTACTTTGCAAGATAGCATGTAACAATGGAAAAGAAACGTGTTTTCTCCTGGCTAGTTGCTCAGTGGATAGAAAATTGGCTCGGCTTATGGACATCCCTGGTTTGATACCTGGTCAGGGCACCCAGGAGAAGCGACCATCTGCTTCTCCCACATTCTCTCCCAATTCTTCTCCTGCAGCCAGTGGCTCAGTTAGTTCTATTGTGGCCTCAGGTGCTGAGGATAGCTCAGTTTGTCTGAGTGTTACAATGTCCTGCACTAAAAATAGCTTGGTACTAGAGCATTGGCCCCAGATGGGGTTACTGGATGGATCCCAGTTAAGGGTGCATGCACACGCAGGAGTTTGCCTCACTATCTCCCCTCCTCTCACCTAAAAAAAAAAAAGAATCATTTTTTTCAGAAAAAATTCTCTACCCAATATTTAAATATTTTACTCACCATGTTAAGCCTACTTATCAAACAGGGTTATTATAAGTGAATTTCCAAGTGTCGTATAACCTTTTAGAAAATTGTAAAACTTAAGTTCTACACAATTTCTCATTGCTATGATGACAGCTATGTGTCATATATATCTATATACGTGTATACATATATATTTACATAATCTAAATTTATTTCTCCTTTAGTAAGCATTCTAAATCAGTATTCTTTCAAGCCATTGTTATGATGTGTTTTAAAAATAGTCTTTCCAGTAAGGAACACAGATATGAATGCGAAATCTACTATAGGAAATGAGATAAATTATATGACAGTCTGGTGGTTGGCAGTCTGAAATCATCTTTGAAGCCCTTAATATAATTAGTGGTTTCGTTTCTGGTCTGCTGAATTCAAGTCACATTAGGTTAATGTAATTAAGAGCAGAAAAGAGTTTCTGTAGCCACACTAGTTAATTAGCCCCAGTGGTTTAGTATGTTAACCTAGAGGTGTATGGATAACCTTGTGGGGGTGATGCTCGAAGAAAGAATTCCTCTGTAACAGATACTGCAAATCATCTGACTTGCTTAAGGGGACAAAAGGAAGACATACCAAGGAGTTCATTTCAAGTTCATCTTTATTTCTGATTTCAAGCACTGATTGCAGGGTAAGCTGTATACTCCATAGAATAAGCAGACAAAAACCTTACCTAACTTACTCTTGGGAAGAAAGCGTGCTTGTTTGTGTGCAAAGAAGGGAAAGTTTTTCTTCTTGTATCCTGGAAAGAAGAGTGGTGATTGTCGTTGCTTCATGCTTACCGGAAATATAAGACCATTTATTTCTTCACTTTTGGATGAAAAGCTACATCTTCATACCTGATGTTTCCATATGATCTTGTTACTCGGTAAACATTTTGGTTCAGGAGATGAAAACATCCGGAAAGGGATTTTCAACTGCTTCAGAGAAGTCTTCAAGTGGAAGAGAAGCCTTTTTACCCCTAAGGATGATAATCTTTGATAAATTCTTAAAGGGAAAATGCTAGCATTTAAAAACCTTACATGTCAAATACATTGAGGTATTTCATACCTTTACATCTCAAAACACTTTTTTTAAAAAAAATCTGAGGCTGTTTCATAGAAAAATATCAAGTGTAGAGATATTTGAAACTTGAAAAAATGTTACCACCCTTTTCTCCTTTCTGCTCCTTGTCTCCTTCCCAAAAAGGAGCAAGACCATTGGATCTTTGTTTTGTTTAGTTTGGTTTTCATCAAGTATGTAGATAGGCAAGGCCCCCCTTCAGGCCCTGTCTAGAGCGTATGGAAATGTGGGCCTCTCATGTGGTTAGCACTGTGGGCTGGGAAGGTATATGCTAATGAGGAAGAAAGACCTCTGCTTTGGATTTTTGACATAGGCTAGATGCCAGCATATTGTCTGCAAGCTTAACAAATTCTGCTTCCCCACCACCGGGATTATGTTAATTGAAGCAGTGTGGCTGCACTGCGGTGTTTAACATTGTGTCTGTTCATTATACAAACTCGTTTTTGATAGGTTTACAATTTGGCTGTCAAATCCAGCTGCAGGAAGGGACCTGCCAAGAAATATTTCTTAGTTTGTTTTAAATAGTGCTGTTTTAACATTTATAGTGTTTTGTGTGCGTTAGACATATTTTTCCTTTCTATGTGGGGAGAGGAAACATCACATTTTGCTTTACAGCGGGGCACTGAGATTTAGAATGTATAAAGTCACCCTTTACAATCAATATTTTTATATGACTCAACATAAAATGGAATTGTTAATGGTAGGCACTTCTTGAAAGCTGGTGTGTGATATTTGATCAGGGTTATAATATTATGTGTTTTCTGTTCTTTTGTTTCTAGAAAAGAGCAAGCCACCATGCGGTCCACTTTTATGACCACAGGCAAGAGAATTATGGCTTTTGTTTAGCTTTGTTTCAATTCAGCCATTGTCATAATACCAAATTAATTTAAGTTTATAATCAAAAACTATAATTTCTGTCCATTATTATTATTTTTATTTTTCCATTTGCTGTATTTTTTCATAACTTGTGTTAATTTCTGTCTCAATCGTCATAGAGGAAATTAATTTTTCCCAGGTTTGCTGACGCTGTTTTGTCTTCCACATAAATTGGAACATTTACTTTGGGTTCTCTAACTATTATTGCCAGTGAGTAGAGAATGGAGTGTAGTATTTTATAAAGAAAGTGGCTCATTGATGGGGTGGAAGTTGTGTGTGGGTAGTTATACTAATCTGGGAAGTCTAGGCAATAATTTCCCAGGTAAACATTTATTGTAGTACAGAATTTTAACCCCTCCTTTCTCTCATCATTTTAATCCGGTGTCCATCCTCAGGCCAGAACTACCAAGTTCCTCTGCCTCTGAGATACTGACCTATGGGTGTGATAATTCTTCATTGTGCAAAGTAGGCTGTTTAGTGGCTTCCCTGGCCTGACCCACTAAGAGTCTATACTCACCCCCCCACACACACACTCTGTAGTGACAGCCACAAATACTGCCAAATATCTCCTAGGAAAGGGAGGATCATTGCCCCATAAAGAACCACTATGTTGAAGGAAATAAGAAAAACACATTTAGCCTAAGAGTTACTTGTTTCTAAGGCTTTGTTGTATTGATTTCAACACACATTTTCTGACAAAACTAAAGGAAGATGTGTTGAAATAATTGAAATAAAAAGTGCCTGGATGTAGTCTAACAATAAAAGATTATGTATTTTTTCTTAATTTTTTTTTCTTTAATTGATTTTAAAGACAGAGAGAGAGAGAGAGAGAGAGAGAGAGGGAGGGAGGGAGGGAGGGAGGCACCCATCCTGCCATTTTACCCATTCACACATTCAGTGGTTGACTCCCGCAAGCACCCCAACTGGGGATTGAACCTGCAACCTTGGCACGCTGGGATGGCACTAACGAACTGAGCTACCCAGTCAAGGAGAAAGATTGTTTTTTTATTAAGCAAATATCTGTTAAATTATTAAATTCATAATTATGATAAAGTAAAGGCATTTTTCTAAATGCTTTACATGATTAATATCATGTGATCCACATAACATCCTTGGAGATGTGTATTAATAGTATCCCCATATTGGCCCTGGCTGGTTGGCTCAGTGGTAGAGCGTTGGCCCAGTATGTGGATATCCTGGGTTCAATTTTCAGTCAGGGAACAGGGGAGAAGCTACTACCTGCTTCTCCATCCCCCCTTCTCCTGCAACCGTAACTGGATGGTTTAAGGAAGTTGACCCCCATGCTGCAGATGGCTCCATGGCCTGCTGCCTCATTGCTAAAAATAGCTTGGTTGCCGAGCAATGGAGCAATGCCCAGAGGGGCAGGGCATCACCCATAGGAGGCTTGTGGATCACAGTTGGGGTGCAGCTTGTGGTGCATGCGAGAGTCTGTGTCTCTGCCTCCCTTCCTCTCAATAAGAAAAGTATCCCCATTTTAAAGAGGAAAAAGAGATGTACAGAGGATGTACCTAGCCTAAAGTCATACATACATACTATGAGGCCTTCTGACTCCAGGGATCATTCTCAGTTTACTTTCCTATGAGGCTGCACCTACTTTTGATTAAAATGAAAGATTATCTGGGATTTAAAAATCTTTAAAATAATATAAAATATATACTTTGTTTTTGAGTTTGGTTTCAATCTAGATAATGTTAGTAAAGAATACCATAAGTAGAAAAATAAAGGTGCAATTAAGTTGATTTTATTCAGCAATGGATGATTAATATTCATGGCATTGTTACAAGAAAAAAAAAAACACCTCTTTTTCTTGTATTTTTCTTATTAAATTTTTGTAAATTTAAGAAATTTTAAAAATTAAATTTATAAAAATTTTGCATTTCTCTTATTAAAATGTTTTCTAAGTTTAATATGTGTTTTCAGAACTCAATTAATTATATTATTTTTCCATTCATATAGAAATTATATATAAAGGAACAAAGTTGTGATAACTGTATGCATTTAGTCATGTTATGATACCAATGAAAAAGTTTCTCAAGATGCCTGATTTATTAAAAAAAACACACTTGTAGACAAATATTGTCATAGTGGTTCAGACTATTTTAGCTCATTTACTTACAAAAGACAGAGAAAATATTTTGTACATTGCTTGCTGAGTTACTTTTAATTTGAACAGTAGATCTGATTTAGCAAACAAGTTTATAAGGTAAATTTCTCGGAAACAGTAACAATTACTCATATTTAAAACAAAATCATAGCTGTGTGTTTCCAAAGCATAAGTTTCGTGGTAGATGGAGTTAGAAAACATTTCCAAGATTGAACCAAATATAACATATTGTTGGGGCAATGGTAATAGGTTGTGTACAACACACTCCTTAGGACTTAATAGCTTCCTTTGAATTTTCAGTTCACATTGTTGTTTCTTCCCATCCATCTCAACATTGGAATTTCTCCATGACTGAGAATCTCTTGGCTGTCTCCTCTTAACTCTTACTAACTGAATCCCCCAACTTCTCCATTTATACAGAATCTTTCAAAGTATAATAGCTTTGAGCTGTAATAAATAATGTTAATTAGTGTCCCACATGTGCCTAACCAAGTTGATTTAAAAGTCTACATTCCTAAGTACTTAAGATTTGTAATATAAGTTAATACCATTTATATACTAAAGCTATACAAATAAATCTGTACTGTTGAAAATTATTTATATTTTATAATTTTGACTCATTCTATGTCTTTAAGTATCTTTAAAAATTATTCTTAAAACCTTATATCTTATTGTACACATCACTCATCGACTTAACTTTGAAAAATAAGAAGAATAAAGCATCTAGTTTCTCTTACTTTGTGATAGCTGTTATTTATTAATGTGCAATCTTTTCAGAAATGAACTCACCACGTAAATATACAGGGACATTTAAGGTTAAATTCTGAGGTGTAGAAGGAGGCTCAATGTTCTGTCCAAAGTTTGAGAAGGAACATTTTAGAACAATATCTCAGATCACTTAACTTCCATGTCAAAATGAGGATTTGTCACCTTCTTTTTCACTGGAATGATTTTGTTTCCTCCAGATTTTGGAAATGCTTATGTGAGTTTTTCAAAATATTGGTATGTACATGATGAAGGGTGACAATGAGTCTCTTAGAAAGGTCTTGATATTGTGGTACTCAAATTCTCTTCACCTCAAGTACTCACGTTTATGAAACTCAATTTGATAACAGAGTACTGGGCTGTGCCTTTCTTGTATATATCATATAGTCAAAGTCACAGATGTAGTTAAGACTGAAATGTTAACCCTGTGCCAACTCTCTGTGTGACACTGGGCAAGATTTGACTTTCACAAAAAATGTATCATTTTTACCAGGCCTTGTGACAGGTCCTGGGGCTATAATGAGGAATTAGATATGCTCCTCTGCCTCAGAGTTCCCAGTCAGGGAGGGCATGTGACAATTGAAAGCGTAATTAAAACATACTGTGTTGACGAGCATAGCAGAGGTATGTGGGAAGAGAGGTTATGCCTTTCTGATTAGTGATCAGTTAAGGGAGAAATGAAGGTAGAACACTTTCTTCTCCCAGTCTCACAGCAGGTTTATGTTAAAGACTCAGATTTAAACGATAGAGTCACATAAAAGCCACTCTATAAAACATTGAATAGCTAGCACTATGATCCAAGAGCCTTAAGGTTGCTTATTCATTTGATTTAAGAATCTCACTTTGAGGCCTTCTAAGGAGATAATTCTCATGTAAGAAAAAACATATGCAAAACGATGCTAATTAAAGTGCTATTTATAGAAGGGAAAAGTGAAATACTTCAAACATCTGCCAACTAGGAAATACATAGTTGGGTAAAATATGGAATACTATATATAATGGAAAACTATGTAGCCATTAAAATTGATTCTGAGGATCTGTATACAATGTCTTTAATGTTCAAAATGTAAAAATATCCTCAACATGCTATTGAATTGAAATGCAGCTTCCCGAGGACATATATCACATGACTCTACTTTTTCTGTATCTACATTGGGAGAGACAAGAATTGCTCTTAAAGTACTGACAGTAAACTCAAGGTTTTTTTTTTTTCCACGTGACATTTATATTTTCTTGTTACTTTTTTATTCTTTGTAGTATATGTTTGAAAATCCAGGTTAGTATACATGAAGACAATAAAATTATTATGAACATATCTTATAACTGCCACAAACCTTTATAGAAGATAGAAGTGTTTTATTGGATTACAGACTTGATTTTGTCTGTAAAAGCAGGTTGCGTTCAACAAAAGCTTTTCAGTGGCTATTTGCAGGCATTACACTCTGTATGAGGGAGGGAGTCATAAAAAATGCAGATGCAAGTCTCTGCATAGGTTTTATAATGGTACTTAAAGAATTGTGAATATTTTTAAGTAACATAACTGAAAACAATATTAACTTCTAAAGCCACAGAAATTAAACTTACTCTGTTATTATTTGATTTGTCCAACATATAATTCCTAATTTGGGTTAAAATAAGGCATTCTATACATTCTAAAACAGTGTGGTCTACCTTTAAAAAGGAGTAGTTTTAATAAACTCCTAGTGCATGATGACAAGTAAATCTGCTAGAGTGGTTCCCTACCTTCCCCAACTCCCACCGTCCTCTCTCCCTTCCTTCTTTTTTCTTCCCATCATTTTCTTTCTTTTCCTTAATTGATGCACAGCACAAAATAACTTGGAGGTCAACACCTTCATGAATAAACAATTTGAAAGTTATCTCTGACAAAACCTTGCTGAGTTCCAGAGCATTATAGATATTCATGAGTGATTGAACTCAGCTCCTTACCTCAAGGATATTAAATTAAATAAAGGTAATTTAGCTTCCGCATCCCAATCTTTATTTTTTATTTATTTTATTGTATTTTTCTGAAGTGAGAAGCGGGGAGGAAGAGACACAGATTCCTGCATGAGCCTGACTGGGATCCACCTGGCATGCCCACCAGGGGGCAGTGCTCTGCCCATCTGGGCCATTGCTCCCCTGCAACCAGAGCCATTCTAGCATCTGAGGCAGAGGCCATGGAGTCATCCTCAGTGCCTGGACCAACTTTGCTCCAATGGAGCCTTGGCTGTGGGAAGGGAAGAGAGAGAGAGAGAGGAAGGAGAGGGGAAGGGTAGAGAAGCAGATGGGTGCTTCTCCTGTGTGCCCTGGCCCGGAATCAAACCTGGGACTGCCACGTGTCAGGTCAATGCTCTACCGCTAAGCCAACCAGCAAGGCCTACATCCTAATCTCAATTCATGATTAGCTTCAGCCTACTTAGTGTACTAGAAGTCTACTTACAATTGTAATGAATTTTTCATCAAATAATTAACTGTTCAAGAATGTACCAGAATGACTTTCTAGAGGATTTATTGGTATCTCTTTAGTCTCCAACACCTAAGCCCCCAAGAAAATGCTTGGGCAGCAGCAACATCTGTGGTTTTTAGGACGCTAGGTTCCGCAGTGTTTGGGCAGTTAAGATCTATTTCTTCAAAGCAATTCTGGCAAGTTAAAGTAATTAGAGACATTTTTATTTCCACATCTTATAATACTAGAATATGCTTTCTTAAAATCACTGCTAATATGCATTTTCATATTAATTATAATTACAAGGTATTAAGAATTTTCTCTTTCTTTATCCTGCTTGCTAACCAAATTATTCAAGCAGTGTTTTTGGTTTTCACATAACTAAATAATATGAAAGTACTTGACTGGTTCAGACATTCAAATTTTTAATTACATAGACTAGAATAACTTCACCAAAAAAAATGTAGCAAAAAGAAATGTACTTCCCTCTTTTATATGGTACCTTCAGAATAAATTCTGTTTAAAGCTACTACCTGTAAATATAGCACATGCTACCCATTGGCTTTTTGAGATAATTATGTTTTGTTTGTATGCTCAGAAAGCAGACTTCACTTACCGAGACCTCTGTCACGTAAACATAGCTGAAACAATTTCAGTAGTATGCACGCGTGTAAAACTGTTTTCTTATTTATTTTTTTAAGATACGAGGAGGAAAGCTCATGATCACTTATACCCGCAAAAGTGACGCTGGGAAGTACGTCTGTGTTGGCACCAACATGGTTGGGGAGCGCGAGAGTGAGGTGGCTGAGCTGACTGTCTTAGGTAAGTCCACTTTCACCCTGTCTGCGCACCGCACAGCTTACCGCTTAGTATTCTTCAGTCTCTTTGTACAGGAGAGAAAGAAATGACTTTTTAAAATTATTTATTTATTTATTTATTTTGTGTGTGTGTGTGCGTATGTGTGTAACAGAGACAGAGAGACAGAGGAAGGGAGAGATAGGGACAGACAGGCAGGAAGGGAGAGAGATGAGAAGCATCAACTCATAGTTGCGGCACCTTAGTTGTTCATTGATTGCTTTCTCATATGTGCCTTGACCGGCAGGAGGGGCTATAACAGAGTGAGTGACCCTTTGCTCAAGCCAGTGACCTTGGGCTTCAAGCCAGCGACCTCTGGGCTCAAGCAAGCAACCATAGGGTCATGTCTGTGATCCCACACTCAAGCCAGCAACCTCGGGATTTTAAACCTGGGTCCTCTGTGTCTCAGTCCTATGCTCTATCCACTGTGCCACCTTCTGGTCAGGCTTTATTTTTATTTGTTTATTTTGTTAAGTGAGAGGCAGGAGGCAGGAGGATAGAGACAGACTTCTACATACACCCCAACTGGGATCTACCCTGCAAGCCCCCTACAGGGGGATGCTCTGCCCATCTGGGTCTGCTGCTCTGTTGCTCAGCAACAAAGCTATCTTAGCACCTGAGGCAAGGCCACGGACCCATCCTCAGTGCCCAGAGCCAAATTGCTTGAACCATTTGAATCATGGCTGCGGGAAGGGGAGAGAAAGATAGAGAAGCAGAGATAAAGAGAGAGAGAAAGGAAGGGGAAAGTTGGAGAGGAGATGGTCACTTCTCCTGTGTGCCCTGATCGGTAGTTAAACCCAGGACTTCCACACACTAGGCCGATGCTCTACTGCTGAGCCAACTGGCCAGGGCAAAATGACTTCTTTTAAAAGAAGCTTAACCTACAGTTTTGGGGATGGGGATGGGAGTAGGAGAGGAGGAGTAAGTAGTAAAGCAGCTGGAGAGACTGTGGCCAGGACATGGGAGAAAAGCTTGGGGGAAACAATAAACCTAGGCAGGAGCTTCTGGAAGTAGAAAACTGGTGGAATCATGTTCTAAATAAGATTTTAAATTACAAATCTGTGCTGCCTGAACATGTAGAATAGTTTTTACTTTGTGTTTTCTGTATTTTTCTGAGAAGGCTTTTTCTAATTTTAGAGAGACCGTCATTTGTGAAGAGACCCAGTAACTTGGCGGTGACTGTGGATGACAGCGCAGAATTCAAGTGTGAGGCCCGCGGTGACCCTGTGCCGACGGTCCGGTGGAGGAAAGATGATGGAGAACTGCCCAAATCCAGGTATATAGATCAGAACTTAGTGATGTGACTCATCCACTCCCACTTTCTACGGTTCTCGTCAGAACGCAGTTCACGTGTGCCTCATGAGAAGAGTCGACTCCAGGCTCCTCAATCAGAAGCCAGAACACGGTCCTGGGGAGAATTAGAATCAGGAGGTGGCCATGCTCTCTCCAAGGATTTCAGATGAGAACTATATATACACTCATGACCCTGGCCACCCCAGGGAACCTTTATAAAATGTGACACTTCTTACACAGATCTCTCTTCTGTTCAACCAGACCACAGTGCATACCAGTTTCTTATATGGGAGTTGGAAGTCAAGGAAGGCAGGTACTGCATTCATAATATAGCTGTGGACCAATTGAAAAGCAGGCTTCTTTTTCCTCAGCTACCACATCACCAGGGAATTGGAGAAGAGGTCAGAGTTTCTTGATATCTATCAAGTTCATACTTTGGCTAGAAGCAGAGGTACACCCTCAGCCTTGGGGAATAAGACAATGAAATGAAACTTCCAGGTACTGCCTTTAGCCTGTTTGTGCGTGTGTCTGTTCCTTCAGGAAGTAGGTGTTGAGGCCCTGTGTAAAGCCAGTAGTCAAGGCCACCATCACAGCAGCCTGACCCACGCAGGTTCACATTAGATTCGAACAGATGGCAATGAAACACAGGAGCCACAAACTGGTGAGCCATCAGCTTTAATTCTAGCTTGCACCCGGCGGGCAAGCAAAAACACACACTGGGGCTCCAAAACCCACACATTCAGTGCTCACAAAGCTACTGACTTATCCGAGTTTCCTAGAATCAAAGGTTTCTAGCTCACCAGATTTATTCACCTCTGTTTCCCATCTCCTCCTGCACAAACTCTTAACTGGCTTCTTCCTCAGCACTCTGCCATCCTGGCTGCTTCTCCTCCACATGGCCTTAATCTGCTCTGCTCTCTAATACTAACCTCAGGAACTCAGGAACCAAGAGAGAGATCAAGCTACTGGTCTCTCCCACTTTGTAGCATAGACTCAAAACCTTTAATCCAATTATACAAACAAGGAAGTCTCTGATACAAAGCCACCCATCTGAGGCATAATGGAATTCCTCCCTACATCACCACCCTACATCATCCAATCAGTCAAGGGTGTGGAGAAGAGCTTACTCTTAAAACAAAGCCTTAGGCTATAACCACCCGGCCTGCTAACATTACAACTTTTCCCCCACAGCCATCACAAGCATAAGGGCAAATAATATCACCTGGGTGACGGGCTTCCATGTGGGCAGCACCATCTTTAACAAAGTGAGCATATTATATTTTATCTGCTGAACACCCTGCTAAGTTTTGGAGGGTAGCAGCGGCTTAAGACAAACTTTCTGCTCTGAAGAACTCACAGAAGGGACTGACTATGTATAGATAGTGACAGAATAACGCAGCAAAACCTTTGGTCATATAAAGGCAGACCTTTGGTAGCAGTAAATTAGGAGAGACTTCTCAAAGGGAAGTGACCTGTAAGCAGTCTCTTGAAAAAAATACTGATAAGCAAGAAAGAGGAAAAAGGTATTATAGGAAAAGAGACATCACAACGTATACGCAAAGCTGAGAAAGAACATCACGTGTTCTGCGTGGTGGAAAGTTGAGCATGACTAGCACATCGAGCATGTGGCAAGGAACGAAGGAAGATCTGGTTAGAAATACTGAGGCCAAATGATCAGAGGTTTGTATTCACAGATGGAAGAGTGTTGAGTCGCCTGTGTACACACTGATGCACTAAGAGAGGTTGCTAGGAACAGGGTGACCTACCAGAGAAACTGGTTTTGTTAGATCTGTGGATATTACATTCATGCGGAGAGAGGCTCGTGTCGGGGTCACACATTGTCCTAGCCATATAAGTGATGTCAGGAGCCTGAACTGAGAGATGAGAGGGGGAGAGGGGCCGCAGTGGCAGGAAATTTCTGAAACTAAATTGGTGAATCGGACAATGTGTTAAATAGAAGGAGCTGGTGAAGGAAGATAGGTAGATTGTGTTAGGAGAGGGAGCTCATTTATGTGATAAGGTAGGAAAAAGGAGAGTTTTATTTGACATATTAAATATTAGGTGCCTGTTAATCAGTTTGAATTATGAATTTGAAGCTCTTGGGCAGATAAAATATATTATGCTCACTTTGTTAAAGATGGAGCTGCCCACATGGAAGCCCGTCACCCAGGTGATATTATTTGGCCTTGTGCTTGGAATGTGTGTGGGGGAAAGGCTGTAATATAAGCAGGTCGGGTCGTTATAGCCTAAGGCTTAGTTTTAAGAGTAAGCTCTTCTCCACACCCTTGACTGATTGGATGATGTAGGGTGGTGCACTCTCCTGAAGAATCCCATTATACAGAGACTTCCTTGTTTGTATAATTGGATTAAAGGTTTTGATCCTACGGTATAAAGTGGGAAAGACCAGTAGCTTGATCTCTCTCTTGGTTCCTGAGTTCCTGAGGTTAGTATTAGAAAAGAGAGCAGATTAAGGCCACATGGAGGCCAGGAGAAGCAACCAAGATGGCAGAGTGCTGAGGGAGAAGCCAGTTTGTTAAGAGTTTGTGCTGGAGGAGATGGGAAACAGAGGTGAATAAGTCTGGTGAGCTAGAAACCTTTGATTCTAGGAAACTCAGATAAGTCAGTAGCTTTGTGAGCACTGAATGTGTGGGTTTTGGAGCCCAGTATGTGTTTTTGCTTGCCTGCTGGGTGCAAGCTAGAATTAAAGCTGATGGTTCATCAGTTCTTGGCTCCTATGTTTCATTACCGACTGTTCGAATCTAATGTGAACCTGCACGGGTCAGGTGGCTGTGATGGTGGCTGCGACTATTGGCTTTACAGAAGCTTAGAGGAAATAGGCAATATTGGGTTGGATGGTCAATTACCGTATAAACTATAGTAGAGACTATGACTCGAGAGTATTAGGTAGAGCAAAAGAAGGTTAATGTGGAACTTCAAGGGAAACCCCCATTGTAGGCGAGGGAAGAGGAGGGAAGATAAAGCTAGGCAAGTACACTCTAAACTGACACTGCGTGATTTCTACTCAGCCACAAACGCAGCCAAGGACCAAGGCCAGCTGGTTACCTTCCCCTCCTCTGCCTTGGTTTTCTCATCTGCAAAACTGGGATGAGAACGCCTCATACAATGCCTATAAGAATTTTAAAAGATAAAATGTATAAAACACTTGATGTCCGACATATAAAAATTGAATGGTCATTATCTTTTAATTTTAGTATGATTACAGTAGTTTGAAGGAATAAACAGATAAGTCCCAACTTTTCCCAAGAACGTTTTTTTTTTTTTTTAGAAAGTAGTTCAATATGAGGAATTTCAGCCCACATACATTTAAAAACAAGCTCTTTTTAAATTTATTTTTCATTCAGTGGGAGGAGGGGAGAGGGAGGCAGAGACAGACTCCCACATGTGGCCCCAACTGAGATTCACCCAGCAAGCCCACTAGGGGGCGATGCTCTCTCATTCAGGGGCATTGCTTCATTGCTCAGCAATCAAGCTCTTCTTAGTGCCTGAGGCAGAGTCTATGTAGCAATCCTCAGTGCCTGAGGCCAACTCGCTCCACTTGAGATATGGCTGCAGAAGGGGAAGAAAGAGAGAGAGAGGCGAGAGAGGGAGGGGTGGAGAAGCAGATGACCACTTCCCCTGTGTTCCCTGACCGGAAATCAAAACCAGGACATCCAAATACCAGGCCAATGTTATACCTCTAGCCAACTGGCAGGGCCCAAGCTCTTTTTTATCGTAAGTGCTGAACTAGAGGAATGCCACATTTTACCCATTTTAAATTTTTGGAAGCAAATGTTGGTGTGTGATTTGATGCCTAGATGGGATCTTTCAAATAGAAATTCACTTAACTGTGCTTTCTTTTGTTTTTGTCACTAGATATGAAATCAGAGATGATCATACCTTAAAAATTCGGAAGGTGATGGCTGGTGACATGGGGTCATACACTTGTGTTGCAGAAAATATGGTTGGAAAAGCTGAAGCATCAGCTACTTTGACTGTCCAAGGTAAGGCACTTGGGGACAGTTTGCTGTTTTATTATGTGAAATAACAATGTTAATATTTGAAGAAAGTATCATTGATTAAAGTACTCTATAATCAATATAGACTTTAAATTGTGCTAGAAATATTTTATTTCATACATATTTTAAGGAATTGTTGTTTTGTCTATAAGAAGTACGTAAGCATTTGTTACAGGAAATAGAATTAAATTTTCAGAATTATGGAGAGTTTTGTTTTGGACAAGTAAAGGAGGAGAATGTGCTATAATCTCTGGGTCTTCAAACATAGAGTCCTTTTAATCTCTTAATTAAATGACAGCTGTTGCCAAAAACTTTGCTTTGAATACAAACCAACCTTCCACTCCTTCAGGCCATTCACGTTCAAGGAGGCATCCAATCCGGGATGTACGGTCTGGAACACAGATTGAAAGCTCCATCCCCAGTACAGGACTTTTGCTGGGCAGGCTTTTTCTATATAGACAGTGTCAGTGATATAACACGCACTTAATAAATACTTATTGAATGCATTGCCTTTGCACTCCACTAATTTTGATAAAGATTTATTACTTGCTGTCACATGAGCCAACAACAGATGCCACATTTGAGGGCTACAAGTTTCTGAATGTCAGTCATGTCTTAAACTGATGTTACAGACACGGTTCTGTCACCTGCTTTGCATCCGTAATCCAGATGTTTTTCATTGTCATAATCCCTTTTCTCCTTTCTCCATGATGTCATACTATTTCTTACTATGTCTCATCCAAGCATTTATTTTCTTTTTTTATTTTATTTTTTCATTTTCGAAAGGACAACTGGTTTATTGTGGCATTTGAGAGACAGTGACCTTTACAGAACATTTTGTTGGTGGTAAAATACCTTATTTTGATAAGGATATAGAGTAAACAGGGATCTTGGCCATAAACCACTTAGCTTGTATCTTGGTCTGACATTAGCTGCACTTGGTGCTGTCCTCTTTTCTGCACACCATCTCCTCTAAGGCTATTTATGAAGAAAAAAGGTTACTTTGAGGGAGTGCTTCTACTGTGGGCTTTCTACAAAAGAGCCTTGTGGGCTTTTGACAGTACAAAAAAGAATAAAGAATATTTCCTTCCTGTCTTTAAAGCCATTATGTCCCACTTTGGGGTTTTTAGCTGAACCTCATAAAAACAAAAGGGGGAAAGAAAAAAAGAAAGGATCAAGAACAAACATTGAATTTCTAAGACCTAGGCGACTTCTCTTTAATCTAAGTGAGACTTGAACTCCACGTAAGGCTAAAACGGTAAGAAAAGAAAACCCCTTTACATTTAGAGAAAGCATAAATTTTAAGAGATGTCAAACCTGAGTTCAAAAGCCCTCCGGAGGAAGTGAGAGTAGCCCAGGATGAATACAAGACATGAAAAGGTGTGTCTCCCTCCAGGCAATTGATTGTCTATCACCTTAGTTAAGGAGATCCAGTACGTTTCCCTCTGTGTTTTATAGTCCTTTTCCTTGGGAGTCTGATGATTTTATAAATAATAACCAGCCATTCTGCTCTTTCTACAGTAGACACTGACATCAAAATAAGAGTTTTTCTCCTGCAATTTTAAACTCAATTTCAAAGCTAATTCAGCCTTAAGTTTTCCATATGGAATTCTTGCCCTCTAAGCTTGCATTTCAATGGAAATTGGATAAAAATTATTAAATCCAGAAGCTACTTGAGGGATTTTATTTTTATTTCAACTGCATTGAGTCTTCTGTAAACTTATAAGAGATTTGTAGTGTGTTGAGAAGGTGTTTGATTCAAATATTAAAATATGCATCTTAATATCGCTGTTAAAATATCTTTAACTTGCTAAAATAATATGCACAATATGTCAGAGAAAGCAATATGAAATCCTAACTGGAAAAGGTAACTAAAAACTTAATAAAATAAAATAAAACAGGAGACTTTTTAAAGGAAACTTGAGAAGTTCTATCTTTTTTTTTTATTTATTTCAGATTGAATAAACTACAAAGGAAACTAATCAGAAATAAACCAATTTGGTGTCAGGAAACAATTATAATAACAAATTCAGTACTATAGTTCTTCATTTCTATATTTTATTTGTGGTTTATTTTCAGGAAGGATGGGATTAAAAATACTCTTTTTTTCCCTCACTTTTCATACAATGAATATTTGATTTTTAGAGTTGATGTTGGGCAAAAACAATGTCCCGTAGATAGAAGTGATGGGAACTTGTCTCTTAAATAAAGATGACTTGTGCTTTTCACCCTGAGGAAAGATACAATTGGTTCCAATATTTAAAAAATAACTTAATTTGAGAATTACTGTCTTTTCTCCCCATTCTTTTCTTGAAATTCCAAATCTACTTTTCTGGAGGCCCTACCTGTATATAATTCCTTAAACATACCAGCCTTCAATATTTCATTCTTACTCTTAGTGTTTCCTCATTTTTCTTTCTAATTGTGTACAGTTCACAGTGCTACTGGGCATCTAGTAAGCACTTTATCTAGTAAGTACTTGCTACAAAGTGAAGTGAACCTTCTGCTTGAGTGGGAGGAATAGCCCAGTGATGTAGGGATGTCCTATAGGAAACTCAAGCACTTTCTGGAGCTTTTGATACTGAACACCAACAATAGGTTCATTCAGGTCACATTTGAATAGACTGCATCTATGATGGCTGCCTGGTAGTATGTGGTTTGTTTGTTTGTTTGTTTATTTATTTATATTTTTATTTTTTTAAATGAGAAGCGGGGAAGTAAGGAAACAGAAAAGCAGAGAGACAGACTCCCGCATTCACCCTAACCAGGACCCATCCGGCAAGCCCACTAGGGGGCGATGCTCTGCCCTTCTGGGGCCACTGCTCTGTTGCTTAGAACAGAGCTATTTCAATGCCTGGGGTGAGGCCATGGAGCCATTCTCAGTGCTTGGGGCCAAATTGCTCGAGCCACTCAACCATGGCTGCAAGAGGGGAGGAGAGAGAGTGAGAAGGGGTAGAGGGAGTGTTGGAGAAGCAGATGGGCACTTCTCCTGTTTTCCCTGCCTGGGAATCCAACCAGGACTTCCACATACGCCAGACCGATGCTCTACCACTGAGCCAACTGGCCAGGGTCAGTAGTCTGTGTTTTTAAAGGGAGCATAGGTAGAGTTCCCTAAACTTATCGTATGCTTGTTAAATATACAGATTACCCAGCATGCTTCTGGAGCACCTGAATTAGCAGATCTGAACTAGGTACAGAAATTTGTTTTAATTCAATTTTACAGGGTGGCATTGGTCAACAAGAGTACATAGATTCTGGGCAAATACCTCCAAATTATTTGACAATTATATTGTATACCCATCACCCAAAGTCAAATCATCCTTTGTCAACTTATATTTGTCCATCTTTATACCCCTCCTTATTCCCTTCATCCCCCCATTCCCTTCCCCCAGTAACCGTTTTTTTTTTTTTTTTTTTTTTTTTATGCACACGTACACACTAGAGGGGTGGGGGTGAGGGAGGGGAGGGAGAATAGGGAAAAGAGAGATGAGAAGCATCAATTCTTCGTTGCGGCACCTTAACTATTCATTGATAGCTTTCTTATATGTTCCTTGACTGGGGGGTACTTCAACCAAGCCAGTGACCCCTTGCATAAGCCAGCAACCTTGGGATCATTTAGATCATTGGTAGTCAACCTGGTCCCTACTGTCCACTAGTGGGCATTCCAGCTTTCATGGTGAGCGGTAGCGGAGCCACCAAAGTATAAATAAAAAGACAAATTTAACTATAGTAGGTTGTTTTCTAAAGATTTATTCTGCCAAACTTAGCAAAAATCCGACAAAGTACTTGGTAAGTAATTATTGTTATATGCTTTCATTTGCTGTAACTCTGCTTTATAAATTTTATAAAGTAAAGTTACTTCTCTACTTTATAAATCACCATGACTGTGGAACCGGTGGGCGGTTAGAAAATTTTACTACTAACAGAGAATCAAAAGGGAGGTATAGAAAGGTTGACTACCCCTGATTTAGATGATCTCATGCTCAAACCAGTGACCCTGTGCTCAAGCTGAGAGCCTGTGCTCAAGCCTGATAAGGGCATGTGGAAGCCAGCAATCTCAGGGTGTCAAACCTGGGTTGTCAGTGTCCTAGGCTGATGCTCTATCCACTGTGCCACCACCTGTCAGGCTATTACGTTACTTTTATTGATTGCTTTGAGAGAGACAGAAAGAGGAAGGGAGAAAAAGAAAGAGATAAAAGGAGGGTGCCATTTGCTGTTCCACTTGGTTGTGCTCTCATTCACTGGTTACTTCCATATGTGACCTGACCAGGATCCAACCTGCTACCTTGGCGTTTTGGAGTGGTGCTCTATCCCAATGTTTTTTAACCAGCAGTTGAAAACCACTGCTAACCTACTGAGCTGCCTGGCCAGGCTATTGCCTAATTTTAATAATTATTAGTTATTTTGTAAGGAAAATAGTAATGTTCACATAACTCTACAGAGGTCATTTTTCTCTGCTATTGTACCATAGAAATCTTAAATAATAATAATAATATAGTCGTGATAATTTATTATGTAACATTAGTTAAAACTCTTCTCAAATATAAAATATTACATTTTCATTTAAAAAACAAAACAAAACACCTACTGGCTCTTAGAGTAAATCTGTTGGATCTTGTTAGAACCATCAAAGTTTGTTCTAGACTTATATTGAAGTTTTACAAAATAACTACCATAGGTAAATTAATGAAAATTATGATCATTTGGGAATAGAAATGATTCAGAAATGCTTACATTTTATGTGCAATGCAGCGTAATTGCTGTAGAAAAAATTGTTCAGCAGAGGGTATTTGATTTCTATTCTGATTCTCTCGTTTCTAAGAGTGAGTGTTCCCAATTATTTGGATTCTCAGCATTTCAGGTTATCTTTATAAATTAGGGGTATTTCCTGGTAATTCATTCTTAGACTAGTAAGACTATCCATGAGCAAATATCCTTAAAAACTGCTTCTTCTCCTTCATGACTACTTGGAAACTTGAATTTCGCACTCCAAGCTGTGAGTAAAATATGAGGTCACATCCTGTTAATAGCAAATCACTTCACCCCTGAGACCTAAACCACATATGTATCTCACATAACATTGGTTGGATTACTTTCTCTTGGGAGGCAGAATGCAAAAGCCACTGAGCCAAATCAAAATATTGATTATTTATAATATGGAAGATTTTATTTTTCTAGGTAAAGAGGTAAATTACAATAGTAGTTGGCACGATTAAGAATCTTCTGATTAAAACTGTACACATCCAGACCTCTGTAAATTTTTAGTTGAAAATTGAAAGGAATATCCAGATTCCTGTAATTTGCATCTCAATTTTGGTGTATCATTGAGACTGTCGGAATGAGACTCAAAGGCTATGCAGTAATTTGACCTATTGAAAAATAATTAGCCTATTACATGACCAGTAAAAAATGGTGAAGTAATGCTGATTGAAATGATTATCATAGAAAAAAATATGTTTCTATTTAACTCCTTGTTACCCAGAAAATTCAGTGAACCTGAACTTGATATACTGTGATTTTCTGGTATAATCAAAGGCTTATTACTTATAAATTTAAGCCATGAATATTGTTGTATTTATAATTAGTGTTTTCCCTGATCTTTTTCTTCATGTGTATAACATCTACCACGTCCTCAAGAATTCTCTTTGTAGACTTAACATACACAAACAAAATCAGGCATCTTTTTAAAGATATATTTCCTCAGTTTTCATTTATTACATTGTTATACCTGTACTTTAATGTCTTATTTTGACATGTATTAACATTGCTGGCTCCGTCTTGGTAGGAAAGAATTATTCTCTGAACTAGTGTTTCATAATCCAGAATGGCTCCATCTTTTACAGAAAAAAAAAAGATGTCCACTGTGGTATTTATAACCATTTTATAGGTCGTGACATACCTATAAAGTAGAAAACCTAACTGCAACAAAATAGATGCATAGAGGTGCCCTGCCAGGTTTTTAAACAGTGTGTTATTGAAACTTAAAATTTATGCCTCCTTTGGTGATCCCAGAATGGTAGCAGGCTTGTTTTCTATTTTACTGTCGTAATTTCAACCAATGAGACCTTTATTAAATGCCTGTCAGGTGGGTCTGGAGGTTCTTCTTGGAACCACATGATAGCCAATTAAAATTTTTTTTACTTGTTTTTATATTTTAACCAATTTTTGGTTAACTTAAAAAGTGAGTGCGTTTTGTTTTGTTTTATTTTGTTTGTTTGTCTTTTGTCTGGCTAGGGGTAGCCTTTAAGAAAAAACATAATGGATGTTAATGGATGTAGCTTCAAAACAATTAAAAGAAAAATGGAGAAAGATTACTTTATTTACTGGAATATTTATTAATAACAACCCCTTTAAATTAGTAACTATTTATTTATGAAAACAATCATGCTGATAGCTTTTTTAAACAATTCCATTCTTGAGGTTTGCTATCCCAAAAGAAAGAGAGAAGATAAGGCCACAGACAGTTAAAACTCTGAATTTCTCCCATTTCCAAGTTTGCCATCTGCCTCTAAGATTTCTTAGGATTCTTTTCTTCAGTGATACTCATTGCTTAAACAAGGCAAACTAGATGGCGTTATTAATCTTTCCACTCCCTTCGCAACTTTACAGATAAAGCGGCTCTTGTTACTGTTAACATTTCATTTCCAAAGTAAGTTTGCATCTCTCTATCACCAAGGGGATCATGTTCCCCTTGCTTGTCTGTCCCAAGGAACCACCCTGAAAACGGAGGTCCATACACTGGCCATTTCCCCAGCCATCACATATTATTTTCACTGACTTGAACCATTAAGAAAATCTAATCTCATTTTTGTCTGCATCTCTTTCAGTAGGAACTAAAAGACCTTTAGTCCTCCTGTTTCCCTTCCCACTGAGTGCGGCCCCAGTCAGGCACCGGAAGCTGGACATTCAGATCTGAGTTCACACCCCACTGCACTTCTCTGCGGGCCTCTCTCATGGGCCGGTTAGTCTTTGTAGCTCAAGATACAATTGCTTTTCTGCCCTTTCAGCAACTGCTCTGTTAAAAAGGCAGATGCCAGACATCTCTGAACCAGGTGATTCTCTGCTACCAGACAAGTAGGATTTCTGTGAAATTCCAGCTCTTTCTCCCTAAGTGCTTGTCCATTTTTCTTCCCTTGATGTGAAATGGCTCCATTCTCTCTCCGTTTCATCACCTGTTTTAATTTTTAAATGATAAAATACAATATCATGAGGCATGTCGCTATCTCTTTAAATGATATGGTTGGCTTGCAATAGGAATGTTCAAGTGAATGATCCGAAGGTTGAGCATTGTCTTCTGTTCTGAAGGGGTGTTATTTACTCTGCTGCTTCCCTTCACTATTTGCATCTACTGTACAGCGAGGGAACAGAGCCCTCCTCATTAGACTTGATCAGCAACTGACAACTTCTGGAAGGCTGAGTCTTAAGGTCTGAGACTGATGTGAGACCAGGGAGACAGAATGATTGGGAAAAAAAAAAAGGTTTTTGTCTGTCTTTTGGCTGACTTAATTGCTACTAATGGGATGTTTTCTGGAGCCTCTCTCCTTGCTGCTAGTGCTCCTTAGGCTTCAGACAAGAGGCTGTGCGGAAATATTGGGGACTGTAGTTTATGGTTGACTCCAATGCGATGTCCCTCCCAGGAAACTCAGGCCTGCACAGCAGTCAGAACGTCCCGTGAAACAAGAAGCAATTATCAGAGGTCTGCCTAAGCTCTTACTTTCTGCTCTCCCAGAGCGCGATGATGAACTCACAGGAAATAAGAGCGATGCAGGGACCTTGGGAGGAGACGCATCGGGAGCTGACTTCTCTAACACTCTCTGCATCGAGGAGAAGGCTGCGGAACGTGCAGATCTAGCTCCCTAGATAGTGCGCTGTTGTGTGGGGGCGGGGGGTCGTGCTTTATTCTCTTATTTCTCATATGACAGTTGTCACAGAATCCTACTTAATTTGTCTTTTCAGTATTTCTCAACTCTCACCTTCTTGTCTTTGCTTTAATTTAGGCCTCTCCCCTCCATCAGTGAAGCCGTGAGCCTCTAGCCAGTGCCCCTGCCTCTCTCTTCCCCCGTAGACTCCACTCTCCACACAACGTGCTCATCTACCTGAAACGCAAATCTAGTTACCTTCATTGGTATTCCATTAAAAATTGTCATGGTTCCCACCTCTCCAGGATAACATCCCAAACACGTAGTGCTCGGCCTGGCTACTTCCCCCCTCCGGTCTGCAAACGCTATATGTATTATGTGTATACTTTTTTGTGCCCATACTGTATAGCGTACCTCTGGGCCTTCCTTTATGTCAGTCCCTTGGTGGAAAATGCCCTGGCCCGTCTTCTCCTTGCTAGTAACGCCTGTCCTCAACCACACATCAGGCCAGAATCCTTCACGGAGCTCTGCAGACGATCGGTCCCCATACGAGTGTGTGTTAGGGGTTTTCCCCATTCATGTACCCATCGGAGACCGGTGCCTCATTTGTTACATTTTAATGTCCGCCCGCATGTGACTGGGAGTCCCATAGAGGCCATTTATTTTATCTCAGCTGTGGGATCCTGGGAAAGCTACTTCACCATTCTGAGTTTCAGAGTTGTCATCTGTTAAAAAAAATCAATGTCATATCATTCAAACATCAGTGACCCCGGATGAAATAAAATAAGATAAAATATATATTATAAAGTGGTGTGTGGATGATACAGCACTTATCCAAAGCAGCTGCGGTTACAATTCTTTTTCTCATCAACTTCTTCCAAAACAACTAAAAGTCTTTTAGTTTCTTTTTTATTTTATTCATTTTAGAGAGGAGACACAGAGAGAGAGAGAGAGAGAGAGAGAGAGAGAGAGAGAGAGAGAGAGAAAGGGGGGAGGAGCTGGAAGCATCAACTCCCATATGTGCCTTGACCAGACCAGTGCAGGGTTTTGAACTGGCAACCTCAGTGTTCCCAGGTCGACGCTTTATCCACTGCGCCACCACAGGTCAGGCCTAAAAGTCTTTTAGATTCCCAGTAATATTTATTTTGTCTGTAGAGATTTAATTTTTCTTTTGTAGCTGGTTAATATAGAGTTTGGTCATTGCTTTTCTTTTCTGCAAAGATAATTTTCATGACTTCTTGATACTGGGATCTAGCTTTGAAAATCACTCCTCAGTATTTCTTTGGAAAGAGTTTTAAAGAGACATTTTTTTTTCCCTGCTGCTGCTGTTAGCAAACATTCTGTGAAGTAGAATCAATAGCATAGTCTTTTCTGACAGACATGCTTGGATTCAAATGCTGAATATGAAAGTAGTTAAATTTCTGGTCTTCAGTTTTTGCAACAGTAAAATGGGGTGAAAACGTCTAGCTTATAAGATTGTTTTGAAGATGAGGTGAGCTCATAAATATGAAATGTTTAGTACATTATTTGAGGCACTGAAATGCTTGGTAAGAGTGGAAGCAGTGAAGCTTTAAAGGAGCAGGAGGAAGAAGGTCACCTGACTGATGTGTCTTTGTGTGTATTAGAATGAGAACATCATGAACTTTGAATGATCCTAACTGCCAAGCACTAGCCATAGAAAAGGATTAGAGTCTGAGTCATGTGGGCATCTCTCCTAATATTTTGCATAGACATACAGTAAATAGTTTTTAATAAACAAGGGCTACCAAAGCTTCTGTAACCATGGTAACTGTATCTCAGTTATTTTTCTAGTCACGTCAGAAAACAGATAATTGAAGTATATTACATGAAATCTGCATTTAGTTAAAAATACGATTTTTTGCATTAATTATGTATAAATGATACACATACCGACACATGCATTTGAGAACCAAATAATGAGTTTATTTTTTATTGAACAAATCCAAAATGAAAATGATTTCCTTTGCTCTCTAAACATAAATATTATGTCTCCTAGTATGTTTGTTCAATGCTGGTAGACTTCCTGATGATCCAGTAATTTTAAATCCCATCCCTGCTCCTAGAGTAAAAGTAATTCATA
The DNA here is from genome assembly GCA_037038555.1 of Rhynchonycteris naso. NCBI lineage: Eukaryota > Metazoa > Chordata > Mammalia > Chiroptera > Emballonuridae > Rhynchonycteris > Rhynchonycteris naso. The sequence goes on from CM073002.1 coordinate 94,867,637, forward strand.
TATTAGAACAATTGAATTAAGTGGAGATAAAAATAACTGGGATAGATGGTCCTTAATAGTAACTTCCATATAACTTAAAACTTTAACAGTCTTGAAAATGGATCATAATTCATTAACATCATTGCAGCGTTATTTACAATAGCCAAGTTCTGGAAACAGTCCAAGTGCCTCTCAGTTGATGGTTAGAAAAAAGTGCTGTGATATGCCTGACCAGGTAGTGGCACAGTGGATAGAGTGTTGGACTGGGACGCAGAGGACCCAGGTATGAAACCCCGAAGTCGCCAGCTTGAGCGCGGGCTCATCTGGTTCGAGCAAGGCTCACCAGCTTGAACCCAAGGTCACTGGCTCAAGCAAGGGGTCGTTCACCTGCTGTAGCCTCCTGGTCAAGGCACATATGACAGAGTAGTCAATGAACAACTATGGTGCCACAACAAAGAATTGATGCTTCTCATCTCTCTTTCTTCTTGTTTGTTCCTGTCTCTCTCTCTGTCTCTGTCACAAAAATAAATAAATAAATAAATAAATAAATAAAAAAAAAAAAAAAAAAGAGCCGTGGGACTTTTACAGAATGGAATACAGAAAAGAAGGACATCACACCTTTTGTGACAGCAAGTCACAATAAGACAAGTACCACATGTACATGTAATGAACAAAATGAACTAATAAGCCAAACAGAAGTATAGATAGAGAACAGGCTGACAGCTATCAGGGTGGGGAAAGTTGGGCTGGGAGAGTGGGGTAGAGAGATTGAGCAAAAAAGGACCAAAAAAAGAAAAAAAGTCATGGACTCCAATGACAGTGTTGTGGCTGCCAGGCAGCTGGGGGTGCTGGTGGAGGAGTGAGCGTAGAGATCAGTGGTGCGGACTAGCGGAGACAGGACTTGCGGAGCGGAGCGGTCATAGCACGGTGTACAGCTGATGTGTTGTAGAACTGGGCAACTGAAACCTGTGTGATTTTGTTAACCGGTGCCAGCCCAATAAATTCAACTAAAAAAATAAAAACTGTAATATAAAAAAAAAATGTACATCTGTGCATTTGACCATTTTCTAAGCTGTAAGTTAACGACTTTAAAGATAACCAAACCACATGGTACTCTTCTACAATGTAACATGTCACATCGTCTATGATTTTTTTTTTTTTTTATTGAGAGGAAGGGAGGCACAGACGTACTCCTACATGCACCCCGACTGGGATCCACCCAGCATGCCTATTAGAGGGTGATGCTCTGCCCATCTGTGGTGTTGCTCCATTGCATCCAAAGCCATTTTTTTAGCACCTGAGGTGGAGGCCATGGAGCCATCCTCAGCGCCTGGGCCATCTTTGCTCCAATGGAGCCTTGGCTGCAGGAGAGGAAGAGAAGGCAGAGAGAAAGGAGAGAGGGAAGGGTGGAGAAGCAGATGGGCACTTCTCCTGTGTGCCCTGACTGGGAATCAAACCCAGGACATACACATGCTGAGCTGATGCTCTACCAGTGGGCCAACCAGCCAGGGCTGGATTTTTTATTTTCTTTTTCTTTTTATGGATCACTAAATGATTATTTTAGAATGTAAAATTAAAATGTAGGTAAAAGTAAAATAATATAGCCTGCTGTGGATTTTATTACCAGTGCTAGAGGATAAAATTTGATGAACCTGCATTCAAAAACAAACTGTGGATGGGGGAAAGATGTATTTTATAAATTTGTGGCTTCTGTATATAGGTTTTGCTGTGTTCAGCCTCCTATCAGCATATGAGATCTTTGTGCAAGAGTCGTATGACTCTTTAAAGCTCATATGATATCCAGGCATAAAAGAAGTAAAGAGAGAGAAAGCTGGGCCTTTCAGTTCTGAATTCCCTTTCTTTGATGTGGACTTTATTTAAATCATTTGTTGGAACAGTTTGCTTAAATTGCTGATTTTGTAAAAGCTGGCAGTATAATAGTACATTGTTTTTGATCGTTAATGTGGTTATTTGAGTCAAAGCCAAAACTATACTGTCAAGGGGCTTTCTGCAGGTTCAGGTGAGGTTTACTACAATGCACGATCCTGGGGAGGACTGCAAGCGCATCAACATTTTGATGAAACCCATATTATAAGAGTCCCCCAAAGCTTTACTCGATGACTTTAAGAACCGTGATACATATTTGACATTTTTGCTTGATACTGACAAGATAGAGTAGATGGGTTCTTTGGGGAATGATTTTAAATGACATATGGCAGTAATCCACAGAGGCCCAGTAAAGTCAGCGGTGCTCTAATAAAGGGTGTTTTAGGGGTTGGGGAATATTTATATTTATAGATACGATATTTCATATAGGATCATTATATGTAAAGTATATAAAATTATTTAAGATTATAATTTATATCCATATGCATGACACACACATCCCGGTCTTATATACTGCTCACAAAAGCTAGGGGATATTTCAAAATGAATATGAAGCGATAAAATATCCCCTAATTTTTGTTACCTCTTGGTAGATATATCCCTACTTTGAATGCTACACTCAAGAATCTTATTGAAAAAGCCTCCCTTATAATATTTGTGGTGGATTGTTTTGGGATTTGTTGTTGCTATTGGTCATTTTATGATTAAAATCAGGAGGCGATTTAAAGGGCTGATGAGGAAAAAAGAGTCTTGCGATTTTAAAACGAAAACCCAAGAAGACAATGTGTGAGGGGAGACTTTTAGAGAATCAGCATGGCCAAGCTGGGCCCTTTGTGAGCAGGCTGAAAGTAAATGCCATCAGCCAAGAGGCTTAATGAAGTCCCACTGCAGAATTTAACAAGAGAATGATTCGTCAGAATGGCTCCCTCTATGAGCTGTTCTGATCCAGGGGCATAAATAGGCTGCTGAGCTCCACTCCTGCTGGTTTTTTTTTTTTTTTTTTTTTTTATGCTATTTGATTTGATTGAGACCTAGCAGCATTATGGCCTATGATTCTTTTCCTTTTTTTTTTTTTTTTTTCTGTAGAAAGGACAAAGTAAAGAACTTCTTCTGTTCTTATAGCTTTTCAGAAATAGCCATTTTAACCCTAATGACTGTTGAAGATGTGACGTTCTCTTAGATTTCTTTCATTGACTCAAAAGGTTTTGGTTGCTTTCAATTATTTCAAACAAACTGATGTAAATCTTTAAAATTATTCAAAAGGAAAAGCATTCACTACATGGCCTTCCTACAGAGAATTTGAAACACTCTCTTAATGTGTGTGCCAAGCAAGTGTTTGAAGAAATAAGTGGAGCAGTCAGTTACAAGAAATAATTGAAACATAAGATGATTCTGTGACAAATAATGACACCACACCACACTAGTAAATAGCACATCATGGGCCTTCCATTATGTTCTAAGCTTTACTGTGATTTATTCATCTACATAACAGTGGCTAAGGTTTTCTGGCCCAGTGATATAGATATATGACTTAGCAACTGCCCTTAGCAACCTACATTCTCCAATAATTGCATCAATGTGGAAAGATGTAATTGAGTTGTGTGAATCTATACAATCTGAATTACTCACTCTGAGAATGAAACTTGGAAAAGTAATTTTTTTTTTTTTTTTTTTTTTTTTTTTTTTGCGCTAGCCATTGATGAATAGCTCATTTTAAAACATTAGATACATTGCTAACAATCCCACTAACTTTAAGATTTAGGATTTTTTTTGTGATGTTGTGTATCATTTAATGTAATATAATTAATTCTAAGTTAATTCACATTAATATATTCTATTTTATCCAGAATTGTTAGGACATAGTAATTGGGATAATTCATTGTTTAGAAGAGAATAATCATAAAGAAAATAATGATTGACTATTTGACATAAGGACACCTTTTCTTCCTATGAGGAATCCTAGATAAATTAAATATGCAAGACTATTGAAAATTTGACTTTTTATGTATTTATAGATATGAATTTTTATTGTTTGCTTACTATTAAGTATTATATAGGTATAGAAGATATTCATAATTATGCTAAACAGTACTTATTCTTATAGATTCACAAATTATTCAGGGTCATCATCAGAATATACTTTACAATTATGCAGAAAATGGCATCCTCTGAGCCTTATTTCAGTAACTTAAAAATAGAATAGGATTTTGGCCCTGGCCAGTTAGCTCAGTTGGTTAAGAGCATCATCCCAAAACAATAAGGTTGAGGGTTCAGTCTCTGGTCTGAGCACACATAGGAAGCAACCAGTGAATGTATGACTTGAGTGGCACAACAAATGAGTGCTTCCCTTCCCCATCCCCTCTCTCTGAAACAATAAGTCAAAAGAAATTAAGCCCTGCAGGATATCTCAGTCAGTTGGAATGCCATCTTAGAACACTGAGGTTGCCGGTTCGATTCCCTGGTCAGGGCACAAGCAGGAGCAGCCTAATGTTCCTGTCTCTCTCTCCCTGCCTTTCTCTCTCTCAAGTAGTAGTAGTAGTAGTAGTAGTAGTAGTAGTAGTAGTAGTAGTAGTAGTAGTGGTAATGTAATATTATGTTTTTAAAAAAGTTAACTTTGTGGATGGTGGAATCATCATTTCAAACAGTGTTCTTTTTAGGTAGTTAATCAAGAGTTTAGTTATACCCTTGTGTACATTCTCCCAAATATACTAAATTACTAAATATAATTGATAATAAATAAATTTGGCCTGATTTAGTTTTCTTGGGAATAAGTGTCATATAATTTTTGTACTGGAACGTTGAGATTTTGAATGCTAGATATTTATATACCTTACAAATTATTTAGTTTAGTGAGTTTTACAAATGAGAAAATTATACTCTGGTTTCTCTTCAAATCGCATAAATCTTTTGCCTTTTACAACTGAGAAAATTGAGATCAGATATGTCTTCATTCTACATAGCAAACTGTGAACATGTACATTGATACTTGACTGTATACATTTGACATTGAAGTCATTGTCCTAAAAGGTTGCATCACATAACTTTAGAGAGATGATATTGGCTGTGTTGGCATTATTTTTTATGAGAAAATAAAATATAGCATGAGTCATTTTCTTTCCAAAACCTTTTTATATATGTGAAAACTGTCCATATATGAACAAAATTACTATGCATCCATGTTAATTTAATATATCCCTACATGAACTGTACATCTAAACAACTTTCTATTTATTGAAGTATAATTGACATATAACATTATATTAGTTTCAGGTGTACAACGTAATCGTTCCATATTTGTATGCATTACAACATGATCACCACATAAGTCTCATTCATCACCATACATCATTACAAAAAAATTGTTTTTTCTTTTGATGAGGACTTTAAATTTTATTCACTTAGCAACTTTCCCTTTGTTTCAAATTGAATTTATTAGCATAACATTGCTTAATTATGTTATATGTTTCAAGTGTATAATTCTATAACACTTCATCTGTAAATCGCATTATGTATTCACCACCCCAAATCCAATATCCTTTCACTACCATGTATTTGACCCCTTTAACTTCTTCATCCTCCCAACTCCTTTATCCTCTAGTGACCATCATGCTGTTGTCTGTGTTTATGAGTTTGTTGCTTTCTTGTTTTCTATATCCCACATGAGTGAATCATAAGGTTTTGTTATGTTCCTTCTGACTTATTTCACTTAGCATGTTACTCCCAAAGTCCATCCATGTTGTTGCAAATGGCAATATTTTATCTTTGTATGACTGAAGAGTATCCCATGATATATCTGTACCAAATTTTTAACCAACCATCCATGGAAGGACACTTGAGTTTTTATCGTCTTCGCTATTATGAATTCTACAATGAACAGAAGTGTGTATATATCTTTATGAATAAGTGTTTTCCAGTAACAGGTAGATACCCAGAAGAAGGATTCCTGGGTCATATGGCAACTCCATTCTTAATTTTTGAGAAATCTTCTTATTGTTTTCCTTAGTGGCTGTACCAGTTCACATTTCAGATCATAACGTATGAGGCTTCTTTTTCCTCAACAACTGCTCCGGTAAACAATACAGGAGTATTAACTATAGCTAGCATACTATACACTGCATTCCTATGGTTTATTTATTTTATAACTGAAAGTTTGTACCTTTTACCCATTTTTCCCTCATCCTCAGCCCTGGCTCAGCCAACCACCAATCTGTTCTCTGTCTCTATGAGTTTGTTTATTGACTTCCCATTGTAAGTGAGGTCATATGTTATTTCTCTAACTGTCTGACTTATTTCACTTAACATAATGGCCTCAAGGTCCATCCATGTTTCAAATTATAGGATTTTCTTATTTTTTTAATGGATGAATAATATTCCATGGTATGAACATACCACATTGCTTTATTCATTCAACCATTGGTGGGCACTTAAGGTGTTTCTGTGTCTTGGCTATTGTAAATAATGCTGTAGGACACATGGAGGTGCGTAGAACTTTTCAAGTTAGGATTTTGTTTTCTCTAGATTAATACTCAGAAGTGGAATTGCTGGATCGTATGGGATTCTGATTTGTTTTTTGTTTTTTTTTTTTTAGGAAATTTCATACTGTTTTATATAGGGTCTGCTTCAATTTATATTCAGTGGACAAGTATTTCTTTTTCTCTGCATCTTCTTTAACACTTATTATTTCTTATCTTATTGATAATTACCATTCTAACCAGTATGAGGTGGTATCTTATTTTGGTTTTGATTTATACTTCTCTTGCAGCTTGTAAAGAGCATTGTTTTTTACATATCTGTTGGCATTTGTATGTCTTTATGGGAAAATATCTGCTCAAGTCCTCTGCCCATTTTATAATTACATCTTTTTTTTTTATTTACTGAATTATAGGAATTCTTTATTTATAGTATTTTGGATATTAACCCCTTAATATGTGTGTGTGTATATTTATATATAATTTTCGAATATTTTCTCCCATTTGGTAGGTCACCATTTTATTTTCTTGATTTCCTTAGTAAATTATTTATTTAAATGGAAGAGTAGTTGTTCTACATTATTATATTAGTTTCAGGTGAGATTTGACATTTTTATACCTTACAAATGAGATTACCCCTCTAATTCTAGTAATCATCTGTCACCATACAAACATCACAGTGATGTTGACTACATTCCCCTTTACTTTTTTACCTATCTTGCCAGTCCTCATCTCCTCTGCTTGGTCTGTATTTCTGTGAGTCAGTTTTTGTTTTGTTTTGTTTGTTTTGTTTTCAATCCACATATAAGTGAAACCATACAATATTTGTTGTATTGGTCTTTCTCTGTCTGACTTATTTCACTTAGTGAAATGCCCTCTAAATTTTTCCAAGCTGTGGCAGCTGGCAAGATTTGATTTTTTTTTTTTTTTTTTTTACTGCTGCATAATGTTGTGTTTTGTGTGTGTGTGTGTGTGTCATCACATCTTCTTTATGCACTTATCTACCAATGGACATCGAGGTTGCTTTCATATTTTGGCTATTGTAAGTAATGCTGTAATATACATAAGTGTGCATATATCTTTCCAAATTAGTATTTTTATTTATTTATTTTTTTAGATAACTACCCAGAAGTGTAATTGCTGGTTCAAATGTTAGATCTATTTTTAAATTTTTGGTGACTCTTCATACTGTTTTCCATAGTAGCTGCAACAATTTGTAGTCCCAACAACAGTGTATGAGGGTTCCCTTTTCTCTACATCTTTGCCAGCATATGTTATTTGTTGACTTTTCTGTAATGCTATCGTGACTGATGTGAGGTGGTATCTAATTGTGGCTTTGTTTGTTTGTTTGTTTGCATTTCCCTAATGAATAATGCTGACGAGCATCTTTTTATATTTCTGTTGGCCATATTTGTTATTTTGTTGTTGTTGTCATTGAGTTGTGTGAATTCCTTATATATTTTGGATATCAACCTCTTGTCAGATGTGTCATCTGCAAATATATTCTCCCATTCAGTAGTGGGTTGTGTTTTTCTGGTTTTGTTTTGTTGATGGTTTTCTCTGCTGTGCAGAAGGTTGATAAAGTCCCATTTTTATATTTTGCTTTTTTGTTTTTATTTTTTGTTTCCTTGTCCAAGGGGACATATTAAAAAAGATAATACTCAGGCTGATGTCATACAGTTTAATACTTATGTTTTCTTCTAGGACTTTTATGGTTTCTTCCCATATTTTTGAGTGCTTAATTCATTCTGAGTTTATTTTCGTATATGGTATAAGAGTTGTCTATTTTCATTTTCCCACATATCCATTCAGTATTTCCAACACCACTGGTTGAAAATACTGTTATTTCTCCCACTGTCAATTCTTTCTTCCTTTGTCATAGATTGGTTGACCATATATGTGAGGGTTTATTTATGGGCTCCCTTTTCTTTACATTAATCTATGTGTCTGCTTTTGTGTCAGTATGAAAATGTTTTCGTTATTGTGGCTGAGTAATAGAATTTGAAATCACAACTGACTTACCTCCAACTTTGTTCTAGTCTCTCAAGATTACTTTGGCAATTTGGGGTTTTTTAGGGTTCCATATAACTTTTAGGATTATTTGCTCTGAGAAGAACATCACTGGTATTTTTAAAGGGATTGAATTAAATATGTGGATTGTTTTGGATAGCATGGTTATTTTAACAAAATTAATCCTTCCAAGCCATGTGCATGGTATATATAGCCTTCCCTGCATGTGTGTCCTTTTAAATGTCCTATGATTTTCAGAATATAGGTCTCTCACCTCCTTAAATTTATTTCTAGGTATTCTTTTTTTTTCTTATTGATGCATATGCAAATAGAATTATTTCTCCTTCAGATTGCCATTAGTGTATAGGAACATGGCAGATATATGTATACTAATTTTAATTCTGCTACTTTATTGAATTGTTTTATTCTATTAATTTTTGGTGGGTTCTTTAGTACTTTTTATATGTAGCATTATGTCATCTGTAAATAGTGGCAGTTTTACTTTTTTTCCAATTTTGACGCCTTTTATTTCTTTATATTTTATTATTATATTTTGTGACATGGTTAAGATCTCAGATGTTATATTTCGTGATATTGGTGAGAGTAGCCAGCCATGTCTTTCAGCTTTTTGTTATTGGGTATAATGTAAACTGTGGGCTTGTAATATTGAGCCTTCATTAAGTTAAGTTACTTCTATACGCATTTTGTTGAGAGGTATTTTTAACATCATAAATGGATGTTGGATGTAAATAATTTCTTACTGAAAGTTACTTTGTGTAGGTAATATAGCTAAAATATTTTAGAAATAAAACTATATTAGTGTAAGATTTAACTTAAAAAATAGTCATGTAGTGTAGTAAAAATAACAAGGATTTTAAAAACAGTATGGAACTGAATTCCAGTCTTCCATTTCTTATGTTATGTGTGGCCTTTGTTAAGTTATTTAATGTTTGCTTTCTACCCTTTGAAAAATTTTTGTATTGAACTCTTTCTTGTTGATTTGCTGAGAGACTATCTAGTATATAAATTGACACATAATTAACACTGATGGCTATTAATTAAGTTTAAATATAGAAAGTTTCTGTGACACATGAAGCATAGACCTGATTAATTGTGAAGAGGATCTGGATCCAAAGTTGTTTAATTGTCAGTTGAGTAATTTTATTATTATACCATCATGTACCTTAACTGTGTACCTATATGAAATACGCCATTTGAAGATAGGCAATACAAATTTTCAAATAAATAAATTCTTTCTATGTGCAAAACAGTATACTGGTCCCTGTGAAAGATACATAGATAAAGAAAGTATGGACTCTGCTTTCATGGAGCTTATTGTTGTCTAATGAAGAAGAGCAGTTTATACTAATATCTGTAGTGTGAGCAGAATGGAAAAATTTAGCTATGCCAAGGAAGGGGGAAGTGCTTTCAACTGGGAAAATGGGAACATCATGGTCATTTGCTCGCCATTTTAACAGATATTTTCAATGTGAATGATGTCCTCAACTTTGTAAGTTCTAGAGAAATTTTGACAGAATAAATAGTTAAATACTTGCCACTATGGAGCTTATAAGCTAGTTTGGAAACAGGTATTTGTAGAATAATCACACAAATGTATAATTTTAAGGTATGAGCTTTGGGAAAAAAGTTAAAATAGCATTCTGATAAGATTTATTATTACATTTAGAGTTTGCCCTTTGAGGTTTTCTTCTTTTTCTTTCTTTTATGTGTGTGTGTGTGTGTGTGTGTGTGTGTGTGTGTGTACTGAGCTGAGAGCTAAGGTGAGCAGGACTTAAATAGGGGAAGAGGGAGGATCCCAGGATCAAACAGAGTCAGAGGTAGGATGGAGCATGCTGTACTCACGGTCTAAAAGAAGGCCCATGGGGCTAAGTTAGGAAGACAGAGGAGGGCAGATAATATGATAAGACACGGAAGAGTTACGTAGCAAGGTCATTTAGGGAGTTAGCTCTCTATTTTATGAGCAATGGGAAAATATTAAAAGATTTTAATAAAAAGAAAGTACTATAATCTTATTAGTTCAGTTTAGTGTTGTTCTTAATGACTGGTTATCTTGTGAAATTGGACTGGATAAAGCATAAACGTCGTTCAGATGAGCACTACTGGAAATGTTGTGCCAGAGTAATGGCAATATAGGTGGAAAGAGATGGATGGTATGAAGAAATAGGTAGAAAATAAAAGCCATGGAATTTTTTTTTAATGCATTGTTTTCTTAAGGAGGAGGGAGAAGAAAGATCTAGGTTTCCAGCTTTCTGAATTGATTTAGGGAATATTACTATCAAACTTATGATCCTGAGTTCTATCTCAGGTCGCACACAAACTGTCAGGGATTGCTGTTTCATTGTATTCTCATCATGGACTCTTTAGTAGACAGATAATTAAGTTGCACCATTTGCTGAATGCTTTTTGGTAAAATTGTCACATTTTTAGAAGCAGACAGAAGAGAGGAAAAAATATTAACTGTTTCTGAGTATTTATAATATGCCAGGCATTGTGCAAGGCACTTTTTATAGGTTTGGGGTAAATAATGATTTGTTAGAATTCTGTTAAACCTTTGACTGAGTAAATCATCTACAGCAAGGTTTCTCAGTCCAGCCACTATTATGTTTTGGGCCGGATCATTCTTGAAACGTGGTAAGACGTTTGTCAGCGTTCCTGGCCTCTGTTCACTAGATGCCAATACACCACCCCCTTCATGTTGATAGTGACAGTTATCTATAGACCTATCAATCTAAGAATAATGTAAAGATTTGCGTGGCGGGGAAAAGTTCATAGGGTTCAATGTATCTATTAAATATATTCTAAAAATCTTCCTCTTAAGTACTCCTTTTTTTGTGTCTGAGAAGTTGAAAGACATAATGACAGGCTTTTATGTTAAACTCAATCTTTTCTCCAAAAAAGAAATCATACCTTAGTATTAAAATATTCTAAGGGTTTATCATTCTTAGAGACATTGTCATTCGTGAGTGTCTATGAATATAATTGCTTTAGCATTACAGTGACTGGGTTTTTTGTCAGTTCTCATGTAGATAGCTTCACTCTTTGAAAATTTGAGTGCTCCTCTGTTTTAATAGAAATAGGTTTCTTCCCACTGATATTGTGTAGCTCACTACTTTTACTCCATATTCTCTGGAATGTGGTATTGACAGGTCTAGTCTGTCATATTTCTTAACCCTTTGAGTAGTACATATGTTCATATATGTCCTCATGCCTCCTGACCATCCAGAGTATGATCGATTTATTTTAAGAAGGTGTAAGGCAATATGGAAAAAAAAGGCAAGTGTATGTTCCTCTTGTGTCCATAAATTGGTTATCAAACATAATTTTAAATTAATAAAACTGTAACTAGAACTAGTTTCATTTTTTGAAAAAAAAAAACTCACTCCCAGGGGTCAGCAATCATGAAAATAACTCACAACTCAAAGGGTTAATTAAGCCCTGCTGTTCATGTATAAAAATGAAAAAAGAAATGACATCAGTATAAAGATTCATTAGCTCCTAGTAATAAAAACTAATATCTATGCATTAGCTGAACTTCTTGGTCATGGTGATTATATTTGTAGCCCATTCAAGAAAATAGCTGTTTTCTGATATCTAGTTTGCTGAACTATAAAATCTTCTATAAAGGTATTCTAGGAGTTTAGGGTACTTCAATTATTTTAGGCCCAAATACTGTGGCCGTCTTTGGTCATTACATTGTAAAATAATTGTGTGACCAAAGCCAGCAGTGAAGAATCTCAACATTTTATGTAACTTGCAAGTATAAACTCAAATTGCCCCTCATCTTCCAAAACTGAGTTCTCAGTGTAAAAATACCAAAAGGTTAATTGTAATGCTGTGCCAATTATGTAAGTATTTTACTTTCTAGAAATATGTCTAATATCTTCTGGATTTATCATATGAGCTATGTACATGAAGTACTTCATCAATGTAAGGTAATATTAAATAAAAGGAATATTTTAGTGCATTTTCTTATAAAATATATATTTGTATATAAATAATCATGGCAAAACATTGGGAACAGAGGGATATATCCATTCTCCTGCTTTGCCTCCAAATTTCCATACTCTTGAAATCATAGTAGAGAAAGCACTTTGAGTCAACTACTCTATTTCCTTACCAGACAGGGTTATAGCTAAACTGTTGTGGCCAAATGGATATAAATCCCATTTTTAAAGACCTCTGGAGACATCACAGTTGGCAACCAATTCATGGTTCAGTGACCTTTACTGTTAACTGCTTCTTTTCTATACTTTCCCTAAGTCATTCTTGCTATTATGTAGGCCCATTATCTTCTCTTCTGGCCTGAGTAGTTATCAAGATTGGCTGGTCCCTGTATTTATTAGGCCTGATTTGAAGACTTAAGTGTCTGTCCTGCTAACTTGTTTTCAAAGATCAAACAATGTCTCTTCTTCCAGCTTCTGTATAAATTTTTTCAAGCATCATCTTGTGACTCATGTCTCCTGAATCTGACAAACAGATAGAAGGAATTAGTCTTTTCTTTCTCTGTCTCTTCTTCCTTCCCTCGCTCCCTTTTTTCTCCCTCTTTCTTCCTCCTTCATCCCTTCCTTTCTTTCTTCCTTCCTTCCTTCCTTTCTTTCCTCTCTTTATTCATTCGAGTTTTGCTTTCTTTCTCTCTTAGCTTATCTTATTTATACCACGAGATTATTGTCCAAACAATGTATGTTCTTAGAAGGAAGATTTCAAAGTAATTAAATAATCTAACATTCAAAAGGGGTCTTAGTCTCTTATACTGTATGTGTGTGTGTGTGTGTGTGTGTGTGTGTGCGTGTGTTTGAGAGAGAAAAGTAAATTCTCCCCAATTTTTTAATGCTGTTTATTTTTCTAAAAAAAACAAAACAAAACAAAATAGCTATTTGTCAAGTATATAACATTTGTATTATCTCTATTTCAATGAAGGCTATTCTTTTTCTCTTTTGGATGCGAAAAACCATAAGAGTTTTATAATTCTATAATTTATATGCGTTATGTAAATGTGTGTATATGTGTGTGTGTGAATTTAGACTTTCTATAATTCCCCTTCCCCAAGAAACATAACATAGGTGAAAACAGTATGTTTTCTACAAATTCAGCCTTGTGGCAATTTCTGTAATCCCTCACTCCATTGCTAATGCCTAAAAAAAAAAAAATAGAGCTGTTACTGGAGATCTGCTTAATGTTACGATGTTAAAAAATTAAATAGCCTATTTTAATCTCTTCAAAATCTATTTATTTTAATGATTATTTAAATAATTTTTATATAAATAGTATTTATTCTCATGTTTCAAAAGAGCATTATTTTATTCAATTTATAATGACTAAGTATTGTGATTAAAATTGGTTCACCCTTAAGAAATGATTATATTAGTTTTTATTTTTTTTATTTCACCACAAAGTGAACTTTTTAAGAGGCTTTAAGTTTGTGTTCTTCTCACCATTTAATTTTTTGTGTCTCTTTAAAACCATAACTAAATATCTTTAAAAAATTTTAATGTCCCAAGGAATTATTTTTATACGTAATTATTTATTAATTATTTGTTATGACACATAAGCAGTTTATGACAGTTTAAATGTAAAATCAAATACATTTGTCTTGTTACATACAGTTTTCCCCAACTGGTTAACCAGTAGAGAATTTGGTGCAGAAACTTGGATTTGGTCGGGAGGCAGAAGCCAGTCCTTGGTTAGTCATCTGTGACCTTGAGAAAGCTTTTTAACAATTTAGGTTCTCCATTCCTCTTGCCAAAAGGATAAGGTTAGACTGATAAGTTCTAAGGTCACTGGCAGCACTAACATTTTAGCGTTTTATTGTTTTATTAAAGATAGAGACAGACAGGCTTTTCCTCTTCCTTAAGGGGAAAGGGGGGTTTGAAAAAATGTTTCCAGCCTTTAAAGCACTAAGAAAAGCTGTTGAGAAGAGTTATAAGGCGGTCAGAGAGAAGCAACTCATAAATCACAAACTCCAGTAGATAATGAACGAGCAGGATTCAAATGACTCTTTTCTCTGATTGTTTCTGCACATCCCTAAGTCATTCATTGTAGCCCTATCTGGGCTACAATGGACATTTCCTGTTGCGAAGAAGGTCCTGACTCTATGGAAGGAAATCCTTTGACCTAACCCTGAGAGAAACAAGGAACAAAGGGAAATCTGAGAAAAAATGGAAAGAAATGTCTACCATTTATTCTTTAGAAGAAAAAGTTAGAGATAGTAATTTCCTTTAAATGAGTAAAAGGATTTTATGTGGAGGAGGATATTGATTTGGCATTTATTTGTTACTCAAACTAAATAAATGAAAAAGGGTTCAGTTGTGACAGGCACAGTTACATTTGGGTAAGAGGAATCATTTTTTGAGAAATCATAGATGTTAAAAGCTAAAATGATTATTGAAGATAATTTGCATTATGGAGAAAAAATTATTATGCAAATGAGGAAGATTTATTTTTCTTTTTCTTACCTGAATGAATGAAAAATTATGCTTAAAATGTTTGTCTTTAAATTGGAAAATAAAGGCAAGTTGTTTCATTCACATTGAATGAAACTAGTGAGTTAAAATGTTTCTGAGTTACCTTTAAATTTTATACATATGATAATAGTAGATAAAAGAACTTTTGTCTCTTTTTAAACTATACTAATTCATAACAGCAGTGCTTGGCATAGTGTGTTTACTTAAACTACAAGAATATATATTGTCTCTTTAATATTTATTTGATGAAAGATATGGAGATTATTCATTTGAGTAAATGTATTGTGGGTATTTATGGATCTATTATGAAAAAGTTCTACATTTTACAGTGGTAATTGAATTGCCTTTGCTTCTGAAAGAGCTAACTAAAACAAATATTTTCCAGTATTTAAAATATGTTTTACTTGAAATGTTAAAATGCCCAGTGTTTTATCACTGAAAACATGTAATGTGATAATGACTTTATTTAGATAGTGTTATAAAGTTCTTTTCTGTTTTAATGTGTTCATACTTTTTATGTGTATTCACAGTTAAAGATATGCAAGCATTTAAATATAACCCTTTCTAATAACCTTGCTACTCAACCTGTGTAGAATAGATAAACAGCACCTAGATGCTTTTGAGAAATACAAAACCTCATAACATACTCTTAACCTATAATAGAATCATAATCTGTATTTTAAACAGATCTTAGGGTGATATTGTTTGCTTCTTCAAGTATGAGAAACACGATTTAATAAAATGTCATTGACAGTATGAGCCATTAAAAAATTAATCTGATGCTAGAGTTATAGAATTTAACACTTCTTTATCTTTGTTTAAGATGCTTGATTTCTAATCTATATAGCATTAGCAGTTAAAATTTATAGTGTTTTTTAAACTCATTACACATATAGTTATCTAACCCTGTCATCTAGTAGCAAAATGTAAAGTCATTGAAAAGTGTTCTATAATCGTATAGCTGTCATTCATTGTAGCTCTGCCATTTAATCATTGAAGAAATTTTAAGACTCATTTATATTTCTCTTCAGTTATTCATTACTATACTTAAAATGCTAACAAATATATTCATTCATGGACAATATGAGCCATGCATCCAAATACTGTGTTCTTTATTTTATTTTAAAAGAAAGATCATTGTTAAGTCAAATCTTATACTTTTTCTGTTTTGTTTTCTGTTCTTTTCATTTTTATTTATTCCATGTTTTCTTTTTTTCATTTTAGTTGGGTCTGGTAAGTTGACATTTTGTTGGCCATCTTCTAATCACCGTATCACTGTGACTGGGACTTCTCTTCCCCTTTCCATCCATACCCTTCCATGTCCTTCAACCAATCAGCCTCCATGTTTCACTTGTCATTGGCCACAAAGACAGACTGCACAGAATAAAGTCTGCAGGAAGTATGGGTAACTGACAAAGAGTCAAGGTAATGGGGTTGCTAACTTTATGTCTTATTAAATGATGTGTGATCTGAATCCTCTTATATTTTTATCTTCATAAATGGGTGATAAAATTACTGATAGTACTATATATTGGTTAAGTACTATTTCAGCTTATATCTCATAAGACAAACAAACCAACATTGGTACTCAGAGAACCTTTGGGTTATTTTTGTCCAAAATATGTTTATGTCTGACTAGTTGAGTTTTGTAACTGTTGTTCAATAATAGCAGTTAAAAGTCCTATTGGTGAATAATCTTACAGTTAGTTTGAGCTGTTTGCTCTCCATTTCTAAGTGTCAGATTCATTTCATTTTCTGTAAAAAATAACTGCAGATGTGTCCAAACTTTACTAGGGTTTGCTTTAATATATATTTATCCTCATATAAATAGTTATTAGGTTTCCAAGTACTTTCATTACCAGTACCTTGTAGAAAGTCCATTGACTCTTTAAAGGGAACACCATTTTTTGGAGAATATTACTTGAGTGTTATTACTTAAAGTGTTATGCTAGAAATTAATTTGACCCTAAAAGCATCTTCCTACTTTTTTCAGTTAAAAATCTGTATGAATGTTAACAAAGGTGTCACTTCATACTAATATAGATATGTTGGATTGTTCAATAATGGTGATACAACAATAGGCTATTTGAAAAAATATCCTTTTATATACTACTATATATAAAAATATAGGTGATTAAAGCAAACACAAAATGTAAAGACAAAAGTACAAGATGAGAATGGAGTTGAATGTTTATATATTATGTATTATGGAGTCAGTACTTATATTATTGGTTGAATCATAAAAACACCTAAGCAGATTGAAAAGACTGCTAACAAATTTTTTTAAATGTATTATACAACATATATGAGAAACAGATAAAATTTTGGCCTATCAGTAGTTTTTAGAAGTCAAAAAAGATAAGCATAAGACACAATCTCCACAACAAATAGTATATGAACGACCAGGTAATAGAAGGATATGTCACTGACATAAAAATGCTAATTTAGAGGAGATTTCATTTTCATTTTGACTAAGATGTGAAAGCTTATGTGTTTCTGAGGTTTGGGAGAAATGTGCCTTATTAGAGAAAGTGTCAGTTGAAATAATTTTGAACATAACTGATAAGGATGTTAATCTCACGACTGTTTTTACTAGTGAAAATCAGGATCAATTCAAATTTAAAACTAATAGATTGGTTAAATAATTTAAGGTAGTTTTATGTGGATTATTAAATAGTCATTAAAATATATTATAAGAGGATATTTTAAAACAATATGGTTCAATTTACATGGTTGAATTATAGGTCCAACACTTCCTGTATCTGACATTAGTAACCTGATTATGTATTTTAATTATAAAAAGTTTAAATGTTATAGCCTTGAAAAATATTCCAACTTTTTATCATAAACATCAAGTACATGTATATTATGAATAGCCTCTCAATCTGAATAGATAGGTGATTAAGATAGATGGATAGATAGGTGTATTTAATTCATTTAAATTATTTTTAGAGATATATCTATACATATACAAAAGAAATTGTTCAAAGTCATATTTTTAAGACATATCTTGTGGTTGATGTCACTGTTGATGTTGGCTTGACAACATGCCTATAAAATGTTGTAAATTTATTTCCAGTCCAATATCCCATGTGGAAAACTTGCTACAGGATAATTGTAGTTAGCATAAGGGGTTGTACCCCTTGTCCCCAAATAAGTTTTTGAGGTTTGAGGAGACCTGGCATTTTATAAAAGAAACTTGGATTTTGACACACATTATCAGATGAGGTTCTGGGACATAAGAAAGAGACCACCCGAAGTTTCTACTTGTCTAAGTAGTTAAAACATTTATATTGTCCTACCTGAATTCCCGGCAATTGGAAAGTCATATGCTCTTGTTCATTTCATTAATCATCTGTTTGTTTGTTTTTATTGAAACAAACTAAAGTCTTTTTTTTACTTTAGTTTATTATCCAGTCAACCCTTTAAGTCTTTTTCCTCTGATATCTACACCAATTATTTTAAACCTTAACAAGAAATCAAAAGCTCCTAAATGGTTGAGTCTAGGGGAAAATCCCCGCGCGATGATGCCCACGCTTGTGATTATACCTGGGTAATGACAGTGTGTGCTGAATTCATGAATAAATCATTCAATTACAATCAGAGCTTTTAAAAATTATAAGCTAGAACTTGAGCGTTACCAAATTGCACCAAAACTCTGTCTCCTAACTTTGTGTTTACATCTCTGTAAGTTATAGGACATTTGAAGGCATTTGACCTAATTTTTCAGGTCTCCTATAATTTTATAGTCAAATGGTATAATTTCTACTAAATCTCAATTAAAAATAAAAAGGGGGTGTAGGAGAAGTTAGGAGAGTTAATTGCTTTCTTTGGTTTTGCCGCCATGCAATCTTCAGTTACTTGTTTTACATATCCCTTTTTCTAAGGAGTTATCTTCATTAATATACATAAATGTATTAAATTTATAAATGAAATGTATTACAAATACTTGCATATATGTCTTAGATTAATTGACCAGGAAATATATAGTTAGAGAAAAAATATTGTTTTAGAATCCTCGTCTTCGTTAACAAAGAAATCATATTCTTTTGAGCAGAGTGGAAACATTTGTAGAAATAATCTGCATTCAAGTTTTGAATCATATTTGTTTTATAGAGTTATCCTAAATGACTAGCATAAGTCACAAAAAGTACTCTTAAGGAAAATGTTAGAAACAATGGAGCAGTCTTTAAAAAGTGGATTAGAAGAACCTTACCTTGTATAATCTGTTAAATGTCAGGCTTGAAGCGTTCACTTTAATTTGAACTGAGACGAGAGAGGAGAATAATTAGGTGTTTCAGACAGTTGATAAGGAATGAATGTGAAAAGTGTAAACAGTAGGTAAGAAGACTTACATTCAGTGCACATTTTGCAAGCATAAAGCATAGTCCAAACAAGCACTGTTTTTCCCCAGGAGTGACTCCATCAGCACACCTAATGTTTTCAGCTGCCATTGCCCTCAATGTAACTGACACAATTTTCTGACACTCTATTTACCGCGGGATGAAGTGGCCATTTAAGTCTGTATAAATCAAACAGTTTGGACGAAGCTGGCAGTATTCATAATGTCAGGATGAGCAGATGTTTCAAATTTGCCTTCATTTCCATATATATTCTGTTTGAACATGCCCTTACCTATGTAAATGAAGGAGGCTTTCCATGCCACTATTGCTTTAAATTCTTTTCTATTCAAGTAATTGGACTGAAGATTTTAAATGGTTATAATTTTCATGGTAGCATTTCAGGAGCTTTTGAGTTCAAGTAATCTTAGGACCTGCCTATATCAGGAGGTTCTTATGTAGTATGATTAAAGACCATTAAGCTTTAAGCACCTCTAAATGAGAAAAGATATTTATTTATGCAAATTTCAGGTATACTTAGACTATAAGGGATCAAGTTGTAGTTCAAGAGCTCTTCTGAATATGGAGATTAATCTTAGAAGTTCAGATAATTATAATAATAATAAAAAAACCTCTTCACAAAATAACTCTGTTCCATTTTATATATATACACACATATATACACACACACACACACACTTACCAATTTAGTGTCGATTGAGTGAAGGATGGAAATTTGTACATTACACGCTATACTACATAACGAGTTGTGTGAACGTAAAATATTGGCAGCACTTGGGATATCTGAAAATTGTCTCAATTAAAACAATAACTACATGCTTTTGACTTAGTGTCATTTGCCTGGTCTCCTTTAGAACCTCCGCATTTTGTTGTGAAACCCCGCGACCAGGTTGTTGCCTTGGGAAGGACTGTAACTTTTCAGTGTGAAGCCACCGGAAATCCTCAACCAGCTATTTTTTGGAGGAGAGAGGGGAGTCAGGTATGAGCTTAGTCTGTTACTCCAATGGACAAAGATGGGCATATATATATATATATATATATATATATATATATATGCATGTATATGTATGTATGTATGTATGTAAGTATGTATGTATATAGGTTTGACATACAGCGGCCACTTGAAGACAATTGTGAAGTCTCTGAGTATCATAAGACATTTCAGCAATGAGAGAGAAGACAGAATATCCTTCGTTGTTTTAATCCTCAAAGCAATTTTTCTGCCTAGTTTTTGTACACAGGATATATATATATAGACTAGTACTTGTTTTGTCATATAAAATTACCTTTATTTCCAATTCAGCAACTTTTTAAAAAATACTTTTTTCCAACATAGTCAGTTATTATTTCTATTATACAGATATCTGTAATTATTTGTGAAGTGAGATTTATACAAATTTAAAACAGAGATGAGAATTATTCAGTGCAGTGTCTCAGAAAGCACCAGGAATCAGAAGTGTCTTATTCATGTCTTTCATATATATTAATAATATGTATATCAATTAAAAACGTATCAAGCAACATGAAAATTTTAACATAGATTTGATGTTAAATATAGCTCAGACTATTCTAAATTTTTGAAAACTATAATAATTGTCCTCTCTAAACATTTTATAAACCATAATTTTCTGTATACCTTGAAACGAGGATATAGAGTTCTCTGCCCTTATGAACTCTAAGTTCACTATTGGACTTTAGCTTATGAAAAAGGAAATATTAAAACAATTAAAATTTTTAAAATTATTAGGAAACTTTAGATATTGAAATTAAGTATGTTTTTCTTATCTCTTAATGACTTGCCTTTTTCTATAGAGAGAAATAATTTTTTTTCCTGATACTGATAAAAAATGATTCTCATTCGTTTTTAGTATATATATTTCTATTCTTTTATTTTTTTGCTCATATCAATTTTGGAGGTGTTATTTCACAGTCCTGCTCACATATGCTCACAAGTAACATATGGCTGTTTATTCACTGGACTCAGATACCTTCTGAATGCAACACTGTCGAGTTTGTGTTTTTCCTTCAGTAGGCAAATATTAACTTGACTATGGTATGTAGGCCATCATTTGAGTTCTAGTCACTTGGTTGATTCAAACACATTCCATTTGACCTCAAAGGACTAAATTTGCTCACAGTAGATTAAAGATAAGGAAAAATAAAATAGTATAGCAAGAAGAAGGGAAGTGTATTATGTAAGAATATCTGTGTAGCCTGACATGTGGAGGCGCAGTGGATAAAGCGTCGATCTGGAATGCTGAGGTCGCCAGTTCAAAACCCTGCGCTTGTCTGGTCAAGGCACATATAGGAGTTGATGCTTCCTGCTCCTCCCCCCTTTCTCTCTCTCTCTCTCTCTCTCTCTCTCTCTCTCCCTCCCTCTCTCTTTCTCCTCTCTAAAATGGATAAATAAAAAAAACTTTTGAAAATAATAAAATATCTGTGTAGCAATAACAGTAAATCCATTAGAAGTTATTCTTACTAAAACAATATTTAAATGATTCATTTAATTATGTAAGTAAATTATTACTTAAATTATTTAAACTTTATTTCAGTTTTCAAGATAATTTTGATTTGGCTTTATTTAAAAATAATACCTACTTTTTTTTAAGTGAGAAGAGAGAATATAGACAGATAGACTCCTGCATGCACCCCAACTGGGATCCACCTAGCAACCCTCGTCCAGGGCCTATGCTGTGCCTATCTGGGGCCTATGTTAGCAACTGAGCTATTTTTTAGTGCCTGAGACTGAAGCTCCACAAGCCCAACTGGGATCCACCTAGCAACCCTCGTCCAGGGCCTATGCTCTGCCTATCTGGGGCCTATGTTAGCAACTGAGCTATTTTTTAGTGCCTGAGACTGAAGCTCCACAAGCCATCATCAGTGCCTGGGCTGACGTGCTCCAATCAATCAAGCCATGGCTGTGGGAAGGAAAGAGAAAGAGAAGGGGGAGGGGAAGAGAAGCAGGTGGTCGCTTCTCCTGTGTGCCCTGACTGGGAATCAAACCCAGACTTCCACCAGATTGACATTCTACCAGTGAGCCAACCGGCCGGAGCCAACTCCACTTACTTAAAAAAAAAAAGATTATTATTGGATCTCTATCCATAGAATAGTAGTTAAGTTTTTATAAAATGATATATATGAAAAAAGTATCTGTAATTTTAAAAGGAGCAGGTTTATTTTGTTAGGAGACATGTTGATATGTTGTATTTCATGAGAGAAACAATGACATAATGTATTATTTTGCATAAAATACACATTCCCTCTATCAAACATTGTTTTATTATAATAGAAATTTGTACCACAAAAACAACATGACATCCTGCCTTTACTTTGTATTTGAAAAAACATTTTGCAGAAATAAAACTCCATTATGAAATATTAAATTTATTACATGCTTACCATTTAACAAGAGAAACAAGAAATTATTAACAATTTGATAGAGACTACTGAACTTCTCTAATGGAAGGCTAGTGGAGGGACTTGTTATGGTGCCAAAATGATATTCTTGAACTTTGTCAGATTGTGCTTCAGTTTTAAATTTTGTTTGTATAATAAAAGACTTAGTGTTTATGATCTTAATATCATAGATATATGATGTAAAGAATATGACTCTGCTTTGGTTAAATATGGAAAACTTTTAACTCTAGTAATACCTAACATCCTTTTAAGTCTAGTATTGTTAGAAACTGCTCATTATAAAAGCATCTATAAATATATAGAATTTGTTTGGAATTTTTAGTAACCCCTTTTAATACTAGATTATTAAACTTTGTGCATGTATGTTTTTCTGTATGTGTGCATCTCCCTGTGTGAGCATGTGCTGAAAGAACATTTAGCTTATTTGTGTACATATTTGTATGTGTGTGATGTATGTGTTTGTGTATGTGTTTGCATGTTTGTCTCTACATCTATTTATAAGTATATGTATACATGTCATAATGTTGGAACCTACCAATTAATCTACTGTTATTCCTTTTATTTCCCAAATTCTGGGTTCTAGAATCTGCTTTTTTCATATCAACCACCACAGTCATCCAGCCGCTTTTCAGTCTCGCAGACCGGTGACCTCACCATTACTAATGTCATGCGATCTGATGTCGGTTATTATATCTGCCAGACGTTAAATGTTGCTGGAAGTATCATCACAAAAGCCTATTTGGAAGTTACCGATGGTAAAGTAGCGCATTTTGTTTCCAAATTTTCAGGTTTGTCTTAGGGTCTAATGTGAGTGCCAGTAAGTGTATTTATTTTTAACTTTGTATCCTTATAGCAACTTTGGTGTCAAGCTAAAGAGGTTGTTAATACAATGATTCAGTCTAAAGTTATTCTTAATTTAACTTGCCCATACCATAAATTTCTAGCATCAAGACAGATTCATAAAACCATGGCAATTGTGCAAAGAAAGTATTATACTGAAGAGCTAGCTAGCTATACATGGTCATGTGTCAATGTTTTGGAAAAGGAAATACTATTGTAAAATCTCTTAGTGTAATATATTATCCTCTTTCTTTCTTCCCAATTGAGGGAATAGCTGAATTATTAATAAATTCAGCTCACAACTCATGATAATGAAGTTTTTCTTAGTAATATGATTTTGTTTTATCAACACCCCTAAACATGATCAATTAATCCTAAATGTATTAGAATGACACAGTCATGGAGATGACTCCCAATTATTAAATGGATAATAGTGGTAATAATTTGAAAAAGAAAAGATATGTATACATATAAATATATAAATTATATACATATATACATAAAGTAAATACAGCGTGTCCGTAAAGTCATGGTGCACTTTTGACCTGTGAACGGTCAAAAGTGCACCATGACTTTATGGACACACTGTATATATATACATATATATAATATATATATTATATATGTATATATATATTATATTGTGTGCATCTTTTTGTTGGCATATAGTATTCCATTGTATAAATAGCTTACAATTTATTTATGTATTCCTCTATTGGTGGATTGCTTTCAGTTTAAGGCTTATATTAATAAAGCTAAATATAGCTGAGTAGCTGCACCAGCAGGTGTGTGCATTCAGCGATCGTAGTTTGCCTTTAGGTGTGTGCAGATGCTCATTTCTCTACTTTTTCTTTTTGTCATACATTACAGATAAAAGTATTTGTCAGGAATATGTATTGTATATAGATTCTTTCCGTTCATTCATTTAATGGTGATTTTAAGGCTTAAGTAACAAATTTTATGTGAAAAAGGCTCTTTCTTTTTATAGTTGGTGCTTTTAGTTCCCTCTTTTAGTTTGATGTCATGAAAATGTTCTTCTATGTCTTTTTTTCCAGAAGCTTTCTTCTTTATACTTTTGACATTTAAGATTTTAATCCATCTTAAATTAATTTTTAGGAATGGGTAAAATAAGGATCTAAATTTCTTTCTCTTCATCGATACTAATTTTTTTTTTTCTTGAGAGGAAGGAGGCAGGGAGGCAAAGACAGACTCTCACATGCTCCCTAATCGGGATCCACATGGCAAGCGTCCTATAGGGCAATGCTCTGCCCATCTGGAGCCACTGCTCCATTGCTGGGCAACTGCACTATTTCAGCACCTGAGGCAAGGCCATGGAGCAATCTTCAGCATGTAGGGCCAAAAATTGCTTGAACCATTTGAACCGTGGCTGTGGAAAGGGAGGAGAAAGAGAGAGAGAATAGGGAAGGTGAGGGGTGGAGAAGCAAATGGTTGTTTCTCCTGTGTGCCCTGCCCAGGAATCAAACCCAGGACTTCCATATGCCAGGCCAACATTCTACTGTTGAGCCAGCTGGCCAGGGCCAATATTATTATTTTAACATCATTTATTGAAAAGACCATCCTTTACCCACTGAATCACACTGACATCTTAATCATAATTCAAAGGAATATCAATATATGGCCTACTTCCATTCTCTCCATTCTGTTTCATTGATCTACTATAATTATGCCAGTATATATGGTCTTAATTATTGCAGCTTTAAAATATATCTTATAAACTGGGAGTTTAAGTCTCCAACTTTGTTTTTCTTGTTTGGTGATAGCTGTTAGAGGTCTTCTGCATTTTCCTAATAAGCTTTAAAAACAACTTGTTTACTTCTATTCACATATACACACATATACTAACTAAATTTTAAAAATCTTAATTTTATTTTTTTATTCCACTTAAATTACTGAACAATTTAAGGAGAATTAACATTTTAACAATCTGAGTGTTCCAAATTAGGGAAATGGTGTATTTTATATATTGCTCTCTATTTAGATCTTTAAATCTCCCCACAATGTTCTATAGTTTTTAGGATAGATGTCTTGCACATATTGTAGCAGACTGTTACCTATGATATTTTATGAAATTTTATTATTGCATATACATTTTTAAATTTTCATTATGCTCTTGTGTAAGGTAAGGTGTGCAGTTGACTTTGTATATTAAGCCTATATCCAGCAACTTTTCTAAATTCAATATTTATATATTTTTTATCTTCTAATTTTTTATATGTTGTGCATGATCTGTGATTTCCAAAATAATTAGTAGATTTGGTGATACCGGACCTCTTTTTCTTATTCCCTGCTTTAAGAAAAATAACATTTACTATTTTATCAATAAGTATAATATTACTAATATTACCTCAAATTTTCTAGATACTCTTTTGAAATTGAAAAGATTCTAAAGTAATTTTTAATATATTAATCTTATTATTTTCCAGTGCTCTAAAGATATGGTTTATATTCTTTAATATGTTTTACAATTCATGATCTCATCTCTGCAGGATCATCTCTGGATAATGTGTTACTCACGTGCCCTAATTTTATTATGTTTCCTGTTTTTTGTTTGTTTGTTTGTTTTAAGATTTCTTCATATGTGTTTCTACTGACTTGAAATTTTAATTTCTTCAAGAAGCATTCCCTAACTCCTCAAATATGGGTATTCTGCCCGCACACCTGCCATCTATCTATCTATCTATCTATCTATCTATCTATCTATCTATCTAAAGAATGCATTCTATACTTTTCTATCTTCTCTGTTTGTTTTTTTGTAATCTTCCTTATACACTAAGCTCCTTGAAAGCAAATCTGTCTAATTGAGGTAAACCTCCAATGTTTGACACATGATAGAGGCTGAGTAGATCTTTTATGCATAAGTAGAAGAATAAAGAAAAAGATATAAGACAGCTAACTACTGGTTAAATCAGAATTCAAAACTAGGATTGTCTCATTCAAAAATCGGAATTGCTATCCCTGTCTATGACACATGTAATATATGTACTGGCTCAAATAAGTTGGAAAAACCGAGAAAGTTTTTACAAATTCTTACACTAATTACAGCTATTAGATAATGGTTGTGAAGACCACATAATGAATTTGACAGTTTAATATAAGCAATATGCAGAAAAAATAGAACATAGAATAGCACATATATTTATAATTTTAACTTTATAAAGCAACGTGAATATACAAGTCTTATCTCATAAATCCTAAAGTTAGTTTGATTCATAAATGTGCTATGATTTTTACTTGGACTAAATTTCAACCTTTCATTGGTATTTTATTCTAATCTGTAACAACTATTTTTCCTATCAAAAAAAGTGAAATTGCTTTAATGAATGCTTTTAGCTCTGTTTTTCATTTTTTTCCTACAGAAGAGTTTAGTGGTAATATGACAATTTATATATGTCCAAGTTTTTGCAATTAGCAAAGCACTTTAATATCTACTATTCCATGCAACCCCCTGAGCTGGTTAGAACAATTACTGTTACCCTCAGATATTGTTAGATTTACAGATTAAAAAACAAAACAAAACACCTGAGGCTTTGAGAATTTAAGGAACTTGCCCAAAGACACATGATGAATATTGGAACTGATAATTGACCCTAGTCTTTTTCTCGCTTTGGTTTTATAAACTGCCCATTTTATAAACCAGGAAGAAATAAATGACCAAAACAGTCTCATTAAACTGGACTCATGTTGGGTAGGGAGGTGTGGATGATGTTAAAGTTGATACAAATATCAAAGAATTATAAAGGTACAGACAATTAAATTAATCCCCAGATACTGTGTTGTTTTTTATTATAGCAAGACTATCAAATGTAAACCACTCCGTTACTGGACTTAATTCTAATCAGTTATAAAGAAGCTCTCCATTAACTAATTTAATTAGTGTCTGGAAATAAATATTCATTTATTCTTATAATCAATAGAGCCCAGGTGGCAGAGTCTTATAAACATCCAAATGCAATAAAACACTGTCATTCTCTTGTTAGATTTATCAGGAGAGGCTGCTGATTTGAATGTAGCTGATCTCAACAGATCAAGTAAAAACGATTCAATAATTATAAGCAAAGGAATTACTGGCTATATTTTTCATCCATGGAATATCTGAAACACTCTTGCCAAGGTTCAAATGACAGGCTTCTAATAAACAACCACTGGTATTAACAAATTTCACTCTAGTAACCAAGGATGGACGAGAATTGGAAGGTTGGAAAAAATATACACCATTGCTGCTTTTACTCTCTTGCTATCTTGTTTTTCTCAGATTGAAGCCACAAAACTAATAATTATTGAATGATAAATGAAGAACACACTGAAGTGTGACTCCAGCTTGTGAAAGTCTTTGGTGCATAAAACTCGAGACATGACACACCCAGCTTTACAAGGGGTTGCATCCAAAATTTAGTTACTGTGGCAACCAGTGTTCTCTAATCAGGCAGCCTTTTAGAATTGTCTTTTGTATATTTATGACTTTTACAATTTTTCACTAATATTCAGAATTTCAGAGTTTAATAAATAAAACATTGATATAAGTAACTTTTAATATTTTTTATTTACTTTAACATATCGATGGTATTTCACCTCAATTGCTTATGCCAGGGTGTGAGAACATCTCTCTGTTGCAAGTTTCCTTGTAGTTCCACTACAGTATTTTCGGTCTGTCTTTATTAGCTCAAATAATATTTTTAGGTTTTAAGTTCTTTTTATATATAATCATACTTTTATTTATATAAGTATGCCTTCCACTATTTTCTTCCATAGTACATTAAAACTGCTGCGATGATAGAATTAGCAAAAGTGTTTTCCCATCCCTGTCATTTCAGTGTGGAAGTTTGATATTGTCTAAGACAAGAGATCAGCTTGAGATATATTTTTGGATTAGCCTACCAACTGGGGTAGTTTTCAAGTTTCTCTGAAGTCATTGGGATTGGGAAAGTTTTACCCCCGTATTGTTTTAATAGGAAGAATTTCGAGATGAAATAAGCTCAATCTCATTTGGTCTCAGGAAAGTCCAAACTTTCTTCTTGAATCCAGAATTTTCAAACACGCTGGTATGATACCATCATGTTTCCTGTGAGACACAAAACAGTGATCAAATGTCAAGTTGGCTTTGGTTCATTTAGGAAAACCCCTGTCCTACATTTCTTTGGGGTGAATACGTTTTGTTGTTTTATTTTACATATTGTCAAGTTTAAAATGTACAGCATTTCACTTCTCAACTCTATACCTCTCCTTCGCTACCCACAATTCTTATGTAGCCTCTGAACTCTTAAGTAGATCCCTTAACAATGCAGCAAGCTCAGTCCGTGGTTGGTCGCTTGAAAGGAGTACATTTGATCTCATTTTAGTATTGTGAATCGGTTAGTCATATAAATGCATTCTGAATAATGCATGTCTCCTGCTTTAATTGCTTATTTAATTAGTTTGCTTCAAAGCCTAGAGCAACTGCTTTTGTTTCGATGATTAGAAAATTGCTTCCAGTTGCAGAAACCTATTTCCTGTTGTTCCTTGGGCAGTGATCGCAGACCGGCCTCCCCCCGTCATTCGACAGGGTCCTGTGAATCAGACTGTAGCAGTGGATGGTACTTTAGTGCTCAGCTGTGTGGCCACAGGCAGTCCAGTGCCCACGATCCTGTGGAGAAAGGACGGAGTCCTTGTTTCAACCCAAGATTCTCGAATTAAACAGCTAGAGACTGGAGTTCTGCAGATCCGCTATGCTAAGGTAACTTGAAATGACACCCTGGGTTGACCATTTTTTTCACTTGGGTTTTGCCTCCAGCAACTGTGGTGTTGAAGTCTCAGATTTTAGAATTCATGAAATGCCAACTAACGGTGTGAATATATATTAAATTTGATACTTTATTCTTTCGACATTCCACTGTGTGTATTTAAGATGACTTGACTCATAATTTAGCCCATGGCAAGTAATTTAAGGATTTATATGGGAAGGGAAAAGAAAGGTTTTTGAGAACTTATTGGGATGGGAATTAGTGAGAGAAAAAAATGCCTCTAAGTAGTATTATGAGGTAGTCATTCATTCCATAAATCATATTTTCAAAGATACTTACCAGTCTAGTTTTAAATGCAGCATACTTGAATAGTTCTTCTGTTGTGAATATTTGGTTCAGCATATTGCAACTACAGAACACCATATATGCAAACAAAAACTATAAAGCAATGTACACACTGAGTAGGCATTCAAACTCAGAATGCTAAATGATGAAAGCCCACATGTTTGTGGGAACTAGTTAGGGATTTACCTTCCCAGGGCATTGTATCCATACCTGTTCTTTCTGGGCTGCGTTGTTTTGTTTTTATTTTTTCTTTCTTTTCTTTTCTTTTTTTTTTTTTTTAGATCAAGTTTAGACAAGCTCATGAGGCAAATGAAAGAATAGCCTTGTCAGCAATTAACATAAATTTCAATTGCTTTATTGCCTATTGTGTGTGTGGCTTCTTTGAAGTTGTGGATCAGCATTAAGAGTTTGTTTGACATGCTGCACAAGTTACTATGTTGTTCTTTGTGACAACTATCACAACTTGGTTATTGTGAGAGCCAAAGCAAGATGACAACACTGGTGCTTTACCAAATATAACCTGCAGATAGCCTTATTATATTCAGCAGAAAAATATGGTTTCGTTCGCTGATGTTAAACTTGAACATGTGACTGGTGTTTGGATTCTGGTATTCAGTCTTTAGAAAGAAAGAGAGTGTTTGTTCTAAGCAGGGTTTGCCTTTATACTTACTTATGAACTGCCGTATGTTACACTGTTTTAAAAAGTGGAAAAGGAGTAAATAAGAAGAACTCATTTTGTTTCTATCTTTTTTTCCATAAGTATCTGTTTAATTCATATCCACATAGTTTGAACAGCGATAAAATATGACACAGTCATTGGCTAAGTTTTATCAGCCTTATAAGGTAGCTTACTAAATACAAATATATAATTTAGCTATAGATATAGAGATTAACCCGTTGAATTGTTTACTGTCACTGATACAGAAAATAATGTTAATTTAATTAATTATTTTCATTCTATAACCAGAATTACTATATAAAATATATTTATGTCTCTGCGGTCTTTTCCTTTATAATCAATAAGAATATCATCAATTAAGAGGTAGTTTTGAGGAAGTGAATTTTAATGCCGTTATCCATATTCATAGGCCATATACAAGTCTAATTGCTTTTCCAGCCCAGTGAGCTCTTGATTGTTCTCAATATTTATTTTCCATCTGTCTTCTCTTCTCAGCTGGGTGACACTGGTCGGTACACCTGCATTGCGTCAACCCCCAGTGGTGAAGCAACATGGAGTTCTTACATTGAAGTTCAAGGTAAATTAGATCGTATTTTTGCCTTAAAGTAAAGCTTTAGAAGCAGTTGCTTACTCACTGATAAATAGGTAAAGTAGATGTCCTGATGCCTAACAAGGTGCATGGATATGTCATCTTCAATTATCTATGTACTTATCTGTATATGAGCAAAACATCATTTCTCTTTTACACCTTTGTTAGAATTTGGAGTTCCGGTTCAGCCTCCAAGACCCACCGACCCAAATTTAATCCCTAGTGCCCCCTCAAAACCGGAAGTTACAGATGTCAGCAGAAACACTGTAACATTGTCCTGGCAACCCAACTTGAATTCAGGTGCAACGCCAACATCCTATATTATCGAAGCCTTCAGGTACAGTGGAAATGATGTTCTTAGTTATTCTTCTTTTTGTAAGTTACCATTAAATGTGCACGTTCTAACTTGAGTCTCTCTCCTTAGTCATGCATCTGGTAGCAGCTGGCAGACGGTAGGAGAGAATGTGAAAACAGAACTATTTGCCATTAAAGGACTCAAACCCAACGCCATTTACCTATTCCTTGTGAGGGCAGCTAATGCGTATGGAATTAGCGATCCAAGCCAAATATCAGATCCAGTGAAAACACAAGGTAAATACTGCTGTACCCAACCTCGCAACACCTCCTTATCTTTAGACCTTATATTGTTACAGATAAATCATTTGTCCTACGTGGTAGGATCGTATAGTTAGCATAGGTCTGTCCAAGTTGCTCAGTTAACTTTGAATACACAAAGACAACACCTGCAAACTATTATTTTCTGGACTAAGCTCTCCAAGATAAGATTAATAACAGAGGCATGCTTCTGGTTTTATAAAATCCAAATGTAATGAGATAAGAATATTATGGGAATATTTTTTGTATTATATACTCAATTTGGGGATTTTAAATATAGTTATATGAATGGGTGTAAAATATCAATCATATGATAATTGTACTTAAAATTGAGCAAATTTTACAAGTAATATTTTCAGGAAATCAGGCAAATATAAGAGATATTTGAAAGATAAGCTCAACTAACTTTTCATTCCTTAGTCCAGCCAAAGTCCTACTAAGAACCATGGATAAAATACATTAGTTCTGTATGTTGTTTGGCCTGACTTCCATTGTTGATTATGTGAGCCATGATACATTAAAATTTTAAATGGAAATCATATATACTTTGGTCCAAGTTTGGTTAAAGAAACAGAAAAAAGCAAAAATGAACGTGTTAAATCTGCTTCTTAAACATTTGAAATTGGGAATTTTTGTTGTTGTTGTTTAGAGCACATTCTGGATACACTGATGTTTATTGTCTTTTGTGAATAGAAATTATTTTTAGTTTTCAATAGATGAAGTATCGCCCAATTACCCTCTTGTTCACCTCATTATTTTAATACTTTAATAGGGGTAAATTTATATATTAAAATAGATGAATTTGAATCATCCTTTACCTTTTTTTGGAACATAGCTCTCATTGCAATTAAAATAAGCTTGCTCTTATAATACATATTAATAAATATAAGATGGTAATGACTAGATGGTGATATTTAGAAATATAAAATTGTTTCTTAACATACAGAGGATTCTCAATGTCTCTATCTTGAGGTTTATACTGCCGAAGAAAAATCTGTCACTTTTTAACACTGATAGAGACAAGGGGCACACAAAATTATCGAGAGACTTAAACTTCTCTTTTTCTGATTTGGGAGAGGGTCTGCCAGCCATGCTGAATCTTTTGTCTTCTCCAGTGAGTGTCTAAACGATCTTTTTGGAAGGACTTTTTTGTTTCAGAATTCACAGAGAAAGCAAACTGAGTGGTAGAACATGCCCCCACACCCACGTCATGTCCATTGCTGTGTGAACTCAACACACCCAAATGCCTATAATTGCTATTATGAGTCACCTCACTGGGAGCTTTAATATTCTTGGAACCTGCCTTATGGCAGTTTGAGGTTTTCAGCGTTAGATATGCATTTCTGAAGAATGCAGAAACCAGGGCAGCTGTAAGGTGGAGTTCAGCTTTTGTCCCCAGTCTGACGGTCTCCAGTCTCTCTCTGCCCCGCAGACTCTGAGTGGACATTTTGCTTGACTGCTAGTCTCTCATATACTTATATGAATGATTTATAAATATATATCTTTATTTGTAAGTGAGTATATAGTTAATAACATTTTATCTGGATGTGTGTTTTTAAGTTTTAATTGACTTACCTTTTGTACATGAATAGCTATGTCAACAGGAGGACTGGAAACTGCAAAACAGGCATACAATTTTGAAATCGAAGGATTTTTAATCTCAGCTTCTTCACCGACTAGCTCTCTGGCCCTCCCTCTTGTCCTGTATAATGGGGCTAAAAATACCTACTCCACAGGATTGGACAAGGATTGAATTAATCAATTTCTGATGATACAAGACTCAGACTTTTTTTATTTTATGCCGTTAGACTTTGCTATCGAACTTGTAGTCCTTTCACTGCCTGGATTAAAAATATAAGAAGTTCATAACGTTTACAGGTATCATAAAACTCAGAGAGACTACTAGCATGCCAGATGAGAGCATCAGAGTTAAACGCATCGGACAGACTGAAAAGCGGGGCCAGCACCAACACGATGGAAACCAGTGAAGCCGATGGAAAAGTCTGGTGCTTGAATTTAGGTTTCGAAACTCCGCCGTGGAAGGCGAAGCTGAGGACACGGGACTTCATGGGAGTGCATGTGAATGGGTGTTAGGGTGGCGGGCTCAGGCCGACATCAGCGTTTGAAGTTCGTTAACACACCTATCTGAGCCAGCTGAGTGATGTGACCGCCGGAGGAATCAATGGAGTCTTAGCTGGTATTAGCAGAATTATGTCTGGATCAAGTCATCTCCCCCTTTCAGTCTGAACAGGCCAGGTCACGAATTGGGGTGATGTGTTCTTTTATGAGAACCATGTTGTCAGGTACACTTGTCAGAGGAGGACAAAGAGGCCCGTTGCGGGGTGCAGCACGGAGAGGAGAAATCGTGTCTGTACTTGGGGAATAAAAAAAGCAAGGATCTTGGGCTTAACACTCAAAATCATAAAGTTAGAGTCGGTGTGACATTTCTTTCTTCTTGCATTTTAAGAGATTATCAGGTGAGAAAGAGGTGCTTATCTTACTTCAGGCCACTATACAAGACCACTAAGTAAAATTGAGGAAGATGTCACTACGTCTTGGACTGCTCCTGAGGTTCTGTGACACCAAGCTGAGGGCCAGGCTCATGTTTTCTATAGCAGGAACCTGGCGGGGAGGGGGAATCTGAAAAAATTACATTTGGAAGGCACAGAACATGTAACCAGGAAGAGGAAGAGCCATGGTAGGGAGACTTCAGAGAGGACCTGTTGAGGACTGTAGCCGCAGACATTATTTCTACAACCTATTCTGCAACATGGCCGCGGAAACTGTCATCCCCAAGTGGAGATGGCTGTGAATGAGTCGGGTCAAAAGTAAGAGTTACAGAAATAGAGGGTGCAGTTTCCAGTTGAGAAGTCCGGTGGACCTTTGTCACAGAGTTGGATTTAGAGCCTTGTCACAGGATAGTCAATATGCTTTCCCGAAGACAGACTTGGATAGGGCCAGGAAGCTGAGAGCAGTAGGTGGCAGCCAGGGGTGGTGGCGGTCACTGCTGGGGTGAGGGTGGTCGTTGCCACTGTTCCTACTCTTCTTCATCCCCACGTCCTGTCCACACAACATGTGTGATTCCTATTTTATAAAAGAGCATGCACACAGCCATCAAATGTGCGACAGGATAAGAGACCATTGCTACGCATGACGAGTGAAGCCTGAGTCATCTCCCCTCAGAGACTGTGGATGCGGAGGGTCCTACATTGGGGAAGCAGCTGAGGGAGTCGTGTTAGAGATTTCCTCCAGCTGGAATTTGGAACGTTGGGAAGGACTGTTTGTATTTTAATATGTTTCTTCTAGGAGGTAGGGGAGAACGAGAAAAATAAAGGAGCAATTCATAAATTTCTCAATATTAAATTATCAGACAATTTTTTTTTTTCATTTTTCTCTCTGATGGAAAATGTTCTAAAATAATATTCTAGATTGCGGTTGTTAAAATGGCTACACTAGGCCCAGGGAGTTTTGTTGTTTTCATAAAGGGATTAACTGGCAAGATTATCTCAAACCAGAGGAATTAAGGATTGCAATTAAACCATCGTCATTAAGCCTTTTAAAATGGCTTATGTATGTCTTTGAAGATACTTCCTAAAAGGCAGAAGATTCCGTGAGGATGAAGCTCACATGTGAGAGACTGACATGTTTAAATGCTGACATAATGTGGGTCTCTTCCGTACACCCATTCATTCGAACTCAGCCTGCGTTAACAGCCCACTGTGTATGCACAGCACCTGGTTAGGTGTTCTGGATGCTCGGGCGCTGACCAGATCCCTGCCCTCACTAAAGGATGTTGCATGCCTCAGCAAACACAGTCCTCACAGCAGTCCTCGGAAGGGGCCCCAGCAGTGTTACCATTTGACAGAGGAAGAAACAAAAATAGTGACGTTCAGAATTCTTGCCAATAGTGGATGGCTGTAAAGTTGTTGAGTTGGGGTGCCAGCCTAAGTCTGTCTTATTCCAGGGATGTTACTCTTAAACCCTGGGGAGAGAAGGGAGCTGAAGTTACGAAAACTGGTCAGACAGTAGGGAAAGAAATAGGCCCGACATGAAAAAGTGACGGTCAGGTGCTTTCTATCTGTGAGCTGTGATCATAGGGAGCTTGAGTGCCAGTATTAGCCAAAGATACTCTAAGGTAAGGTAAGGTATGAAAAGCAAACTGATCTCAGTTGTTTTTGTATTCTTTTTTTATTTATAAGCTTAACTTATAAGTTGTGTGAGTGTGTGTGTGTGTGTGTGTGTGTGTGTGTGTGTAATAAAAGGCATTACTTCTCAAATTGCCTGATAGCACGTGAACATGAACAATCCTCTCTTCCATTTGCCTGCTTTCTCTGGACTCCATCAAAGATACTCATAAGCCTCGCTTTTCATTGTGCTTCTTGCCATCAGTACAGACTCAGTTCTTTGAAAGTATTTAATCACCCAGAAAACTAAAAATGCTCGCATCTGTTGTTTATGGGTGGTGAATCATCTATAATATATATGGCAAGATAACAATACTCTGAGGGAAATTCTGGATGCAAAACAGAATTTTATCTTCTTTTTCACCTCATGTTCCCGTTCACTATTGTAAACTAAGCGAAACACCTGTACTTAGAACACCTCTAGAAATTGAAATTTTTAATTGCATAATGACTTCAGTAAGTTTAACAGCGCCCTTTCTTGTGGATAAAATGCAACATAAATGAACACTGATTTTACTATGTCCTTGGTCTTCTTTCTAAAGTTTTGCTTCTCTTGAGATTAAAAATGTTTTGTTAAAACTACTTTGCACTGACCTATAACTAAACTAAATCAAACTGTCATCAAGTAAATATAAGTGCCCTTTTCTCATCAGATTTATTCTACTTTACCCTACCCTACCCTACTCTATCTTAAGCTTCCCTACGCTAGCCTAGCCTATCTTCCCCTCCGCTCCCCTCCCCTGCCCTATCCTATTCTAGCCTATCCTATCCCAGCCTAGCCTGCCCTAGCCTATGCTGTCCTATCCTGTTTTACTGGTGGTTTCTGTATTCCCCACCATAGCCCCTAGTTGATTACCTAATTTGGGAAGCCATCCGGGTTCTCCTAAGATGTAAGATGTCTGACTTCCTTTTGTGCTTGCTTTTCGCATTCTTTTTATTACCCACCACTGTGCTGCAACTTCTGGTTCTTTTCTTTCTTGCATAGTTAGAAGTTTTATAACAAGTGCAGAGGGGATTGCACTAGGCTCCTCATACTCAGAGGAAAAAAAAAAAAAACAATCATCACTGGGTAAGAGGAGCTCGCAAACACTGCTGTTTGCCATTGTTATCTTTACCTCTCTCTATCTCTCTCTATCTATTCCTATATATCCCCCTATCCTCTTGATCTTAATAAAATGGTTACCTTGTTCCCATTTTATTCTGTTTCACAGGTTGGCTTCACAGTCACAATGATTTCTTTTCTGAGAGTTGCAATGAATGAAAGCGTCTCTTCACCATGTTACCGCTTGGGTCAGTAACATTGTGTATGATCTGACACAGTCTTCCTGGATTTTTGCAGATGTTCCCCCAACAAGTCAGGGGGTGGATCACAAGCAGGTCCAGAGAGAGCTGGGAAACGTTGTCCTGCACCTCCACAACCCCACCATCCTTTCTTCCTCTTCCATTGAAGTGCACTGGACGGTGAGTCATTGTTGTAGCTGCAACATTTGGTAACAGTTTATAAGCAGGTGACTTCTGGGAGATGGTTGTGTGAAATTCATATATATACACACACACAACTACATCATACATACACATATGTGCATATATATATACACACACACACACAGAGAAGATAATGAACAGTACGTGTGAGCTGACTTTGAATAGGGAAAAGTTATTTTTGTTGTTTTTTTTTTTTTTTGTGACAGAGACAGAGAAAGACAGAGAGAGGGACAGATAGGGATAGACAGACAGGAAGGGAGAGAGATGAGAAGCATCAGCACTTTGTTGTGGTACCTTAGTTGTTCATTGATTGCTTTCTCATATGTGCCTTGACCGGGGAGGCTACAGTAGACCCAGTGACCCCTTGCTCAAGCCAGCAACCTTGGGTCCAAGCTGGTGAGCCTTGCTCAAACCAGATGAGTCCACACTCAAGCCAGCGACCTGGGGGTTTTGAACCTGGGTCCTCCACGTCCCAATCTGGCACTCTATCCACTGCGCCACCACCTGGTCAGGCGAACAAGGAAAAGTTTTATCTTTGTGAGTATTTTCTCTTCTGCTGCAATGATGAACTTGACCATCTCAGAGGAAAGAAGCAGAGTATTAATTATGAAGTAATAATTTGTGATAAGATCATTATCAATGATTTTTAACTTACAAACACCTCTATGTAGCATTAATTAGGCTTTTAAAATTAGATAGTGGTAAAACACACTTTAATTTCTCATCCCCCTCAACCTTGACAAACACGTCTCTAGATGTCTATCACAGATGTGCTTTGATGACTTACAATTTCTGCATGAAGCATAGAAATTAATATCTAATATTGTGTGTTAAGCTGAATAATGGAACACATTGTAAAAGATGGTGATCTGTTTTTAGTGTTCTGCTTTATGAAAACTGGAAAACCATGAAATGGGCCAAATGTAATATTTTTTGGTCACATTTAATTTTCTAATAAACCCATAAAAAAGATATTAAAGATTAGATTTTTATTTCTCATTTTAATAGGTGGACCAACAGTCTCAGTATATTCAAGGATATAAAATTCTTTATCGACCATCTGGAGCCAACCACGGTGAATCGGAGTGGTTAGTTTTTGAACTGAAGACGCCAACCAAAAACAGCGTGGTTGTCCCTGATCTCAGAAAGGGAGTCAACTATGAAATTAAAGTCCGTCCTTTTTTTAATGAATTTCAAGGAGCAGATAGTGAAATTAAATTTGCCAAAACCCTGGAAGAAGGCAAGTATAATCAAGTGTGTGATCGCTGTGCACTGGAGTGCATTTGTTGGGCTTTTATTAGCTTCATTGAAAATCCTTAAGGCTAATAGTGACAGTCTTAACTGTCTTTTTATATTGGACACTATATTTTGCTCATAGGATTTGTTTAATTAAAACAACTTAAAAACAAAGTTCTATAAAACTTGCTTCAATGGAGGTTTCTACAAAAGTGGGAAAGCGTGAGCATTGTGTTGCGGTAGTGTATGTAGAGTATATTTATTCAGAAATAGAACTTACATTTAAAGATGGAGATGTCCTCAATTTGCTTGCCTTTGCATTATTTCCCATTCATTTATTAAATGTTATCTTGAGTAGTGACTTGTAAATAAAGTGAGTAATCTCTTGATTTGCCCAAGACTCTCCCAAGGTTAGCAATTCTATATTTATGACTCATGTGCCTGGAAACCCCTCCATTCCAGACAATCCAGTACAATTGGCTACTTTATAACTGTAAATTAAAAAGTTAATATTTAAATAAAAGTAAAAGGTTGTATATCAGAGCTATACTCTTCAGAAATAACCAGATAATTCCCCAGAATGTTTTTATTACTTTGAGCATATAAATGATCAAATAGAGTTAATATCGTGGGTGATTAGCATTGATCTTCATACTTTTGAATAATTTTTAAGAAGAACATGAGACTAATGTAACAGGGCTAAAAAAAGCAAACGAACAAAAACTTTCTGGGATTTTGCATGCGTGTGTGTGTGTGCGCGTGCGTCTGTGTGTGTGCGCACATGCGTGTGTGTGTGTGTAGATAATCTATAGAATGCTGGTTATGAGAAACTCACAGTAACAGTGGCCTAGCAATATTGAGGAAAAATTTTATTTTGGATTATTCAGACTTCAATAAGGTACATTTTAAAAACGTATGCACATATTGATATAAATTTTATCGTTATTGTTTGACTTTAAAGTTTAAGTGCCTGCTTTTAATGTTCTCTAATGCTCTCACAATATATCTACTTTTTGAAACAATATCATAGCGCCCAGTGCCCCACCCCAAAGTGTAACTGTATCAAAGAATGATGGAAATGGAACTGCAATTCTGGTTAGTTGGCAGCCACCTCCTGAAGACACTCAAAATGGAATGGTCCAAGAGTACAAGGTAATATATATACAGTAATTTACTGAGTGACATTCCCCTTCCTCTACAAAGAAAAGAAAAAGAAAACTTGATTTAACTGTTAATGGATATTTGGCGCCATCTGCTGGTCAGCCTAGCAGTATGTGAAGTTATTTTAAAAACATTTTCTCATTCGGTAATTGTGGAATACTAATTCTTAAGCTGTTTGAAAAAAATTAACTTAAAATAAATAATCTACTTCACCACAAAATATATAGGTCTATATAATGTTACATAAGCAGAAAATGTAAATGCTGATAAAAAATTTTACCCTAAAAAATAGTTTAAATATATTTTATAGGATTGGATTGCCTTACAGAATTGACTGTGAATCACATTCTATTAAATATGCTTTGCTTTATTTTTCTTTCTTTTTTTTTTATACATGCTTGAAATTTTAGAATTTTGGAGATAAGATAAAATTATTTAATGTTCATAAAAATCAGGTTTTTACCTATAAATCTTGTTTTAGCCGCTAAACAAAATGTCATATCTCAGAGGAAATTCTAATATAAATTTTTATATATCTCAGTGAATTTTTCAATATGTTATATTATTGTCAAGTGTTTTAAGCTACTGATTCTAAGTAATTATTTTTACCTGTCAAGTCATTGGCTCTATTCATTGAATTTACAGAGTCTTACAATGGATTTATTTTGTGCAGATATTTTTAAGCATGCCAACGCACAATAAAAAATAAATTAGAGGCATGACATTTATCCTATTGATGAACTGCATCATGGGATAATCTTAATGAGCTGTGATAAATGAATCTGAATCAGGACAATCTCAATAGAAAAGAAAATTATGTGTATTTTTTTCTACACTTATGTAAACACACTACATACTAGAAAAACTGAACTGTAAAATATGTAATTTTTTTAGACACTGCTTAAAATTTCCATGACACCTGCATATTTTTCTGATTACTAGCTAAATTCTGGTACTTAATAGATTATCTCATATGTCTAAATATTTCCTACTGTGTCTATTGATAGAGGACTGATGTTAAGAAGGTGAACACAGTTACTTTGTATAATGGACTTATTTTTAAAGTATAGGTCCCTGTCTACCATTCTCAGAGATTCTGATTCGGTAGGTCTAGTAAGATCCTTGCATATATATTTTGGTAAATCTTTCTAGATGATTCCAACAGGCACTCTCAGTTAAGACCCAAATAAAGACCATAAATGTTCTTTTGAGTAGCAAGTCATTTTCACATTAACCAGATACATTGAGCTTAATTTTAGGCATCATATTTCATTATTTTTGATGATTTTTAAAAATATAAACAAAATTTGTGTATACTTTAAAAGGGCAACTTTTTCAAGTATTTAAAATACCCAAGTACATAAATGAAGTTTGATAGTTTTCAGGTATTTTTAATTAGATGGTGTAGTGTAATTGAATCATTAAAAGTTAAGGGTCTCGACACATTTAAGGGCCTTCTCATGAATTTCAAGGTTATTTCAATACTGGGAGTGTCAGGATATTATGGTTCAGTCCAGAAAAATAAACTGTTATAAAGATTTTTAAGGATTTAAAATGAGGTGATGTCTCAGCTCTCAAGCAAAATTGTATAATGTAGGCATTTTCCCCCAAGAGTCAAAACTCATTTCTCTCCTAAAGAAATGCGAAAGGGTGTACTTCACTTAGCTTCATGGTCAATTTAAAATAATAAAATGCCTTTCAGAACCTGATTGACTGGTACAAAATCAGTTTGTGGCTTTGGTTCAGCTGCATAATGTAATTGGGGGTGGGGGATCACAAAGGACTCTTTATTTCCGAATGGTCAGATCCTGGTGTAGAGTCTGACCATTTGCTGGCATTGTGCATTAGAACCATAATAAAATAATATTAACTTTCAAAGATGAAAAATAAAGGTTATTGCCCTCGTGATAGAGGACACTGATCTTCTCAGATTTATTTTAAATCCCATTTCCTATTATAGTTTAGACAGTAGGCTACTTGAAGCTAATCCCACATCTTGCTTAAGGGCGTCATAAGAGAATACAGAGCCAGTTCACTACTCCAAGGATCATTTTCTTATGGAAATTAAGCCCAAGTACTGTCCTGCACCCTACTCATCACGTTAGACATTACTGATTAAATCATCTTTAGTGAAATGTAAATTAAGGATTATAGTATAGTTCAGAAATCTTTATCTCAAAAACAGTTTTCTCTCACAAATGTCATTATCAAAGTTCATGAGGGACCCTGGCTAGGTAACTCGGTTAGTTGGAGCATCATCCCGATACGCTGAAGTTGCAGGTTCAATTCCCGATCAGAGCATAATGAGTCAACCAATGAATGCATAAATGGGTAGAACAACAAATCGCTTGCTCTCTCTCTCTCTCCCTAAAATCCCTAAATAAGTTTTAAGTGAAATATACAATAATTTCCTTATAGAAACATTTTTCTTTCAAGTCAGATATTATGCTCTCTGGTCTCACGTTATCAAAGATGAATGAATATTCATAATAAAGACAAGGTCGCTGTGCTAATTTTTTCTCTTTGTTAATAGTTCAACCTCTCACCGGCTGAGTAAAATCCTGGGGTGATTCCTCTTATGTTCGGTTATGTTTTTAATAACTGTAGAATGCGAGGCGATTTACATTTTTCAGAAGCTCTGTCTCTTTTAAAATCAACTGCTTCTTGGTTTTGAGAGAAAAGGTGGAGTGACTGGCAGCACCAGGTGGTTTTGTCCCAGAGCGCTGTTGAAGTCAAGTACTAGACTTGGAGTGGCCCTCTCTTTGTTTGCTGATGTCTGGTCATCTAGTGTCACACCTAACCCACAGCAGAGATGCAAATACTGCATGGCTGTAGATAAGTCACTGTTCCTCATCTACACATACACAGCATTTTGCAAGGAATTCTTTTTTTACT
Organism: Rhynchonycteris naso; assembly: GCA_037038555.1. Classification (NCBI taxonomy): domain Eukaryota; kingdom Metazoa; phylum Chordata; class Mammalia; order Chiroptera; family Emballonuridae; genus Rhynchonycteris; species Rhynchonycteris naso. The sequence continues at coordinate 94,910,009 of CM073002.1, forward strand.
GGCACATGATTTATTGGTGTTAAAAAAAAAATAATAACTAATAGGCTGATAGCAACTAGTGTGTCTTCAAGCACAAATTTGAAGACTCCCCTTCTATAATAGTTTAAAAGTATATGAGAAAAAGTTTAAAGTTTTGAAGGTCCTACTAACACTCGGTTTGCCTGGAAGAGTCTTTTCAGAACAGGATCCTAGGGAAAATAGACCTTTTTTTTTTTTCTCTCTGAAACTCCCCATATGAGGTTCCTAACACATCTGAAATCTGACTTGGTCTAACGATACAACGTTGATCTTTGCAGTAACTTAAATAATTTCCCAGCTTGACATCCGTTGTGTTCTTCTGACAGGTGTGGTGCTTGGGCAATGAAACACGTTACCATATAAACAAGACAGTAGACGGTGCCACCTTTTCTGTGGTCATTCCTTCCCTGGTTCCTGGGATCCGCTACAGTGTGGAGGTGGCCGCCAGCACGGGGGCGGGGCCTGGCGTGAAGAGCGAGCCTCAATTTATCCAGTTAGGTAAGCGCCTGGGCAGGTCCGCACTGTGAGTATGTATCCCTTTCCTTCGGCCACTTCTTTTCTTTCTCTTTCTTTCTTTCTTTCTTTCTTTCTTTCTTTCTTTCTTTCTTTCTTTCTTTCTTTCTTTCTTTCTTTCTTTCTTTCTCTCTTTCTCTCTCTCTCTCTCTCTCTCTCTCTCTCTCTCTCTCTCTCTCCTTCCTTCCTTCCTTCTTTTCTTTTTTTCTTTCATGGAGTAGAGCCACCGTTGCAAGTTGAATAGAATATGGGATGTTGCAGGGTAGCTACAATATGATGGTGTTAACTTTAATAATATATTATGGCTAAACTTAAATTTACCCACACACACCTTTAAAATGATTTTTTTCACACTAAAGGCTGTCAGTATTCAGTGTCACTCTAAATCAGTCCTATTCAATTGTTTTTTATCAACAAATGCAATTAATTGAGCAGCAAAAGTACCTCAGTAAACAAACAAACAAACAAAAAACAATGTACACCTTCATGGAAATTGCAGTTGTTTGGATTAAAATGAAACAAACCTCCATGTGAAACTTATAGTCGGTGTTAGAACTTTATAACGATATTCAATTTATATTTGCCATTTTGTGTCTATTTAAACTCGTGATTGCTTTTTATAACAAAAGATAGGTTGAGATGTCAAGGTGTATTGGAATATGGTTATATGCTAATTATTTATAAAGTTAAATATAGTGTGTGCTTCAAAAGTTAGATGAATAGAAAAAAAACTGACATGTAATCCTTCATTACAAAAATTCACTATAGGCAATGTAACATGGACATATGATACAAGTTAGGAAGTGGTTACCAGTAAAATCTAAAATAAACAACAAACATATACTATTATAAATGGAAAGTGGAGAGAAGAGGGTCAGATATTAAGAGACATTTAAATTATGAAAAATGCTGAGTAGCATATAGTCAACTTCATGTTTGCTCCAGATCAGAAGTTGAACATTCGTAATATTTTATGTCAGTTGCTAAATCATGAAAATATGAAAATGGATCAAACACATGAATCTTCATCCTTAACAAATAAATGTATAGTATTTTTGCATGTTGATAAAGTCAATGACATCCTAGAAGTTAATTTTGAAACACAATGAAGAAACATTTGAATACACTTTCATGCTGTGCATAAGGGGCTTTACATTTGACTGGGAAACTGTTATTGATGCTCCATTGTTAATACCATGCTAGCTGTTGCAATAGACACACTTGCAGAATTCTGGCTGTATAACACAGTAAAGTCCACCTGAAGTCCAATGGTTGTGGGAAGGGACTCTGTTCCAAATAGACATGGAGAGTCATAGGCACAATGTTCCAAGGTTGACCCTGAGCGACCAGAAAGGAAAGACTGAAACGCATAGTTTGTTGGAAGGTTTTATGGTGCCCATGGCTCCTGCCCAGAACTCAGTCACGTGATTCTAAATAGAGGAATGGGACCATCACAAAGTGTGAGCACTGGCTAGGAAACTGCTTCTCAGCAAGTCCAGGCTACGGCGATCCCTCTCAGACCTTTAGTGGGTAGCTTTCTTTGTCTCGGCCACAGCCATGGGCCAGAACTTGTTGGGTTGACTTTTACATTGAGCATGTTTTAAGACAGTGATTATATATGCAACTTTTAAGTGAAAATGGCCTCATGGTTTATTTCTGGTTCATTTATTACAAAATTCTAAGAGAAATATCTAGTGTTACATACGCATATAAGCTATGGGGAAAAATAGTTTAATGTAGACTTTTTTACTCAAGCATTTGCCCAGTTTTGTAAAATATCGGTATTAACTTACTAAAGTTGAAACTCTGAGTTACATTATGATAATCCTATACATGGTTGATGTCATTTACCTATTTTTATAACATGGCTTGTAGTCCTGGGTTTTCAAAGATGGATTGAAAAGAGGGCCATGTCAGTTTCACTTATTTAAGCTTTAAGTCATGAGATTTAAGGGACAAATGGTTTTCTTGAAATTATAAATGTGTCCCAGTGTTTTCCATATCTTAATATAGGCTCAGCTGCCGTGCGACACAGACTGAGCTGTAGAGTGGCTCTTTTAATTCACTGGTCACACTTTATTCTGTGAAGCCGGTCTGGTCGCTTGCACAGACCCTCTCTTGGCTGTCTCCATAAAATCTGAAGCTACCCAACTTAACCTTGCACAGATAACCATGAAATCTATAAACCGAGCAGACACAAAGGGTATATTAGGAATAAAAAGAACAGGTCTGCTTGGCGAACCTTCAGAAGATGAGTGCTCTTAGGATAACTGTAGATAAAAGGGTCTGGAACATGAAATAAAACTTGCAGTCAACAAACAGTTCAAGGCAGGTGACTGCTTGTGAAAATAGGTTTTCCAACCTTGACCCTCCGTAGAATGAAATATGAAATTCTGTTCAAAAAAGAAGAGTAAATAAAAACCACACACACACTCATACACATATATAACATAAGTGGCAATTTATCCATTTTACATAGAAACAGCTGCTTTTTTCCTAAGACTGTTTCCTTGACTATTGAATGCTGCTTATTTTTCCTGTCAGTGTCGGATTGGGATGTAATATTATGTCATAAGAAAAGGTGATCTGTAGGATTTTTCTCCCTTTGAGAAATGTTATTCATATATAATGAGCTATACCAATTATTTTTCTGAATAAATAATGGATTTATGGAATAGAACAAGTGTTTCTATTTTTAAAGCAGATTGTAGTAGCAGAAAATTTTCTGAGTCAAATGATTTAACAATGGCAAGAAGGCCTCATCCTAAAGAAACGGGTTGACCCCTTCATCCTTCAGCAGATGTTGGGGAGAAACCTTAAAACTGCAGACCTTGGTGGGAACTCAGCCCACTGGCCCTCCTCTGGGCCGGCCTTACTCGGGGCTCTCAGAGTGGGGTACTGCTTTGGTGATGGAGAGACAGCTTCCAGTTTTCTGCAGACTGCCCACACCACTCCATGTGCCTTGACGGAATGGTGGACTTCAGAAATCAGTATCTTTATAGGCTTAAACATGAATAGAAAATAAGTCCATTTTAATAGTTATATATCCCACCCATTTTTAAAATTTCTGAATCAAAAAAGCTATCAGAAAACATAAGCCTTATTGACTATTCATAAAACAGTAATTCTTGTCCATGTTGAATGTTTCTGTATCTATTACTGTATCCATGGGTATTATTTCAAAAGAAAGATTATAGTTCTTTCAGTGGTGAAATTATCTTAATTTTTCATTGCTGTTTTTCTTTTTTAAAAAGAACCATGAATTTTATAGGCCCTTCTGAACTTGGGTTCAAATACCATGCTTCTAAGATAGTTTGGAGTCCTAGCATATACAGTGTGTGTCCGTAAAGTCATGGTGCACTTTTGACCTGTGACCGGCCAAAAGTGCACCATGACTTTACGGACACACTTATGTGTGTGTGTGCACACACACATGTAGCAATAGGAAATACAGCACTTTTTATTTCCGTATCGACCTCTACAGGAAATAACATTTCATTACTTACCATTTTTAGAACATATAATTGAGGGTTTCTGTAGAAGTCTGAGAAAGCACGCACCTTTTTACTCCTACTTATTTGGGACCCCTAATTTGTGTACTTGGATTAAAGTATGCCGTTTTGTAGGTTTGTACTTGTGCATTTACCTCAGCGTTTTCCTGTGAAAACGTGCGCAGCGAGTGGCAGGGCTTTCTGGAGTAAAAGTATGGAAATCGTATGCCGTTGCTCTTGTTTTCAAATATATCCCATAAAATTACATCACACTGAATTTGAAGTAAAATTAATAAAATGAATATAATGTGGCTGAAAAATCTCACAAATTGCTTGAACTATAAAAATGCCGGTGTGGCAAGTTGAGAAACAGAAGCCATTGTCCAAAAATGAACAGAATCACGACGCCGATTTTATCTCGTGGAAGTTGGGGGTTCATTATTATCGTACTGAGTTTTGAAACCCACATTGATCTGAGGGTGGCTTTTCAGATTCTCACGGCAATCCCGTGTCCCCTGAGGACCAGGTGAGCCTCGCCCAGCAGATCTCGGACGTGGTCAAGCAGCCTGCGTTCATCGCGGGCATCGGGGCGGCCTGCTGGGTCATCCTCATGGTCTTCAGCATCTGGCTCTATCGGCATCGTAAGAAGAGAAACGGGCTGACCAGTACGTACGCGGGGATCCGAAAAGGTATTGGCTTTCTTAAGTTTCCCAAGGGTAACTGTGTTCGCATAACTCTTGATTTTAATCTGTGACTCCACATTTATGTATGCGTATGTGTCCTTTTTAAAATTACTTTCATATATAAAGATGTTCAGAAGTGCTTTTCTCTTCTTGTGATAGCCACGTGGTATGAACTCCTGTTGCGTAGCAACACTACAAATAGGACCCATCGGTTTTAGGCCTAGTTCCTTTAAAAGACTTTTCTCCCTGGTGGGTTGCCCGATGCTTGTTCTATCATTCCCTTGTTCTCTTCGGATATGACATTTTTTTTTAGCTTTCTATTATTGAAGAAACTTTTTCATCACAGAAATTATAAATTAAAACTTTGAACAGTCTCACACAGCTTTGAGGTGTTGGTCTTGCCTTTGAGAAGCTAAAGAGACTATTATTAAAATCACTGTTTTTATGATTATTTCTGATTGCTTAGAAAATGTCATTTCTTAGTAGATATGAAATGCAGAGAGATGAGCTCTAGCACCTTTTTTATTGTTATATTTAAAGTGGCAGTGTTGGCTATGTGTTTGCTGTTCATTAGTGATGGTGATTTTGTTACAAATGTGTTTGCAGTTTTACAAGATGAAGTTCACTTCCCTGCTATTAAATATGCCAGGGTATTTCATAGACACCTTTGCCACATAGCCTGAAAGCCTGTCGATTATTTGTATGTTTTATTCTCTGAGGAGATCTGTCAACACTATCAGACAAATAATCGTCCCCCATCTCCAAATATATTCATCAATTCTGGGCCTCAGACCTGGTCTATGGGTGGGTTGACTGTGAGTCCCAGTTTTCAGAGGACAGTGCCCATTTATATTCTTAGTCCAATGAATTTTTATACTATTTCTTCTGCTCTCAAAATGATCCTGGTTTGGATGACAAATAATACATTCAACCTAGTTATAGAGTCTTTGCTAAAGTGAAAACAACACTTTCACTTTGCTACCATACAAATTTCAAGAATATTACCAACAACACGTTCTCCTACCATCAACAACCTTGAAAAGAATTTAAATGTCTGCGTATTTCTTTTTATTTATTTCTTTATTTTTATTCAGTGAGAGGAGGGGAGGCAGAGACAGACTCCCACATGTACCCTCACTAGGATCTTCCCAGCAAACCCACTAGGGGGCCGTGCTCTGCTCATTCTGGGCATTGTTCTGTTGCTCAGCAACTGAACTCTTCTTAGTGCCTGAGATGAACCCATCGAGCCATCCTTAGTGCCCAGGTCCAACTTGCTCTAATGGAGCCATGGATGCAGGAGGGGTAGAGAGAGAGAGAGAAAAAAAAAAAGAAAAGCGAGAAGGTGAGGGGTAGAAAAGCAGATAGGCACTTCTCCTGTGTGCCCTGACCTGGAATCAAGCACAGGATATCCACACACCAGGCTGACACTCTACCACTGAGCCAACCGGCCAGGGCATATCTGCATATTTCTTACGTGAACATGTTTTACATGTCTTGGCTAAGTCATTTCTCTAAGCAATGAAATGGCAAAGTAAGACTGTGATGCTTATTAGAATGTACCTGTACACTTACAGGACAGTGTGTGACAGCAGTCTGCAATCTTCGTCCTCTCAGTCACAGAGGGTTTTGGCAAGAAAGAGCCAGCACAGATTCCTCAGCTGTCCTATAAGAATGACTCAGCGTGCGTCTCGTGTGTGGCCGGGCAGCAGTCCCTCGTGCATGTGCCCTCCCTTACCGACTTCGCCCTCAAAGGTTTTTTGGAGATATGTGTTCACTCTAGAGATGGAGCCATGCCAGTATCCCTTTGTACCACGAAGAACCTGGGGCTCATTATGTACACAGAGCAGAGCAATGTCAGGCACACGTGTCACCGTAAAAAAAAAACACAAAAAACCTTTGACTAGCCCTGGCCGGTTGGCTCAGCGGTAGAGTGTGGGCCCGGCATGTGGGAGTCGCGGATTTGATTCCCGGCCAGGGCACACAGGAGAAGCACCCATTCTCCACCCTTCTCCCTCTCCTTTCTCTCTATTTCTCTCTTCCTCTCCTGCAGCCAAGGCTCCACTGGATCAAAGCTGGCCCAGGCGCTGAGGATGGCTCCATAGTCTCCACCTCAGGTGCTAGAATGTCTCAGATTGCAGGGGCAGAGCATTGCCCCCCGGTGGGCATGCCGGGTGGATCCCAGTCAGGTGCATGCGGGAGTCTATTGGACTGCCTCCCTGCTTCTAACTTCAGAAAAATACAAAAATGAAAACTTCTGACTATAAAACAACGCAGAGAAAGGGTGTGTGTGTGTCTGTTGTGGAGCCAGGAAGGGGCAGCATAGAGTGTTAGGGGTTGTGTTTGGAAATCTGAATTGAATGAGGAAAAGTGACAGATCAACGTTTAGATGCAGTCTCTGAAACTCTCCAAGAGTCCTGTATTTCTTCCTGCAGTGAAGTGCTGTAGCTGTGTCGTTACCATTGAATGCTCTATATTGTCATGGCATCTAAATACGTGACATAAAAACCTCTCCCTTTCTGAAATGTTTTTTTTTTTTTTCTTTTACTAATGTTCTTTAAGCATGCTGGCAAATGCCTATGTACTCTTTCTGTGAAACTTATTAAACTAATATCATCATCCTTTTAACTGGCTTGTGTGTAAGCAGAACTCACAGAACATAATTACAAATGTAATTGGTGAGCATTGGATTCTGCTTTTTTATTTTCCATTTCGCCTTGTCAGCATTTTTTCATAATTCTGTTTCTGTGCAATTAAAAAAGAGAGAGGGAGAGAGAGAACGTGCATCCTGAAGTTCTAAATTGTCTATGTCAAAAACAAAGCTGGCAATTACAAGGAAAAAGGAAATGAAGTATTTTAAAGAAATACATGGATAAGAGCCTATTAGCTTATCCACCGTCAGGTCAGAGAGTGAGTGGGTGATACAAAGCGTCCCCCACCCCACCCTCATTTCTTTTCCTGTGCTAGAACACTCAGCACCTGCACCCACACACGGTCACAGTGTGCACCAGCATGGCTGGGGAGAAAGAGCGTATCATGTTACTAGGAGCTTGGAGAAATAAGTTGTTATCTGGTGTATATGCTGTAAAAATTTCACTTCGACCAACCTCTTCTCATCTCCCTTTCAATTCCTTAACCTGGGGTTAGTGGTGACCTGAGCATACTGACAAGGACCTTTCGTCTATTTCTTATGTCCTTGGGATTGCAAGTTAATTTTCAGGCACTCGATTCTTGCTTGAATAGCTTTACTTTCTAACATACCTTTTTTTTTAAAATAGAGATTTGTTACTATGGCTCTGAATTTTTTATTGTAGTTAAATTAATTAATTACATTGACTCTGAAAAAAACAAACAGACCAAAAGGAAACAATAGATTCTTCAGACAGGAACTGCCATGCTGCAGACAAAGCCAGGGTATGAATTGGGCACACCACGCTGAGGAGTTTGTTTATGTTCTTTCTGGGATGCCCAAAGATAATGGATGGGTAAGAAGTGGCAGGTGCAGAGGGTGCTGGAGCTGTCCAGTGTGCACCTCCAGAGACACTAATCCTAAACTCAATTTCCTGGAGATGCTCACGTGTGAAGTGGAAAATACATTTTCAGCAGCTTTTGGATCCACGATAGCTAATCAGTGTTACAGTTTGTGTATTTTCAGGATTTTCTTGAAAGCAGACTTTAGTCTGGAAGGACTAATGTAGATTTCCTTGCTTCCCTCCACCAGGGTGGGGGGTAAGGGGAAGAGCTGGGAAAAGAAGTCTGCATCCAACCCCTAAGAAATTCTATAGAAATAGCTCTTGGTGTCTTCCAACGCCCAGGACAGGGAAAGGGCGGGGGGGGGGGGCGGGGAGGCGAGGCTGCTACTTTTGAGGTCTGCAGTTCAATTTCAGGCATTATTGATTAGATTAAGATTTATAACCGCAGAGAGTGAAGGTTTTCAGAGAGGTGTTATTGTTCCATTGTTTAAACAAGAAGGGAGCGGCCTGCACCTAGAAAGCTTCTAAACTTAAACTGTAATAGAGAAATTAACATTGAAATCTCCCCGTTTCTTCTGGCCATTCACAAATTTCTATGATGACAAAAATGTAGCATTACACTGTTTATATAATAAGGTGTCAGGCATTACTTGGAAGTAAAAGAGTTCAGTTTTATGGTTCTTTGTTCCAATTCTTTCTTTCCTTCTTTCCTTCCTCCTTCCCTCTCTCTTTCCTTCCTTCCTTCCTTCCTTCCTTCCTTCCTTCCTTCCCTCCTTCTTTCCTTCCTTCCTTCCTTCCATTCTTCCCTCCCCCCTCCCCTCCCTTTCCTTCCTTCCTTCCTTCCTTCCTTCCCTCCTTCTTTCCTTCCTTCCTTCCTTCCATTCTTCCCTCCCCCCTCCCCTCCCTTTCCTTCCTTCCTTCCTTTCTTCCTTCCTTCCTTCCTTCCATCCTTCCTTCCTTCCTTCCTTCTTTCCTTCCTTCCTTCCTTCCTTCCATTCTTACCTCCCCTTCCCTCCCCTCCCTCCCTCCCTTCCTCCCTTCTTCCCCTCCCCTCCCCTCCCCTTCTTTTCCTTCCTTCCTTCCTTCCTTCCTTCCTTCCTTCCTTCCTTCCTTCCTTCCTTCTTTTCTTCCTTTTTTGTGTCTTCCTTACTTCCTTTCTTCTCCCCTCCATCTCTGTTTCTTTATAATGAATACTTAAGTGCCCTATTAGTCCACTTTAATAAAGCATTTACTTTCAGATTTCTAGATAAAGTTCAAGCAAGACCCTGATAATACTTGTTTAAGAATCCATCATCCAGTGTTTGGAAATGATTTATAGTAGAGGAGTCCTGTTTGTACTGAAGCCATGAGCTGAATCTACGTTACCAAATGCAGGGTCATTCACGGGCTAAGCCAGCACCATCCCCCTCCGTGCTAGAATGCCAGACACTTCAAAATGGTACCTGTGGAGACAAGCTTCCCTTTTTAACCTCAGACTTGGTTTTATTCATGCCTCGGAATGTCAGAACTACTGGCTTAGTTATTTACATTTGTTCTATGTTCAGCTGTCTGCTTGATTTATACTAATGTGATGTGTTCCTTTTCTCTCTTCAGCTTAATAACCGGTTTATATTCTGTTTTGATTTTTCAGTCCCGTCTTTTACCTTCACACCAACAGGTATATATTTGCACTTACCCTCCCGCTTTCCTTTGTTAGTCTGGCCTGTGCTGTACTATTGTGTTTCTGTTTGTATTTTATCCCCCGCAGTAAGTTGGGGGGAAGGACTTAAATGGGATGCAGTACTTCATCTCCTCACGTCAGGCATGCACTTGAAGCAGACATGGTTGGGGCTGCGTTTCATTCATTTAATGCAGTTATTTATCCCTCCTCCACATTGCATGTTCGCCTCGTCTGCACGCATTCATTAGACAGACACGCTGCGTCTGCCCTCCGCATGACTTAACCTGGTAATGACCTTACTACTGTTTCCCACATGGCAGTGCACCTTCTCCTCAAACGTTAGCTTTCGGGTTTTCCAACAAATATTTCTCTCCCTTTCAATGCTCTGGGTAAAGCACCAACATGCTTAAAGGTAACCAAAAATAGTCCGCACATGCCAAGATAAAAGTTTTCGTTTTCCCCTGAGTCAGAATCCTAATGTTCTGTTCCTTTCCGTTCCTTTCAAAGTGGGTCCCCTTTTTTTCTTATCACCCTCCTAAAAGATGTACCTACAACCTTGCCTCCTCCTTTGTAATCCACTTATTGTAATCACTGGACACAGTTATCTCCCCTTAACAGACTCCCAGTTTGGAGTTCTTCTAAGTAGCAGAATTTGGCAGCTTCTTAAAACACATTTCTCCTTAGAAAATGTGTCTGTATTTACAGAAGAGCTAATCTTCTTAACCCCTTGCCTATGTGCAAATCTTGTCTTCTTGTGGCTAAATTTTTATACCCATGATGTTATTAAGCTGCGGATGCTTTCAAGACCATTCAAATATATATTTTACTATATATACATGTCTGACGAAAATATAACGAGAAGCATTTCTAGAAGCTACAATAAAAATCAGGTTGCATTAATAGATAGTCGCAACCTGGCTAACATCTTTGTGTGTGCAGAAAGAGAAGCTTGACGTTAACATTTATCTTTGTCTGACTGGCACTCATACTTCTGAGAAAACACTCTAATAAGGATTTTTTCCTAAATTTAAGATTCTACTAAAATAAATTTATGGAATTATATGATTTAATAATTCAAAACTAGACGTATGGGGAAGCAAATGTACAAATGTGTGAGTGTTGTATATAATAAGAGTGTACTGATGTTTGATTTTGCTTAGTTCTCAACCTTGTGGGCACATTAATAAGTGTAATTTATACTCAGTTCTATGCAATGTTAAAAAATAATATTCAGTGTTGAATCAGAAATCTTTCTGTGATGACTTTTGTATTCTTCTAAGTAGAAAGAGAGAATGCATTCCATTTTAGAAAGATGCTCATAAATGTACTAGCTTCTGATGTACAAATATAAGCATGCCTATTAATTTTTCTTTTTTCCTTTTTTTTTTTTTTGGTAACATTCCAGTAACTTATCAGAGAGGAGGCGAAGCTGTGAGCAGTGGAGGGAGGTAATTATCTTGCTTGTTTTGTAGATCCTAAGGGGAATTCCAGATATTTCTTCTAGTTTTCCTCAGTGACATCACTATCTTTGCTTAAAAGGTTCAGCTTCCTGGTGAAACTTGTTCGAATCTTCCAGAAATACTCTGTCCTGTTTTGCTGGACACCAGGCTGGTGTGTACACAAATGACCACCAGAGGGCGAACTTGAACCGGCCAAGACAGACTTGCTGATTTAGCGGATGATTAAAAGGACTTCGCGTAATTAAGTGATGGCATTTATGAAGATTAAGAAATAGAGCTAGTTAACAGATACCATCAAAGAAAAAGTGTTCATTTTGAAACTTGCTGAAAACAGCATTTTGCTCATAAGTTGTAGGTTATGTTTGTTTGTTCTTGTTACAAATTCAGCATAGTTCCGCTGTCTATGTACAGGGAAAGATGTTGAAATGAAAGAAGAAATCCAGGTAGCTTATTAACACAGAGCTTCCTTTTCTCTAATTAAAATGAACCTCAACTGTATATTTATGATTTCTTTTTGCTAATTATTATTCAGTGAATTTTAATATATTCACAGGGAAATCACAAACTGATGTGTCAGGCATCTTAACAGGGCTAAAATAAGATGTTATATGAACCAAGTTTGGGGATATTCTACAGTAGGATGATTTTTGTTTTTCAAAAACAGTAACATTTTGAGTATGGTGTAAATTTAAAACAATCTTCAGACCAAATCCATTGTATAATTTAAGTTTAATGAACTTACTGATTATCTTTCTCGGTATAGTTGGGTAATGTGTTTGCTACGGGAAAAGACAAAAATGAGAAAGATATTATTCCTGAATCTAAGGAATATATCTTCCGATACGAAATAACTAAATGTAGTATAGAACAGAGAGTGATTTAAAAGGAAAGGTTGACTACCTTTAACCAGAGTCGTACATACGTGGCAACAAACACTGATCTTTTCTTTCCTGGGGACTGACTGCTCCTGGCAACTTCTTGTTTTCATACCTGTGAAACAAAGCCAGCCACCCAAGGCTCCGAACGCTCCGGAGGTCTTCGTGAGAAATAAATCCACTTGACTCGGGAATGAAACCAGGGCATGTTTTTGCATCCAGGGGATTTCCATCTAAATCACAGCCCAGACATTCAAGGAAGAGCCCCTGGCGTAAGAACGTTCTCTCGTGAATAAGTCTGGAATGCCTGATTATATAACGCCCCCTCTCACCTGTGTATATTCCCGACCACAGACGGCAGTTTTCTCCTTAATTAAAGCACGAGAAAGTGCTTGTTGAGCTGCTTCTACATGCTCTACGTCTGTGCATGGACACAGGCACAGAGGGGGCACACACGTGCACACACCGTCCACGTGCATAGAATACATAGAGTTTCTGCGGTCAAACAGGAAGTTCCAACCCAGAGAGACCCAAGGATCAAATCCGAATAATGGTAGGAGTCCTTTGGTTCCAAGGTTCCAAGTGCTAGTTTCTGTGGCAGAGCTGAAAAATCACAGAGTGCTTAATTAAAATATGTATCTATTTGGGGAGCTCACTGCCTCACCATACAAAATTAACCTTTGAAATCTAAAAACAGAATAGCAGTGAAACTGGTTCATGTCAAGCACCAAATAAATGCAAATCATCTTTTTGCAAAGGAAATGATCAAAGGTGCTGAAATGTTACAGAGACCACCGTGCAGCAAAGATCTTCGAGCTCAAAATGACAGTTAAATACACCATTTTAAGTTTAGGTATTGAACATATTTATTGAATCTCCAGCATGGGGCAGGCACCCATCTAGTGGCTGGAGATGCATCCGTCAACAAAGTCTGTGACAATTGCTGTCCATGTGAACCTGACATATAATGGGGGAGATAAAAGATAAATAATAAACATTAAAAAAAAAATCCACTCTGTAGTATTAACAGTTGAGTGATGTGGAAATAAATAGAACAGGGTGAGCAGGATCGGGGGGGGGGCGTTAGGAAGAGGTCTTATTTTCTAGCCATTGTGAATGTGTGTATGTGTGCACGCGTGTGTGTTCTGTGACCCATTGTAGTAAGAGAACGAGTGAACCAGACTCCTGCACTCAGTCTCATGTCTGTCCCTTCAACTTGAGCTCTCCTCAGGCATCTCAGACTCTGTGAGCACTTACTGAACCGCCTGCCTTATTTGGTTAGTGACCCCCTGAGTCAGAGTGTTCCAGCCTGCTCTTCCCTGCCTTGGCCGTTGCTTTTTGTTGATCCTACGTTTTACCCCCCCTTTCGCTGTCCCTATTAAGTTTCGCTTCAAGCACATGCTCTCCCTGGCCTGCTCTACTACAGAAGCACTCAGCAGCCCTGCTTTCCTCTGCCTTCATGTACACTATTTCCTGTGAGTTCCCTTTGCCTGTCGGAGCCAGAATGACCCTTTGAAATGTGTGTCATCATGTCTCTGAGTGGCTAAATATCCCATTTTTTTGTAAAACCCAATACCATGTTCCAATTCAGCATAGCACGGGAAGTCTGCGACCTCTAGGGCCTTGCAAGCCCGCTTCAGTCCTCTGTGCGCCCCACGCTGCTGCCCTCCTGCCATGTGCCCACATCGCATTCTCCTGCCTGTTCTTTTCCCACCAGCCTGGGCTGTGTCCCCCTTCCACTGGCCAGTGTGCTGAGGTTCACCTGCTGTATCCTCTGCGAACAGTCCGTGCTGATGTAAATACCACAGTTAAACACTGAATGGGAGGTCATGCAGTTATAATTTTGTTTGTACCAGGGGTCAGCAAATTATGGCCCTTGGGCCAGATTTGGTTTTGCATGTAAAGTTTTACAAGGATCCAGCCAAATTCATTTGTTTGTAGATTGTCTCTGACTGCTTTTTTCACTCCAGTGGCAGAGCTGAGGAGTTGCAAGAGAAAACACATTGCAAAGCCTAGAATGGTTCCTATCTGGTCCTTTACAGAAATAGTTCGTCAACTCCTGAACTATATGATGACCTCTCAAAGTAAATTTTTAGATGCTAGAGTGTAACGGCGAAATAATTTATGAATCAGTTATTGGATGCACAAATTTTGTTATGCAATTTATTGAGTTACTTCAATAAATTCAAAACCTATGTCATTGACCTTTGAAAGATAATCATCAAAAAGTATTTAAAGAAGAAAGGAATGAGTGAGTTCTTGAAAGAATAAAAAAACAAATGTCGAAAACCTACATTCAGTCCTTGAGTATTTGAGAGGAAATTTGGGGTGCCAGCCACGTTCCTCCAATAAAGGAGAAGTTTAGCTAGACAGCCCTCCTAGTTAGCAATATGGCAGACCCTAGTTAGCAATATGGTGACCCTAGTTAGCAATATGGTGACCTTAGTTAGCAATATGGTGACCCTAGTTAGCAATATGGTGAACCCTAGTTAGCAATATGGTGACCCTAGTTAGCAATATGGTGACCTTAGTTAGCAATATGGTGAACCCTAGTTAGCAATATGGCAAACCCTAGTTAGCAATATGGTGAACCCTAGTTAGCAATATGGTGACCCTAGTTAGCAATATGGTGACCTTAGTTAGCAATATGGTGACCCTAGTTAGCAATATGGTGACCTTAGTTAGCAATATGGTGAACCCTAGTTAGCAATATGGCGGACCCTAGTTAGCAATATGGCGGACCCTAGTTAGCAATATGGCGAACCCTAGTTAGCAATATGGGGGACCCTAGTTAGCAATATGGTGACCCTAGTTAGCAATATGGTGAACCTAGCTTTTTCCAGAGGAGGGGAGTAAGGGCTGTGGTAAGCAGAGAGCTCTTCTCAATTTGAGAAGGGAGAGGACCTGTGATGTAGTCCCAGGGAGGGTATTGGAAATATTACGTAGCTGTTGCTATTCATTGGATTTCCTTCCCACAGACATCCCAGACACCTCTTCCAAATGAAAACTGCTAAAAACCCAAACCTCAGCATGAACCAGAAAAGAGCAAAATAAAAGTCTTAAAAAATAGTAGGGAAGTCAGGCTAACCTGGTGGAAGATGCTAACCCCACATTTCCTGGCAATGGGAGGTGAGAAAGTCCCTGAGCTCAGGCCTCGCTTTGCTTTATAATTATGGCTATTCTTAGATGTGGGGCTTCCCTTCTTCCTGGCTTCAAAACTCTTGTCAAGTTATCAATGAAACGAGGAGGTAGCACCCTTTACTGCTAGGCCCTGTCACCATTTTTCCCAGTCCCTGAACCTTGGAGTAGTTTATTTTGTGACTTAGGAGTTCAGATTGGTGTTTGTGGGTATCTTCTGTTTGTTTGTTTTGATTTTGAGTGAGTCATCAGGACACCTGGGATAAAAGGATCGCAGAAATTAAAGGTGGCTGCCACATAAGTATTCTAAGTCCATTTGCCCTCTTTTCCTTTGTGGCACGAATCTATCCCCTTCATAGAAGCTGGATGATAAATTTGGTTTTTACAAACTATTGTCTCCTCTCCCTAATAATACTACTGTCTTTTTGAAGAAAAGGAAGAAATAAGCAAAGCTCAGCAATGTTGCCATGAAAAGATAACAGCTAACATATGGTGATATATGATATGATAACATTATATAATATTTCAGAACATGTTCATCACTGTCACTAGCACTGTGTTCTGCTCCTGCTTCAATTTTAGCTAAGTCTTGCCTTATGCACACGAGACCACCTTAAGTGCATAAAGAGAGCCTGGAAGATTGTTATTGTAAAAAGACCCCCTAACACCCTTATCACAGTAGCAGCATATGACCTTGGCTTCCTCAGACACCTCTGAAATACACACATGGCATTCTAAGATTCATTAGGAGCTAGTAATCATGGTTAACCTTCTTTCCTAAATAATTAGCATTCCAAATGCAAGTATAAACCGAAAACTAAGACGTGGGTTGTTAATGCTACTTCCTGTGGGAAATCACCCGCACGTGGGAAAAAATGCTTTCAAGCCTTAGGATGATATGAAAACATTAACTTTAAAAGTGTCTTTCTGAGGGAGTCATAGCAGCATAAAAATATTGTCTATTCCTTTTGAAAACATGGAAGACAGGCTGTGGAAAATTTCCACTTGACCCATACTTCAAACATCCCGTAATATCTCTACAGTGTCAAATATGGGAGATTTATTTTTAATACTTTCTATAGCGATAACACAGGCGGGTGAGGTTCAAGAGAAAATAAAATACGGAAAGCAGAAGATGAATGGAGGCAGAGTTTCGCTAACTCACGTTTATTTCAAAGGCTGCAGGTAGCTGTGATACAGCTCGCACTGAAATGTTTTGAATTTCAGTGGTTCAGCAATGTTGCTCTTCAAAGCATGTTGTTATCAAACATGTTAATAATAAGTTTGCTCAGTTTTAACAGCTTTGTTATGAATTTGAAGACTTCAGACATTCTCCTCTTTCTTGAAAGGGCTTGAGGACATGTCAGCATCATAGATTCTAGAGCCAAACTACTTGGACTTAAATTCCAGCCCTGCCTGGCCCTTACTCTGTCTAACTGTGTACAGCTCCCTTCACCTCTCCCAGGCGTCTCAGTTTCTTCATCTGTAATATTTGGATAATAATAGTAACTTCTTTGTAGAAATTTTGTGAGGATTCAAGGCGTTGATACATGGGAAGACCTCAGAACAGTGCCTCACACACTATCAGCAGATATTTATTTTATTATATATAGACACACATATATATTTACATACGAATATAGATATATACATTATAAGTCCCTCTTCTTCATCTGAGGTGAATTATTTCTCAAATAACCATCCTCTGCATAGTAAGGTTTTTTTTTTTTTTTTTCAGTGGACTGTCAGAATAGGAACCACGGAGAGTAGAATGTCAGGGTCTTGCTTTCCGGGTAAATGAGAAGCGTGGTTATCGCACTTAAACAAAGAAACAAAACCATGAAAACAGTCTTTGCAGACTCTGGAGTCCCGGTGTGTTTATTGTGGACCTGACAGCACATGATGCATTGTCAGGGCTTTTGCTGAGTTATCAAATGCTGTCAGCGCTGGAGAGGGACACCAGGAATGCCTGTCTTGGACTCCAGTTTGCATCTCTGGCCCTGCTGGTCCGGGGCTCCCATTAATAACTGCTGATACGCTTTGCGTTCCCAACACACAAGGAAAGAGGATTAACATCTGTTGTGCCAAAAATAAACATGGACACTAATATTTCTTACAGAGGACATCTTTGTTTCACCAGGATTAATTCAGTAGCTTTCCTTTGTTTCTATAGGGATTTAAGCATTTTGCATGGTCCCCATCAGAAAATGTTAAAACGCTCAAAGAACTGTGTTCTGAAACATTGATGAGGTTCTCTGCAAAATGTCACAGAGCCCCAAACTCACTATTTCTGAAACACCGTCTTAAAGGAAAATGTGTCAGTGTTCTTACTGAGAATGACCTATTGTCTAAGTGAAGAAACTTGTTCTGGTTTTTTTTTGTAATTAAGTTGCCGGGAGAATCATGATTTTTTAAGGGGTCCAAAATGAAGAACTATAAACTCTCTTAACTATGATACTTTTTAAGCTACTAAACATTAAAAAAAATAATGTATCCATATTTTTAGATTCCATGTTTAATTTTCAGTCACTGTGACTAAATGTGGAATAGAGCATTGCAAAATGAGACCGTATTTTAATTCTGATGCACAACTTTGCCAGTTTACAACATTATGGTCCTAGAAACTGAGGCACAGCCCTGTGTATTACACTACAGTTGAGTTGTCAATAAAATGAAAGAAATAATAATGTCATTTAGCATAGTTGACCGGATTATTTGTGTGAATAACTGAATAAATAAAGCCTTCCTCGCTATTCTGAGTAAGAAATATGATTTGCAGTTCATTTCACATGTGCTTACTATGTATATGTTTTTTTTAGGCCAGGACTTCTCAACATCAGCGAGCCCGCTGCCCAGCCATGGCTGGCAGACACGTGGCCTAATACCGGGAACAGTCACAACGACTGCTCCATTAACTGCTGTACCGCCGGCAGTGGCAACAGCGACAGCAACCTGACCACCTACAGTCGCCCAGGTTAGAGACCCAGGAGCATCGTGACAGATGGCTTTCCCTCTGTCTGCATTGGAAGGGAAATTTGATCAACGTGTCAGTGGGTTGTTGACTAGGGGTTAGCAGTGGAGACTGTTTAGTCTTTCCATCCCTGGTTCCCCACACGTCACTCTCTCCCACAGAAATGTTTCCCAGTGTGTGATGGGAAAATGGAGAATAGAAGCTCCCAGAATAGGAGGCAAACTAGGAAAAATGAAATTATGTAAAAGTTTTCATCTTCCTAAGAATGTTTGTAGTCCTAATGTTTCATTGTAGTTAATGAAATTATTTTCAATATGTGGGGAATAAAACATCAAAATGTCCGTAAATCTACACTTTTGAGTAAACCAAATTCTTTAATAGTAGTAAGATTAATAATAATAATAATTATGCAACAATAATGAAAATTTTAAATTAACTGGAATTTAAAGATACCTTTTTATAGCATAGAAGTAAACCCTGAGGATGTAAGAAACGCATGTTTTTGCAGATAGGTACACATACATTTATTTTGTGTGGTGTGTTTCTGGTTCAGAAATAAGTGTAAGTAAATAACTTTCCTAAAAGTTCACGCTAAAATATGGATGTGTAGTCTGTAATAGTTGAAGGGATAAGCAAAAAATTATAAATGATTTTTATTAAAAAACTTTCCATATTCACAAAGTAAGAAATATTGAAAGAATCATAAAGGATCAGAAGATATGATTATAGAGGTAAAATTACCTATTGGATTAAGGAACAGGGAAATAGAAGGTCATGTTTAAGTAAAGATGTGATGTACTTTGAAGAACAATCATTACATACTCTGTGATACTTACCTCGCCGGTCCCATTTGATATGGATATGAACACAACATATCCCTGTGACTGAGTCCCGAGGTTCATATTCTACTTGTCCAGACCAATGGATGCTCACATAATTATCAATAAAAGAAAGATGATGCTGAGCTTTATAGAAGAGAAAAAACCTGACAATACTCATTTAAATCAATGTGTGGAACTGTGTTGTCCCAATATGGTAGCCTCTGGCTATAGATGCATATTTAATTTTAAATTAAATAAAATGCGATTTAAAATTCAGTCCTTCATTCTTACTAGCCACAATCAAGTGCTCAGTGGCCACATGTGGGTAGTGGCCACTGTACTGAACAATGCAAGCTAGAATATATCATCACCTCAGGAAGTCCTATTGATTAGCAGTCATGTGGAAAGATTGGGGAAGAAAAGTGAGATTGCCAAATCTATATGGGCTTTCATAATATTTCTTAACCACTATTAAATAAACCTTAATTCTTAGCAATTAGAAATTAGAATTCCTAAAGCCTAGATGAATCAAATATTTCCTCTCCCTGATCCCTTATTCTTGAAAAGCCAAGTAGTTGAATTCAGTATTATAGAGCAGTTATAAACTTTTCCTAAGGTTATATTGATGTTTACATTTTCAATAGCAACCATATTAATTTATCATTTTTTTAAATGTCCAGTTAAAAATCAATCTTTATGGTGACCTGTTAATATCGGTGCCTGTGAACTACATGAATAACATAATGCGTTTTTACCATTGTAATGTCACTAATCTTTTTATTTAAAAATGTTTTACCTTTGATATTATTATGTTACTTCCTCCTGCTTTTTAAATACTTTTTACCTGTTGGCTTTAAATATTTCTCTACATATATCAGTTATTTCATTCACAAATATTTCAGTGATAAAGAAAAATTAGAGGGAAATTGAGATAGTAGACCAATAGTGTTATTTCAGGCTTTATTTAATTAAATTACCCTGGTTACTTATGATTTATTTTGCCATCCATATTGTCATTCTTGAGGAGTCATTATAAAACCATGGAAAAAAAATGATTAACATCTTTTTCTGACAATGATTATCCTACATGAGCAAGAGAAGAACTAATCCAATTTTTCTGAGCACTATTGACTGTCACTCCTCTGTTCCTCATATCTTTCTAGTATAGGTACTTTATAAAATATTTAAATCTCATGCTCTTATAATAGGAAGGAAGTTCTTTTGTTCTTTTTGTGGATTCTGAACTTATATGCTTTGTTCTCTTGCTTCAGTAACTAACCAGTAGCTTTGAATAGTTCAATAACTCTATATTAGATATCTTTGAATTTGACACATAATGATGTTTATGTATACATTATTTTGGAGAAATGTCCATTCATGGGGTTGTTAAAGAAAAATTTTCTTAAATTGGGCAGATTATTTACTACATAGTGCTAGCAGAAATTCGGTATTATTTAGTCTCTATATAAATTCTATGTGAACTCCCTTATTTCTTCAGTTTTTAATTGCATTCTTTAGAAGGTACATGTAAATAGTTGGCCCTTTCCACGGATCTTATTTAAGCCTGTTTGTTCTTTACGTAACAATTTTACTGTGACTCACAAAGCTGCTGACAAAGGAATGTCAAACGCATAACCATGGAGAATGACTTTTTCCTTTTCCTCTTCGTTGCACGTAGCTGATTGTATAGCAAATTATAACAACCAACTGGATAACAAACAAACAAATCTGATGCTCCCTGAGTCAACTGTTTATGGTGATGTGGACCTTAGTAACAAAATCAATGAGATGAAAACCTTCAATAGCCCAAATCTGAAGGACGGGCGTTTTGTCAATCCATCAGGGCAGCCCACTCCCTACGCCACCACCCAGCTCATCCAGTCCAACCTCAGCAACAACATGAACAACGGCAGCGGGGACTCCAGCGAGAAGCACTGGAAGCCACCCGGGCAGCAGAAACCGGAGGTGGCCCCGATTCAGTATAACATCATGGAGCAGAACAAACTGAACAAAGGTGAAGAGCGTTGCCTCCCCTCCCACCCTGTTCCGTATTGGTGTCCTCAACCCTTCTGCCCTCCATGCCCAGAGGTGCCTGGCAGTAATGCACAGGTGAACCCTTTCCTTTGTTACATGAAGGTTGGTCTTATTTCTTTGGTTTCAAAATTTCCCGTGTCAAGGAGGTAATTAGCACCACAATAACCTTGGAAATTGATTTTAAAATAAAAGTGAGTATTTTCCAATGGTTTTGCGATTAATTTCCATTTCATCGTAGGTGAGGGACTGCTTGGGACGGGCCATCTTTTATTCATGAGGCAGACGCACACCCGTCACAATGCCTCACATTTTAAATAAATAGACTCTCCCATTTTTTCCACTCAAGGATGGAAGATAATTGCTTTTATATGGTCATAGGAATGAATGGCATTTTATACCAAACTGGGGAAAAATAATTAGATTGAAATAGAGAAGTGGTTCCATTTGTCGTAGCTCTCTGCCCCCTTGCGTGGTTATTGAGATGGCTGTGCGTGGATGATTTCAGAACCGAAGTTTCTTGGGCCGGTCTGATTGAAGTCTGTCAGGACAGAACCTAAAATAAATTGAGTTTAGTGTTCACTTGTCGCAGCAGAATGGTATTTTATGGCCAGAGGGGAATGTTTCCTTATCGTAATATGTGTGAGCTTGAAGAGAATGTCATTTGATTTCTTTGTGCTCCTTTGGGCTACTACTTTCATAACATGATTTGCAAAGTTCTACCACAAAGAAAAAAGGGGTTGCTCTCATTTGAATAAATCAGGCAATTCTGAACAACTGTCCAGTTAAAAGATACATTTGATTGTAGATAATTAGAGACACCGATTTATTTTCTTTAGGCTTGAGCTGGGACCTCCTTTTTTAAAAAATAAAACAGATCACAGTGAGAGATTTACAAAAGATAGTGTAAGCCCACACTTCCGTTTAAGTTAGTGTTGTTGTATGTTTTACTTGAATTGTACACTCATCTTGCTTTTTCTCTAAGTTTAAGAGAGCACTTGGTTGGTGTAATAACCTTATTTAATAAATATTTATTAAGACACTTGCACAAGCCCATGACAGAGAGGGATAGGACAGTACTGCAATCATGGAGTTTACAGTAGGGATTCAAAACAATTGTTATGTTATCCCTCCATAGTATGTGACATTACTGTGGACTTTGGGAAGGCCTCACAGGCCTCTGAACAAATGTTTCAGAGCTCTGATTTATTGTCTATACTGCCTATAAACAGACTTGGTGTGTCAAACTCTTAATAATGGTCCAGGCATGCAACTAGATGGATAGATCATTGCTCATTATGTGCCAGTGGTGAGATTATCATTTGGATTTTCCCCTCTGCCTCTGTGGCAGATTGCAGTACTTTGTTCTCTTATCATGGACATATTTTTTATCAGATATAATCTTGCTGACAAGTTTCAGTTTTATATTTTCTTTTATTTACTTTTTTGTGATTCAAAGATGTATTTTCCTGATTTCTTATTGTTTTAATGATTTTGTGACTGTATTTATAGAGATACGAAGTTCAGCAAATATGTTATCTGTCATCACTGCTGTATAAAGAATTTAAGGAGAAGAAATAGTCTCTGATAGGATTTGTTCACTTCTATGCTTTGTCTAATTTACGTGAGAGGATGCAAAACTTGAAATTTATAAATCTTGAAGGAGACATGTTTAAAGGTCTTTATTTTTTCTTGATTTTTTTTCCCCTCTGAAACACTTATATACATCTAAACAAGTGCTTGGCATAATGGTTTAAAAACCTAATTCTTGGTAAATGATTGAGGCACCAAAGAGAAAATAAATGTTTAATTCTTTTTTCATCTATAATGTCTAGATTATCGAGCAAATGACACCAATCCTCCAACTATCCCGTACAACCAGTCTTATGACCAGAATACAGGAGGCTCCTACAATAGTTCTGACCGGGGCAGTAGTACATCCGGTGAGTAAGGGACACCAGAGAGAACATCATCATCATCATCTCCTTTTAGAAGACGCTACACTCCAGGATCATGAATCAAATGTTCATGAGTTGATGTGTGTCTAGGACGTGTCTGTCGCTTTATAGGATTTGTCTCTGCAAGCTGAAAAACAACCCATTCAGAAGACCATTTTATGTTCTTTTTGGTAACTAGGATTGAGGGTCTTATTTCCTTCTTGTTGAGGAGCTTTTTAGTAAAGTCAGAAGTATGAAGTAGTCTTTAAAGGCTGTGAAACTTTCCCCACCCCCCACTACCAGCCCAAATAGAAATGAAAAATATTGCACATATCGTTTATCTGCTAAATATTACCATTTGAAACAGAGCTGTAAAAGCACAGAAAATGTTGGCACTTGAGGAAAATCAAAAGCCGCAGAGACAGAGTGGTGAGATCTTGGTACCATTGGCACCTGCCTCAGTTTATCATCTCTGCTCTCCCTCCATTCCTGCTCTCAAACCTCAGAAAGCAACCTCAAGGCTTATGCCAGCAAGTCCCTCCCAAACCGCCCTGAGGCCTCTTCCCTGTGGTCTTCATGCTGTTGCAGCTGTTTGCCAGCTGTTTTCCTGATCGGGGCTGCAGATGGGAGCTTGCTGATACTTAAGTCCTGTTTTTCTAATTAAAGGCGGTTCATTATTGGAACTAACATGTGGCAAGTCACACCACAGTGAGAACAAAACCAATTGATCTTGAGTCTACTATGTTTCCCCAGGACAGGGTAGAAATATCACTTCCGAGCATCTGGCCTAAAATTGCTGCTGGGTGCTTCTAGCCAAGTGTCTCTGCCCCTCTTCTGTAAGGAGTGTGGCGTCCGCACTCTCCTGTCTTTCCTTGGAAGGCTTGCTGATTTCGTGTTTTCTAGCCTGTGTTCTCTTAGTGATTGAAATTGTTCCCGTTCGAGTTTAAAGAAGCTTAGAAATAGCTCTTTATTTTGTAGATCTGCTCTTTGCTTGATTTTTTTTAACAACTAAAATTTAATAATTAAATGGCTTTTGCGCTTTTTCTTAAGTAAACCCTCAATTCCCAGAACAGTTTCCAAGATCTCCTCTCGTGAAAACTGTAGGCAATACGTTAATATTGATGTCTCCCGCCGTTTCATCTTTTGAATTCTTAGCCGCTTTGAAAAATCATAACTTAATGGGAAAAACATGATTCTGGGTTATTAATATTCCGTTGACTTTCTTCATCCCTCAGCGTAGACACCTAGATCCCGATGTGCTTCTGCTCTCTATTATTATTAGGTATTCCGGAGACATTTGATGAAAAGATAACAAATATGTGAAACGAGGTAGCGGTTAGGAGAGCACAGGAAGTGGGCAGATGAAGTGGAGGAGAGATTGCGATGTTGGGTCTGAGGAAGGAGGAAGCCGCTGCAGTAGATGCGAGACAGAGAGTCAAGAGGAGGGCTCTGGGGGTCGGCCGCTCCCGGCACGTGGCCAGCCATTCCAGGACAGGACAGCGGAGCACAAGAGAGAGAATGAGGACACACAGCAGAGGCCTCACAACCATAACTTGTTAATGACGGCCTGTCCCTCCCCTACCAGTGCAAGTCCCTCCGGCTTAGCCAACACTACCATTTGACTGAAAAATTCCCAAGTGACTTAAGAAAATAAGGCTCATGTAACCTGTTTCATATGCCACGTAACTTAGAACTGTTTCAGAGAGATAAATAAAAAAAAAAAAAGAGAGAGAGAGACCAAGAGAATTCACTGATGTTAAGGGATCATATGAAAAAAAAATTTATAGAATGTATATAAGAATCTAAAATGTATCATATTGGGGGAGAATGATAAAGACCATTTTATCTCAAAATAGCTTTTGACCCAAGTTACTTTAAATGAATATTCTAAAATATGCAGATACCTGTATCTAAAGAAGATGCCAAATCTAAAATGTGAACACTGGGATACTTGAATAATTTGGCTATTTCCAACTTCTGAGAATGTGCAAGAAACATCATTTTACTCTAAGCCATAATTTTATGGGAACAGTGGCTCAATACACTCTATCCCTTTTTTAAAAAAAATCATTTTATGTTTTTTTGTCATTAGTTAATATTAGTTCTTCCACCCATTATTTTCATCTGCACCTGCCTTTCCGACAAAGACTAGTAATTTCATTGTGCCTAAAACATTTCTGTGGACAAGTACAAATTATATATATTCAGAGATTTAATGCAACAGTGGAACTCTAATAGATCGTATCTGTATCATATTGTATTTTAAGTTCCAGTAATTAAATAACAGAAAGTAACCTCAGAAAATATGTCTACAGCTCATTTGTTCTAAATGATAATCCATAGTGCAATTAATTTCTGCAAGAAGATCACTACTAATGATCTGACTGATAAAATTCACTTATGGCTTTATTGCCCTTTTTTGCCATTTATTTTGCTGTTAAGTTGTACATCTTTTATGGCACTAAGTTCTGCTTAAAATTAGCAAAGAAGAGTGTGTTTTTCTGTTAAAAATTAATAAAGTGTGTTTTTTTCTCACTGTATATAATTGTTTGATCACATTGACAGAAAATAATTAGCCCATGGATAATAAAAACACTGTAAAAGGGAGAAATATAAGACTTGAATTTTATTTCTTTTCAAGGGAGTCAAGGGCACAAGAAAGGGGCACGGACACCCAAGGTACCAAAACAGGGTGGTATGAACTGGGCCGACCTGCTGCCTCCTCCCCCCGTGCACCCTCCTCCTCATAGCAACAGTGAGGAGTACAGTATTTCCGTAGATGACAGGTAAGAGGGACTTCAGAGCAGTGGTAAGTAGAATAAGGTGATCTTTGAAACCCGTATAAAGTCATTGTTCAACTAGATCACCAAAGTGAGACTGATTCCTAAGGTCCACGAACATCTGTCTCTGCGTAAAACAGTATGGAGGCCTTGGCTGGTTGTCTCAGTGGATAGACAGAGTGTCAGTCTGGCGTGTGGACGTCCAAGGTTTGATTCCCAGTCAGGGCACAGAGGAGAAGAGATCATCTGTTTCTCTCCCTCTCCCTCTCCCTCTCCCCCTTCTCTCCCTCTCCCCTTCTTGTAGTCAGTGGCTCCATTGGTTCACACATCGGTCCCAGTTGCTAAGGTTACCTTGGTTGGTCTGAGCATTGCCCCCCGCAGTTGGGGGTGGCTGAGTAGATTGTGGTGGTGGCAAATGCGGGAATCTGTCTCACTGTCTCCCCATCTCCCAAAGAAAAAGAAAAAGAAAAACAATATTGATAGTTCAACAGGACTTAAAAACCCTCCTCAGTGCTACCAAAAAATAGGATTTGTGCCTTGGAAGCCTCTTTTGGAATGAATATGTACATATAATTAAATTATATATATATTATAGTAATATATATGATTTTATGATTTTTCAAATATTAAAACTTCTATTGCACATCTTTGAGTTTTCATAAGATAACTGTGTAGATTTATATCATAGCTACATATTCTTAGCTAACAGTATTCTTAAAAAACCATTCTTAGATGTCTGCATTATGCTGAAGTCTATAGATATAGTTAACGGCTGAGTTGTCTCTCTCAAGGATTTAACAAGTGCGAATAATCCATATGACAGCAGTTAGAAAGTTATTGTACCTTGTCCACAGTCCAGATTCTGTACACTTCCAACAAAACCACTGTTTCCCCAATATTATCTTCAGGCACCCCTATTATGCGAATGTTGTTTCTCTTCATGTTGTCACAGAGCTCCCTTAGAGTTTCCTCACATTTTTTGAGTCTCTTTTCCTTTTTCTTCTCTGTTTCTTGTTTCCCCAATATTATCAATGGAGGAGAACTCACTGGACATAGGAAATGAACAAAAACATACAAAATCTACCTGAAAATGCAGTCCTTTTAGTGACTAACATAGAAATACATTGTTCTTTCATTCTGCAAACACACACACAAATGAGATCCAAACCTAAACAACCTTCTTGTTTGATACGTGTTTTTGTTGAAGGACATCACACATTCCGTGTATTGTTGGCTCCTTAACATTGAACTCACAGCCAACAGCCCTCTCAGCCGTTCCCAAACAAAGCTTGCCCAACATAATTTCTCCATTAAGGCGTATTACAGCTTTTTACCCTGAGGAGCACGAGGCAGCAATAAAGTACTGCACACACACAAAATGGGAAGTCACTGATAAAAAGCAAATGAGAAGAGAAAGAGAGAACGATGCGACACTAAATAGATCCTAAAAGAGACACTCATGTGCGATCCGATATTGAAACTAGAAGGCAGAGCGTCACCTTGTTTGAACTCCGCTAATCACCTGCTCTTCAGGTGACTCATATATATATATATATATATATTATTTTGGGACAGAGAAACAGAGAGAGGGACAGATAAGGACATACAGACGGGAAGGGAGAGAGATGAGAAGCATCAATTCTTCATTGTGGCACCTTGGTTGTTCATTGATTGCTTTCTCATGTGTGCATGACGGGGGGGGGGGGGCGGGCTACAGCAGAATGAGTGACCTCTTGCTCAAGCCAGCGACCTTGGGTTCAAGCCAGTGATCTCTGTCTTCAAGCAAGTAACCTTGGGCTCAAGCCAGCAACAATGGGGTCATATCTATGATCCCATGGTCAAGCCAGCACCCCTGCCGTCAAGCTGGTGAGCCCGCACTCAAGCCAGATGAGCCTGTGCCCAAGCAGGTGACCTCAGGGTTTCAAACCTAGGTCGTCCACATCCCAGTACGATGCTCTATTCACTGTGCCACCTCCTGGTCAGGCGTGACTCATATATTTTTAACTCTTTGCATGTGTCTGTTGACGAACCAGGAAAGTGTTGCAAGTATTGACTTTAGGGTTCTATTTAAGTGTTAGTGAGTAGATACATTTTCAAATATAGAATCTGCAAATAACAAATAATGAGTTTTGACATTGAAAAATTCAATTTCTAGGCTCTGCAAACAATAACATTAATTGGTATTTTGGTCGACAAAAACAAAAACAAAACAAAACAAAAAACAAGGACTGAAATAAAGTAAGAGGATATAGTACCGCCTTACAACCTATTGTTCACTTTTGGGAATATATCTGAAGAAATCCAAAACACTGACTTCAAAGAACAAGAATGCATACACCCATGCGTTCACTGCAGCATTGTTTACAATAGCCAAGATCCGGAAGCAACCCCAGTGCCTATCAGTAGATGAGTGGATGAAAAAGCTGTGGTACATGTACACAATGGAATATTGCACAGCCATAAAAAAGAAGGAAGTCTTACCTTTTGTGACAGCCTAGATGGACCTGGAGAGCATTATGCTAAGTGAAATATGCTGGTCAGAGAAAGACAAGTGCCATATGCCTTCACTCATATGTGGAATCTAATGAACAAAATGAACTAACAAGCAAAATAGAGACAGACTCGTAGATAGAGAGCAGGCTGACAGCTGGGGTGGGAGGCTAGGTATGGGGGAGCAGGGGAAGGATTGGGCAAAAAAGGAAAGAAAAAAGAGGAACAAAATCATGGATGTGGACACAACTGTGGTGATTTCCCAGGGCCAGGAAAGGTGGAGGAGGGTGTGGGGCAATAGAGGGTGGTGGGTGGAGACTTGACTTGGGGGAGTGAACACACAATACGGTGCACAGAGACGTGTTGTAGAACTGGGCACCTGAAACCTGTATAATTCTGTTAGCCAGTGTCACTCTGATATATTCAATTTAAAACACACACACACACACACACACACACACACACACACACACACACCTGTAGGCACAGCTGTGCTTCCCAGGGAAGAACTGAGTCTAACTGGGAGGAAAAAGGTTATCTGGTCTGCTGGCTTTTGTTCTTGAACTTGACAAATGAGAAGGTTCTCAGTGAAGAGAGGGGGTTTTATGGGCTTGGGGACCACACAGAGATGTGGACTCCTGGAGAACTGACAAGATCCACATGGTAGGGAGTAAGAGGAAGCTGGAAAGGCAAACGTGAGCCTTCCCAGCAGAGATGTGAATACTGGATTGTCTTGTTTGCACGTCTGTTTATTCTCTGGACAATGAGAACTGCTTATTACTTCAGAGCAAATGACCTGGGAGTGATGTGAATTATAATAAAGTAATTTTGGAAGCAATGTGAGGATGAAGAAAGAGTGGCTTGAGGTAAAAAGATTGATGAAATGTTATAGCACTAGCACATACAACAGAATTAGAAAGAATCGATTCTAAAGAATTTTTAGAAACAGACCAGAGATGATCTGGGGAACTCTGAGGAAGAAGAGAGAGAAATAATTTCAAGATGACTATAAGATTTCTAGTTTGGAAGAATCAACAAATTGCTATGTTATCTGTTGTTGACACAGGATATATGATAGTGGAATTAGTAAAGTAAAAGAAAATATAAAGAAATCATGTTATATGAAGCCCAACTTTCCTGAGTTCAGGTAAGCAAGGGAGGTGGTGAGCAATGAACTAGAGAGAATAACAATGATACAATTTGGATAATGCAGTAGTAAATCACTGCTGCTCTAATCAATAGCTGTATGCTCTGGGGTAGGAGAAGAGGAAGATCTGAATGCTGTCCAGATCCATCGAGAGCTTTCACACCACTCTGTGAGAGGAGTAACAGACGTTTTACTGGATAATATTAGTAGTGTTTTTTATTCATTCTCCTAAATGCAATCCAGTTACTTGGTTTGGTGTTCCATTAAAGTAATAGTGATGTCTTATGATTTTAGAGGAAAAGTAAGTTGTATGGGATTTAATAAGCAGATCTCTAATATATTTCCCACTGAAAGGATTTTCA